>VWZE01014120.1:83659-178860 GCA_013396675.1 Eubucco bourcierii
GGCGGGGAGCGGGCGACTGACGTCTGGCCGCTGGTGGGTGCGGGATGGCCGTGGACCGAGAAGTTCAGGGAAGGCAAGGTCACAGAATCAACAATTTCACTGGGTAGAAAGGGACCTTTAAAGGTCATTTAATCTAACCTCCCTGCAGTAAACAGGGGCATCCCAGACTTAGATCAGGTTGGTCAGAACCCCATCAACATCAAGCCTGATCTCGAATGTCTCGAGAGATGTGCGTCCGCCACTTGGCAACCTGTTCCTGTGTTCTACCACCCTAAGTTAAGAATCTCTTCCTATTTCCCACAGAATCATTAAAGTTAGAAAGTATGTCTAAGATCAGCAAGCCCAACCATCAGCCCAATACCACTATGCCCACCATGTCCTGGGGGGTTGCTTTTCTTCAGGGAGCCATCTCCTGCCTCGGACACCTGCTAGATAGGCTTTGTGGAGTTCTGCAGGGTGCTGTGAGCAGTCATAAAAAACAGTGACCAGTATGGGGTATGAAGGATAAGGCAAGTAAAAGTGTCTGAGCAACAAGATCAGGTTCACATGCGCAGATAGGTATAACCTGTCCGTGGCTTGGGTGGAGTTTTTTTAAAACTATTTTGTAGCTAGAAGGATTTTTTTTTTTTTTCTATAAATATGACCCTAATTTAGCTTCAGGTTTTAGGGGGTGGGGGATAATTAATAATGAGATTTCCATTTTGAGTATGCAGAAGGAATGTCATAGATCCATAGGATGTTTTGGATTGGAAGGGACCTTTAAAGGCCATCTAGTCCAACCCTCCTGTGATAAGCAGGGGTAACTTTTAACTACATTAGGTTGCCCAAAGCCCAGTCCAACCTCACCTTTAAAGTTTCCAGGGATGGAGTTTCTACCACCTCCCTGACCAACCTGTTCTAGTGCCTCCACACACTGATTTAAAAAAAAATATTTTTTTTTTCATATCTAGTCTAGATCTCTTAGATCTAAATCTACCCTAGATCTACATCAGTGTAAGTGATATTAAAGCCTGCTGACAATAAGTCCCTTCAACAGAAGAATATGCTTTTAAGGTTAGTTTTGGGTTTGTTTTGGGGTTTTTTTTGTTTTTGTTTTATACCACAGATGTGCAGCTATTTTTACAAATTTTTGGAAACAGGAGCAACGCTTATTGTAGAGTGGCAGCCTTTTTTGAGGTAATAGTGAAATATTTGTCTTCTAAAATCTACTGCTTGAGGCCACAGTGGTAATACACTGCAAATTTTATTTTATTACTGTGGGAGAAAGCATTGCAGTAAAGTTTAATTTAGTACTAATATTGCTGTTCCTTTAGTGCAATATACAAGGAGAGAGCTAAACTTGGGGGAAATCTGCATGTGCTGATGGATGCCTTTGATGTGATTAAGACATTTCCAGTAAATGATTTACCAGATGGAACATCAAAGGAAGTTATTCAAATTGTATTTCAGAGCTTGACTTAATCTCTAAAGTGTGTGGGTTATCATCCAGGCTGCAGTGTTTTGTATGACTTAGTTGTCCTATATTACCTTGTCTAAATGTGGTGATTTTCCCTTCTTTTGTTGACAAGCAATACCCATAATCAGAAGGGTGGTCAAGAAGGAATAGTTACATGCTTGCCTCCAAATTTGTTGGTTTTTTTTATTATTTCTTTGCAGAAGACCGATAGTGCCAAGATCACATATATGGATGTGACCCTATTTTGGTCCCCTTTTTCTTGACTGTTGCCCACTATTGTCTGTTATCTCTCTTTTTTGTGCCCCACTGCCTTTCTATCATCTCCACATCAGGGTAAGGTCTTCAGTGCTAGTGCTTAAAAGTGCAGATGGATGCTACACAAGTGAGCTGAACTTAGTCTGCTGATATGCTTATCTGAAGCTTCATCCACATTTAGAAGAGCTGACACCGACCTACCCACTCCTGCTGATAGTAAGGAGAGCCCTTGTCATCTCAGCAATAGGAAATGTTGATGGCTTTGAAGGACCCATTGATTTACAACCTAAAAGCTATACAGTTCTGGTCAGTTAGATCTGAAATCCAGCAACCATTTAACCCCAGTTATTCCTCTTTCAGGATTTCTCTGTCCTGCTTTGCCAGATTGAGATGCAACTTATTATCTCATATCCATATCCACTCCCAATGATGCTATTTGGATGTGCAGTTCAATCATTCTCTTGGCATTCAGAGAGGATATCAGTAAGTGTGCATTTTACAGTGGAGGATGTACATCAACCATTACAGACCTGAGCTTCATCCCCTATGGTTTAAATCTGAAGTGTGTAGAATCTATGATTTGCACAAAGCCCAAATTTACATAGCCATAAGGTATGACTCATCTCTGAAATTTTGCCAGGTGCTGGGGAGGCACTACTCAGCTTGTTCGTTTGCACCTCTCTCTTTCAAGGTCTCTTTAAACACTTCATAACAAGATTTCCAGAGGAATGGAAGTTACTTAAATGAAACCAGCATGTACCAGCCTGCTTGGGGCTGCAAGGAAGGTGGAATAGTCAGTGTTTTTTTCAGTTAGTGATCTATACCTGCCCTGCTAGGTCCTCTGATTTGGGGGAAGACTAATTGTCTATTTTGACAGTTCCTGCAAGCTTGAAAATTATATTTCAAAATTTTGTTTAGTTGATAATTTGACTTAATTGAAGGTGGCTAGAAAAATTGGTTTTATAAGATCAATTTTCTTTCCAAGATCTGCCCTAGTTCTTGATCTTCTGATTTCTCATCCCATTCAAAATAAAAAGGTGAGTCAGTTTCTGTTGTACTTGCAGCCACTTTCCCTTTCATGCTTACAGTGCCGAGGTGTTTGTGGGGGCCTTCCTCATGCGGCACAGAACTGGATTCACTACTATTGCTTTGGCTGCACTCTGCAGCCTCTGGATTTCCTCTGTTTGTTTACTGATTTGCTTTGAAAAGCCCATACTCCCCACCCAGCTTTTCATTGTGTGGCCTAGCCAGTTTACGGATGAGAATCTGCACAGAGCTGCTTCTGGGGAAGTTTTACTAAGCTGTATATGGCTATGTAAAGATAGATGCACAGAACTGCACATCCGTTACCACTGGATACAAATGGGATTGTGAGTTTGGCTCCCCCCAGTCCCTCTGTAAAAGCTGTGCCCAAAATAGGTACCTCTGTTCAGCTCATTTAATTTGCATGCTGGGAAGAGATGAGGTTTTTTTTGTATTTGTGCATTCATGGTTCATGCTCATTATTTGAACTGCTGAAACTTAACTATATTTACTGCTTCACAGAATCACAGAATGTTAGGGGTTGGAAGTGACCTCAAAAGATCATCCCATCCAACCCCCGTGCCAGAGCAGGATCACCTGCACAGGTCACACAGGAACACGTCCTGAATGTCTCCAGAGAAAGAGACTTCACAAGCTCTCTGGGCAGCCTGTTCCAGTGTTGTGTCACCCTCACAGTGAAAAAGTTTTTTGTTTATGTTCACATGGAACCTCCTATGCTCTGGCTTGCACCCATTGCCCCTTGTCTTATCAGTGAACATCACTAACAAGAGCCTGGCTCCAGCTTCCTGACACTTGCCCTTTACATCTTTATAGACACGAATGAGGTCACCTCTTAAGTCTCCTCTGAGCTAAAGAGACCCAGCTCTCTCAGCCTTTCCTTATAAGGGAGATGTTCCACTCCCGTCATTATCTTTCTGGCTCTGTTCTGGACTCTTTAAAGCAGTTCCCTGAACTGAGTGGCCCAGAAATGGACACAATATTTCAGATGCAGTCTCACCAGGGCAGACTAGAGGGGGAGAAGAACCTCTGACCTACTATGCACACCTCTTCTAATACATCCCAAAGTTCTATTGGCCGCCTTAGCCACAAGGGTATATTGCTGGCTTATGATCATCCTTCTGTCCACTAGGACCCCCAGGTCCCTTTCACCTATGCAGCCCCCAACCTATGGAGTTGTCCCAGTCCATGGGCTTCTTCCTTCCCAGATGGAAGACTCTACATTTGTCCTTGTTGTATTTCATTCAGTTTCTCCCTGCCCAACTCTCCCTCCGGCTTATCCAGGTCTCCATGAATAGCAGCACAGCCTTCAGGGGTGTCAGCCACTCCTCCCAATTTGGTGTCATCAGTAAACTTGCTGATAGTGCTGACAATGACCCTCGTCCAAGTCATTGATGAATATATTGAATAGTACCTGGTCCCAGTACTGACTCCTGAGGGACTCCACTAGATACAGGCCTCCATTAGATTTTGTCCCATTGACCACAACTACTTCTTTCCTTCAGACAGTTCATAGTGCACCTCTGTTTATTGAGAAGAAACAAGTGAGTCATAAGATCTGAGGAAAGACCTCAGAAATTTGAAAGAAGTATTTCAGTGACTTTTACAGAAGTGGTGCCTTAGACTGAAATTTGTATTAGCTTTGCATGCAGATATATTCAGGATACATCAAACGTACAACAGAGTTCATTTTATTGCCACAGGCACTCATACTCACCCAGAAGGAAAGAGACTTTCTGCAGTACGTTTCCAGCATGCTGCTTTAGTAGCACTTGCAAAGAGAGTGAACAGGAAGGAGAACATGAATGTAGGTATTTGGTTTGTGTGACTGGTGCTGGTTAGTTGTTGCCTTTCCTCTTTTAGAGGGGCTCAGATCACTGAAAGTCAGTTTACATTTTCAAATGAGTTTTGTTGTCACAGCAACAAGAGAGACAGCATACTTTTTTGTCCTGCATCATCTTATACTGCCTGGTTTGCAGTCATCTTGCAGCCTTTCTGTAGATTCTCCAAAATCATTAGTGTTTCCATAAGTAACACCTGGGTAGAACTGACTGGAGAAGGTTATTTACCTTTCCTCTTCTCCACCCATACTGTTGTATGCTCTCTTGGGCAAAAAAGAGAACAAAGTGTTCTTTTCTGAATTGATTTGTGCCATTTAGCCCATACCTGGAGAGAGGTGTCAGGTATGAGATGGCTGCAGACATATTTTCCAAAGGAGAAGAGGAGAACTAGGTAGAGAGGAGTGTCAGCAGAGGGTTTGGCTTCTACTGCAACCATCTTGATTTTTCCTTAAAAAAAAAGTTACTTTGGTTAAGGAAGATGAATAAAATATAGCAAACACCTTGAGAGAGAGGCGAAGGGGGGGGACACTTGTTTCCAACCAAGTTATTCTTTGCCATGCTTACTTTGAATAGGAAGAGGTACATACCAAACTTCAACACTTTATCCTCAGAGGATGAAAAGTCCTAAGTTGTAACGTGCATGAGAATGAGCTGAAGCCTTTTAACAAAGCTGTCTTGCTTGTGTTCCTCACACTGGTGGCTTTTTGAAATCTTCCACAGTGTAGCAGCACCTCTGACAACAGCACTGGAAAAAGTTACAGCAGCTACAACAGGGTCAGGACATCACTGGTGGCAGCAAAGGACAAGTATAGCACAGTTCTTCCAAATAGGACAGAATGTTTTGTGTGGCTGCAACGAACTGTCCTGGCATAAGACAGCTCTGTGCAGCACATGAGGTCCCGTTCAGGTATTAGTTGTGGGGTTAGCTACCAGATTTATGAGCTGCAAGAAGACAGAACAGAGCAGAGCAGAGAGGTGTCCAGCAGCTGCTGTTCCTAGAGCTCTTTTGAAATGAGATGCAATCTGCAGCAGAAAGGGGGTTGTTTGTTGTTGGAAGAAGATGCCCCACTCAAATGAAGGAACTGAAAGACAGCATAATCTTTAAAGAAAGATTTCTCCCTACAGCAAAGCCTTTTCCATATTGGGAATTAATAAAATATAGACATTTTCTCCAAAGGAAAGAAGAGTAGAAAGCATGCCATCAAAGCAGAATTTCAAGCTGTTTCATTCTGAGAGCATTCTTTCTGCAGCAGACACTGGATGGCAAGGAATGAACATTGCTTTAAAAAGTTCATACCACATGCCTTCCACGTTTGAGGAACTACATGTGAAATAAATCACACTGAATTCCCAACTTGAGTGCCCAAAATGTAATAAAAGGACTGAGCATTGTGACCTATAATTTATCAGTTGCTTTGATCCCTAATCTCATGTATTGGGATTTCAAAGTTTTAATTTACATAAGCAGAGACATGAAAAGAAAAGTGTTAAACTGTGGTGGCAAATTCATCCCTTTGTCATATCCAAGCATGTGTGGAGAGCAGTCACAAGCCCTGTGGGAAGAGGTGGGGCTGTGCTTCCCCTTTCCCTAATTCTGCCACATGCCGGAGATGTGTGCTTTACTGGGAGAGGGCACTTTGCAGCAACATCTTTTGTCAAGGAGGGAAGAGACAGTTGTCTTGAAAGCAAAGGTATTCTCTTCCTGGAGTTTGCATTCGGTTTGAATAGATGTATCAGCATCACAAGGAAAGCATAGCAAGTGACCATACTCAGGAGTGGATCATTTTTAACCCTGTTTAAAGTTCCTCATGTGGTAGAAAATGACATCAGGTTGTATTTATATTTGTTTGCAAATACCAAGTAGGGAATTACTCTGCCAGATGGGAATGTTATGCTAGTGCCTCTATATGAAAGATTTATTCTTGCTGTAAGGAACATGCTGAGGAAGAGAGAATTGCATTTCTACAAAAGGGGAAAGTATGGCAGAACTATCTTACATCTCTTTTATAGACAAAAGATGCACTAAAGGCCATATCATAGCAGCTCACATCAGAGCTGTCAGGAATCTGCCTTTGAAATATAGCCTAATTCAACAAAACATGAAAAGAAAGCAGAACAAGCCAACAACCTAGATCAAACCAAACAGGTAAAGCCTCCACCCACAGTAGCTAGCACAAACAGCTACTCGCAGGAACACAGAAGACATTTCAGACCTGCATCCTTAATGCCATATGAAAGAATATTGATTTTATTGGATGTTTAGGGACAATTTGCTTCTATTCCTTCATGGTATATCCTATTTTCTTCTCTTTTCTGATATTCATAGGAGCAGTTAATTTTCTAGTTTGCATGACTTGTAAAGGTCTGGGGGATCAGCTATTGCTCTCCTGGGAGAATGACTGGTAGGCTGGAGGTTCTGGCAACTGGGCAAGAATGGGGGGAACTACTGCGGCTTTCAAAGTAACTGGAAAGTGGCTTACTTAAATCAAGTTTTCTGTATACTGAAGGATGTAATCTACAATAAAGAGACAAACTTAGAAGGAAAGTACAGAGCACTTATTTCTTCCTAAGCACTAGTGAGATTAAAGAGCTTGTGTTGCTCTGATGTTTTCGCTTTCCTGGTGATGTTCTAGTATTCATTTTACAGTCAAGCAACAGCTCAAACTGGGCAAGAAAAGCAACAAGCCTGCATGGGCATTCCAAAGTCCTTTGTCTCTTCTGTAACAGGTTGCATGTGTCAAGGACAGAAATTTGTTAGACGTAGAAGGTGAAATTCTTCTGAGTACATGTGGCCAGCATGAAAGCAAGTCATTGTTTGTTCCTTGTTGCAACCCTGCTCCTGTTTAAATGGTACTTATTAATGGAGAGATAGGTGCTAGGTTGCTGCAGAAATGGATCTTTATTTACATCTGGTACTTTGTGATGAATAACAGTTTTACACACAAGCAAACGCTTTTCAGAAGGCCGTGGAGTCAATGACAATCTCATTCACAGGAGCTGAAAAGTGCAGTGAACTAAAGATACAGATGCAGGTAGCAAACAAACAGACAACACCATTTTAACAGATACGTATCCTTGGACAACTGAAATAAGTAAAAGATGCAGTCCTTGGGGAATATTGTGCTCCTGCCACTGACATACCTACAGTGAAAACATAGGAACATACCATATGAAAGATAAGTAACAATTGATAATGTGAAAAGATTCCTGAAAGTAGATGTTTTCACATACACAGCTGTTTTTCAGGCAACAGGTCTCGATGGCTGTGTGACTAGACACTTGTAGCTGGTTATAAGGCTGGAAACTGACAGAATGTCTTCACCAAAGGAAAAAGCATTGTGGCATGGTGCTTTCTGTCTTTTCTTGAAATTTCTTGCCCCCAGATGGCTGTTAACTTCACGTAGTTTGCAGCCAAGAATCCTCCCACAGAGAGCAGGAACAGAGCCCAAGCTGATCCAATCCAAATTAGGCTTGCTCCCATCTCCGGATTGAGTAATTCCTATGTTAAACTCAGGTGAGAGCCTTCCCAACATGCTTCTCTCCAAGGCTTACATGAAAGCTGTTATGCCACCCAGGATTTGTAGAGCACGTTGTCAGCTGCCAGTTCTCTGTTGTAACATTTTACCCTAAACTGGGACCATTTGGTTAGATCAGTAAATTCCTTGTAAAAATGTCCAGAGGTGAAACCATTAGCAACAAGAGAATGATTCATCCCTTACAAAAATCTCAGAGATGTAGCCTGGAGAAGCCTGTTTGCTATGGTTGGCTTTCTAGCCAACTACCAAGGCAACTCCAGTGAAATTCAGTTGGCAGCACACAAATCAATATGGTGCCAATTATGTATGAAAGTTATAATGTCTAAAATGGTCAAAGATGTAGTTGTTCTCCACCAACTTAGCAATGCCACATAGTAAGATAATTTAGAAGGAATGCCTGAAAATTTGTGTGCTTGAAGTGGTGATGAGAAAAACTTCTTCAGATCGGGAATGTGTGTACTGCCTGCATGAAAGTTGCCAACAAAGTACTGGGTGCTTCAGTGCCTGTTGGTGTCAATTGCCCATTTAAATCACTTCAGCAGGAGCACATGCTTATCTGTGTAGCAGGCAGATGTAATAATACATGTTTGAAGAGGGACTTTAAGTGATACAAAAGGCAGCTGAGGAGCAACAACCCACTCATGCCTTTCAAAGCTCCCTTCTGGGCTGGTATTTTAAAGATGGAAGTTGATACAGGTCTAAAAGAGACTATGGCAAAGCAGGGGGATTTAAAAAAAAAAAAAGACTGTGGTGTGAGTGTGCACAACAAATGAAGTAAAAATGATCTTCATGATAGGTAGTTGCTTGCTTTTGGTCACGTTTTCCCTCACAAAATCTAATGCCTATGTATGTAAGTAGGATGATCAGTGTTACAGAGATTGCTGGTGGGCAGAGTCAGGAAAGACATTCTTGGAAAGGGAAAGAATAAGATAAGGGAACAAGTCTTAGAGAGGACCATCTGATGAGTAATTAGTGATAGGACAAGGGGGAATGCCCTCATACTGCACCAGGGGAGGTTTAGATTGGACAACAGGAAAAATGCTTTTGCTGAAAGGGTTGTCAGGCATCGAAACAGGATATTTTCTTAAACCATCCCTAGATGTGTTTAAAAGCCATGTAGATGTGATGCCTGGGGACACGGTTTAGTGGTGGACTTAGTAGAGTAGGGTTAATGGTTGGACTTGATGATCTTGAAGGTCTTTTCCAACCTAAATAATTCTATGATTTTAAGAGAAAGCAGATGTTTTAACTTGGTTAAAACTCCCTATTGCAGGCCTTGTTGCACAAATTATGTGGGAATTATCTTAAAAGGTGATCCTATGTGTTTCAGAACAGACTTGGATAATTTCCCCTCTGGGTCTGTGTTAGCTGTTTAGAGAACCCGTTAGGAAAAATTTGCTTGCTCTTTGTTCAGTTTCTTTTAGACAGCCTGAGTACATTTTGATGACACTGTACAAACATGCAGTTAGAATCAAGCACTAGAAATAGCTTCCTAGAACTCAAATTGCTTTTCCAAATTGACAAATAAATATGTGCATGTGTGTAAGTCACGCATGCATCCATGTAGAGCTAGTTATTTTTATTATTCCAGATTAAATTGTCTGTAAAAACATAAGGTGTTATCTATTGTTACCATCATTTATAATTTAAAATGCTAACAGTGGCATGAAGTGTTGTCTCAGCTCATTTAACAGGCCATGAAATGGTTAGAAGGATGCTAGAAATCTCTGACAAACCAACCTCAAGTAAAATGTTACTCAGTTTTGCTACTCAACTTTTTGCTTTTTAAGGTGAGTAAAAATGGGTCATCTTTTTAAGCAAAAATAATATCATTATCAAGAAATATTTCAATCTCATATTGAGGAGAACACAGCTATAGCTCAATGTCGTCATCTGCCCATAGCTTGACTTCAAGGGGAAAAAAACAAACCTGGATTGGCTTCCTACAGTGAAACAGTGCTGAACGTGAAGAAGGTATTCTGCCCATCTCCTTAGTTGTGGGGCCTTTACAGGGCATAGTATCCTTTGAAGCAAGTTTCTCTCCTTAGAATGTTCTACCTTAGGAAAAGGATATTTTTGTGCCTGTCTTGACATACGAAGGTGCGATTTTGATCAAACACTGGGCCAATTCAGCAAAAAAATCATCACCTATATAAAAGGTGTAGTCTCTGACATTGGGCTTCTATGAACAGCTTTACACCCCTAAGCATGGTCACAGTATTTGCTATGCTGTGGCAAATGCTTTTTGTTTTGTTGCTTTAGGACTCTTTCAAGAATCATAGAATTGCAGAATGTCTTATGTTGGAAGAGGCTTCAGAGATTATCTACTCATGCCTCTCAATTAGACTCATCCAACATGGCCTCAAACACCCCCAGGGAGCAGGCATACACAACCTCCCTGGGGAACCTGCTCCAGAGTCCCACCACCTTTATACTGAAGAACTTCTTCTTAAGATCCAGTCTAACCCTACTCTCCCTCAGCTTAAAACCATTCCGCCTTGTTCTATTGCTAGACATCCTTATGAAAAGTCCCTCTCCAGCCTTCCTGTAGGATCCCTTCAGGTATTGCAAGGCAGCTCTAAGGTCCCCCCAGAGCCTAATCTAGGCTGAACAACCCCAGCTTCCTCAGCCTATCCTCATAGCAGAGGTGTTCCAGCCCTTGGATCATCTTTGTGGCACTTCTCTGGACTAATTCCAACAGCTGTGTGTCCTTCTTATGATGGGGACACCAGAACTGGATGCAGTATTTGAGGTGGGGTCTCACAAGAGCAAAGGACTTCAAACAAATGTCCCTAATTTCCCAAGCAAAAAAAAAAAAAAAAAAAAAAGAGAAACAAAAGACCNNNAAAAAAAAAAAAAAAAAAAAAAAAAAAAAAGTGGAACACATGACTGATCTACCTCAGTTAATCACACTTCATAATTTGTCTTGTGCAACTTCAAGACATAGAGAATCATGAAAATGCAGTTCAAAGTCATGTAGTGTTTAAGGGTTTTTTTAGGGGTTTCGGGTTTGATCTCAGAAATTGTTTTCCAAATTCACATGGGGATGGATTTTGTAGCTTATTATTTCTATTGTGAAATGTATTTAGAATGTATTTATCTCATGTATGGTGATTTAAAGAAGCTACAATAACTTAATATGGAGACATTTCAAGAGAGGGTTCACATCAGGGCTACTGGGAAGAGACAATTTCTAGACTCTTATCTGGAAAAAGGAAAAACAATTCCTTTTGTTCTTTCAGCCTTTTGCAGTTTCTTTATAGAAATCCTATAGGACTGAAAAATAACCAACAAAAAGCACCTGTTTATCAATGTTTTGTTAATGACGTTGCATAGAGAGGTGGCCCTGGTGCCATTTGGAGCACTAGAAAGAAGACTGCAGAATATTAAAAATCCTTGAGCATAAGATGAGCAAACTCTAAGGATAAAATTAATCTGAGAACACTTAATAAGAATTTGTTGTGAGGTATTCTGGTCTCTGTGTCTAATTATCAGAGAAAGGGAAGGATGATCCATCCTAGCTATTTTAGGCACCTGTATGTTTTAAGATGATGTCTTTAGTGACTGACTCTATGACTACCTTAGAGAAGGTACCTACTTCACACTGCTCAGTTAGGTAGAATGGAACCTACCAACTTTTTTCTTGCAGTTGCTTTCATCTTGACAGGGTTAGGCTTTGGGTCACTGCTGCTTTGTTGGCCAGATGATTAATTTTCACCTTATCCAATCAAAACTGATGCAGAAGTGCATGACAGTAAGGTATTTAATTTGTTTTGCAGGGCTGCCTATTGAGCTTCTGCTCAGCAAAGTGAATGGAAAGTCTTCAGCTGACCTCAGCAGGTTGAAATGATGAACTACCAAGGCTAGTAAATTTGTCTTTTAACTTAACCTTGGATTCAGTAAGAGGTCAGGTAAGCACCCTAGATTCCATAGTCTTTGCCCTTTCCACCAGCCTATAATGATCTCATGTCATGGTAATCAACATCAGTGCAACCAATGGTTACAGTTTGCTTTTTGGTTTAAAATGAAGTAAGTAGAAGTCAGTTACAAAAGAGCCTTGCAAATTCTTTCCCATATGGCCAGTAGAAACCTTTGTACATTTCCATTTAGGATAAATCTGAATAGGAATTGAATAAATTTCTACTGGCATGCTCTGATGATATTTAAGGAGTAGGTGTAGCAAGCTGTAGGAACTAAGAAATTAAGAAAAATATTGCAGTGCTGTCAAGAGTAGGTGTAGACATTTTGTACCTGCTAAACCAAAATTATGGGCCTAGCATTTAAAATAATATCAGCAGAAGAATGATTTAGATAGACAACGATCTTTCCTCTGTTATCCAGTCTTCCTAATACTACAAGGCCAAATGCTTTGCAATGCAAATACAGTGGCAAATAAAAGGATGACGCGGAGGTGTGATTCATCTGAAAAAAAAATGTTTCACTTAAGAAACAAGGTTGGATATAGATCCCCTGTGAGTTCACCCTACCCTATTCTGACTCCTCTGCACTAGTGCAGCAGTGACTCTGCAGGATTTGTCTTGTTTTGTGGGTTGTGTCTTGGCTTTCTTTGCTCTTCAGTGGAGCCTTGTCTGGAGAAGAAAACACAGTTACAGTGCTTCCTTTTTTTTTAAAAATTGCAGCCATGTGCTGGGACCGCTCTCAAATTAGAGAGCAGAATAGTTGCTAGATGAATCCTGAGTCTCTGGAAAACATAGATGGCATAAAGCCTTCTTCAAGTTAGTATGCATGCTGCACCACAGAACAGCATAGTTCAATGAGGCTCAGAGCATGGAGAAAACATCTCATTTCCTACACCACCTGCAGAAATGCTGTTTAAAGCTTTAGTCTCATGTTCCCTTAAGAGAAAGGAATAGAAGTTCAGTGATATGTTTAATTTTTAATTAAGGATTTGACATATCAACTGAATTATGAAACTTGATTTTATAGCAAAAAATTTTAACATCTCTGGGAGGTGCATGGAAAGGAGAACCAAAGCAGAAGCAGGTGCAAGAGTATGAAAAGCACACTTTGCAGTAACATGTTTCTAATGTAGTAGAAAACTGGGTATTTGAACCAGCTTAAGAGCAGGTATGCACTGAGCTTGAGAAGATACTCTTTGTGTTAATCAGGGCTGAGTCTACACATTTAACTCCCACTGATTTCTTAAGGGTTCCAATTCAAGTCAATGTCAGTAGGAATGTGTAAGGGCTGCAGGCATAGGCTCTTTGTATTATTAGTAGTCACATTGTGGGACTTATTAAGACTAGGGTTTGCTGAACAGACTGTACTGCAAACCCGTGCTAATTAGCATCTAAAATTCTTGGAAAGCTGCCACAGATTCCTGGGAGCTGTCTACACCACAAGCAAAACTGGATTTAGAGATGCTGAGTGCCTGAAATAGGTCAGAGTGTAACCTGTCCTTTTGCAGTGTTTTTTATCACATCCATGTAGCCACCCTGGCTTTTGACCAACCCCTTTTGGTGCACACCTGAGACAGCTGTTCTTGGTAGTGCCACAGAAAATGCTTCTGGAAAACCTGAAGCAGTAAATTTGTTCTAGAGTGCTGAACTGCCTAGGATGATGCTGGGTGGAAGCTATTTCAATGTGTTTTTTGACCCATTGTATTGGTTTTCTGTGGTAGCACGCTATCTTGAGTTGGTGAATGACTTTCAGCATGGCAGAATGACAGTGATTCTTTACTTATATGTTTATGGTTAGGCTGCCATTTCCATCAAAGGGTTTCAGTCACTGATACTGGTTTAGACTAGAGTTCCTCCAGCCTAAACTTTGGTCATTGATTCAATGATCATGCAGTTTGGTTGAGACTTCCACTTGTTTGGTTGCAGTTCCAGGAATGGTGTCTCCATGGCATGTTCCTGTTTCTAGTTTTCTCTGTAGCCCAGAGATTTTTGAGGCTCTAATCTCATCTCCGGATTCAGGAGCGGCCAGACCAGACTTTAAGACATATGCCTTATTGTGAAGCAAAAGGACACTCTAATTTGGCATCTCATGTTCTCTCCTCTTTCTCTTGATGTGTCTGAAATCCTGTACTCTCTAGCAGAGATGGGAATGCAAGACTCTCGCTGGGATGCATGAAGCAATAAGATTACATGGAAGCTTTACTTTCAGCCTCTGTCAGACTTACTCTTAGATATCTTGTTTGTCCATATGCAGCTTGTAGGGATTGCACTTTGATTCCCCACTGGGCTTTTTCCACTGGATGTTGTGCAGAAAGACTTCTTTTGAGAAAGTGACAGTAACTACAGAATGGAGGGGAATATCTAAATCTGAAAACAGTCAATAAACATATAATATTCCTGTGGTTCTGTGGTAATGTAGAGTGAGGCAAACACATAATGTAGGGCGAGGCTTGCCAGTTGTGGCATGTGTCCTGCCAATAGTATGCAGAAGCCTTCAGGATGGTATTGAAGGTATATCATGTCTCGGGAGTGTGGCCCAAGATGGAGGTAGGAACTGGTGAACCAACTGCCACTGCCGTCACTACCTCAAGGTGAGACTTGCTTCCACCAAGGAAAGCACCACTTTGGTGCAGAAGTTCATGATTTTTCTTGAAGGCCAATCCCTCTGCATTTGTGCCCTAGTTCTAAATGCCAGGGGCCAAACAGAGCCACCAAGCACCTATGTGAAATCCTGATGAAGCAACATGGCTTTTCTGCTTTTCCCTTCCAACTGCATTTTCCTGTATTTTAAATAAGCATGTTAGCCAGGAGACTTCTGTCTTCTGTAGAAAGCTGTTAGCAACATTGTGTATCTCACTCATTCCAGCACATTTTACTTCTTGCAAATGTTGACAAGCATGTGCAAAGTAATGAGGATCTGTGCTTGTGACCATCACCTGCCCAGAAGGAATACAGGCAAGAAAGCCGAGAAATCAGGGATGAGGGATGGATGTGAGACACCATTTTGGCTCATTTTTTTGGATCTGATGAGGACAACCAGCGCTATAAAACTGTCAGTGGCAGAGAGATGGCTCAAGTTCCTCTCAAGTTGGTTGAAATAATAATTAGTGCACTTTCATTTTAATATGTAATAGTTTTTCTCAATACGTGCTACTAGCACAGCTATTATTTCATAATAGTTTATTTTTCACAACACGTGCTACTAGCACAGCTAGTGAAGAACCATTGTATTAGAGATGTGAAGTAGAGGAACCACAGAAATCCCAGGACACTGCTACAGCTGGATAGATGGTGTGCTTCTGAGTAGCGGTGTGCACTGCGCAGCCCTTGGAAGTTGGCTGTAGGCCTCTGCTCCAGCTCCTGTGGACAGTGGTCATCATACAGAGAGAGGGACATTGTGCCACCGCGAGGAAGTAAATGAAGGGGACAAAGAAACCGGGAGCCAAGAAAGGTGTTAGGCGTTACGATTCAGCGCTCGCTATTCTGGCCGAATAACGTGGAGTTAATCATGCTGTCAGCCGGCTGTCAGCCGGCTTCAGCGACGCTGGCTCCGTGGGTGGATAATGGCCCGTGTCTCACCACGGCAAGACCAAGAAAACCATCTCCGTCCACCGACCGCACAAGCAGCCGCGCGGCAGCTGGACCGAAGGTCGTGGGCGTTCCCGAGCCGTCGGAGGGGCGGGCAGCGGGCGGAGCCGCGGCGGCCGTTGCTGGGGGGCGGGAAAAACTCTCGTTCAAAAGAACGGCGGCGCACCTGAGGAGGATGCGGCCGTGGCCTGTGCCGGGCGACGATAGCCAGGAGCTGGTGAGCCGCGGGCGGATAGGGAGGCAGTGGTGGGCTGGGAAGGCGGCTGCTTGCGGCCCGGTGAAGGTGCCCTCCGTTGACAGCCGCTCTTGCTGCGAGAGGATGGCGTCCCACAGCTGCTTGGGGTGGGGGGTGTGTGATCAGCACTACCCGGCTTCGGGTGGCCCTCGGCGGGCGGGAGCCTGCAGTGCCCCCGAGCTCGGCGTGTCTGTTCCGGATGCGAAGTGTCCGTGGAGGTGGGGGCTGGATCCCTACCTACCGTGCTGCCTACCGTGCCGGACCCGGCCCAGTTCAGCGTCAGGGCAGCGCCGGCCATGCGCTGCGGGGAAACCAGGCCCAGCTGCCCAGCTAACCCACACAAAAGCTGGCGGCGCTCGAACGGCTGGACTCCCTGCACACCCTCTGCAGGGTCGTAGAGCGTGCAGGTGATTCTTTATTTAATCTTTTAGCTGTTGATTTTTCTATTAACGAGGTTTCTCTAAACCTTGAATCACTTAAACCTCTGAACTAGCTGAATTCAGCTGTGCCTATGAAGCTGCTGTCATCAGCTGCAACAAATCCTCCTCCCTGTGCTTAGCTATAGAAGTCCCGAAGCTGGTAACTTCACTTCGTAGACTTTGTTTTATAACAATACTCACTGCCTGACTACATGTTTACTATACATATAAGTAGGTGCAGTAATGAATTGGAGATGTACCTGGGAAAAAACTTCTAGAAGTCTGTAAGGTATCAGTTAAACTTCCATCTCACCTGCCCTCAGCAGTGTCTATGTCATTTTATTCGTCGTTGTTGTTGTAGTTCCTTTTTTTGTCTGTTGCAACTCCATCACCTGTGTAAAACTAGAAATATTTTAGAAATTTGTTACATTCCAGGTTTAACTGGGTGGGGAATGCAAAGACTCTG
The DNA here is from genome assembly GCA_013396675.1 of Eubucco bourcierii. NCBI lineage: Eukaryota > Metazoa > Chordata > Aves > Piciformes > Ramphastidae > Eubucco > Eubucco bourcierii. The sequence goes on from VWZE01014120.1 coordinate 100,417, forward strand.
AAAGTATTGCTCGGGCAGTTCTTGAGTGTGGAGCTGAAAACCTCAGCAACTGTTTGTAGTCCTGCCTGGGTTACACCGTGACTAGTGCAGGGAGGATGGAGACCACAATGGAAACAGTGCATTAGTAGGCAGCATTTGGCAAGACAGTGCTGTGCTGTGTCACTCCTTTAAGTCCAGATGGTGTGTTTGTATTTTTAGAAGGAACTGGGAAGGGGGGAAACAACTGACCATTTTTTCTTTCAATAGGCATAAAAACCTGCATACATTCCAAATCAGGCTTTTAAGTCATTCCTTCAGATGAGATTTATATGGTGGTTATTTAAGCTAGGCCCAGCAACCATTTAATGCTAGACCAAAATATTTAATGTGAGCCTAGCTGAGACTTAGCGTCAACTGAATTGTTTGTATGTATTCATACCCGGACTTTCAGAGCTGCACAAATGCCCCAACCTAGGAAAGTTTATTTCCTCTCCGTAGTTACATACCAGGTGATAGACCTGGAAGAGGAGCCATGGTCTGTGCTGGGTGAGTGCAGAGGCCTCTTGCTCTGGGAAATGCTAGGGGGAAATACCATTTCATTCTTCTGAGATGAGTTTCAACCTTGTAACAGCTGATGCATTAGTTTAGGCTCAAAGAATGAGTAATTGTTTCTTAGGGGCAGGTGTAGGATTTGCTTAGCTTTTCATAGCTGTGTAAAATTTGACTTAGAATAAAAGATGATTGATGAAAGCTATTTGCTGCTTCTTGCCTTCTGGGAGAGGAGAAAACACAGAGAAGAAGCATGGGTAGAGAAGCAGGTACTGGGGATGTGGGTGTTGGTGTGCTGCTTTATCCTGCACTGGTTGTGGTTGAAATTTTAGAAAGCAAATCCCCGAAGGGGAAAACTGGACTAGTATGTGGTGCCATACTGGGTCCCAAGCCTTTTTATATCTTCTGTAGGGAATACCAGTAGGACTTCTATGGAGAACATGCTTGATAAGAGCTTTGGGAACTGCTCACCACCTGCTGGTGTGACAGCCCCTGTGTTATGGTAACCTGTGCATGTTCCAAAAAAATGCTCATGGGGTCTCAGGTTGAGACTTCTTATTTTTCTGAAGTCCTCTGCACCTTATTAGTGCCCTGCTTCACACTGGTGTCTAGTCATTGACTGTGTGCTCACAGATGTTGTCTTGACTTGTCTTAAACACTGGCAAATTCAGTAGAATGTAAATTTTTTTTCCCTGCTTTGCCTGATCACTCAAACTCAGGGTTTTTCTTGGGTTTGCGTTGGAAGGAACCTCCAAACGCCATCTAGGCCAACCCCTTGCAGTCAGCAGAGACATCCTCCAGTAGATCAGGTAGCTCAGAGCCTTGTCAAGCCTGACCTTGTCTCCAGGGATGGGACCTCAACTACCGCCCTGGGCAACGTGTTCCACTGTTCCACCACTCTCATTATAAAGACTTTGTTCCTGACATCCAATCTAAATCTCTAGTTTCAAACCATTGCCCCTTGTCCTCTCTACAGGTCTTTGTAAACAGTCCTTCTACAGCCTTCTTGTAGGCCCACATCAAGTACTTGGAGGCCAGTAGTAGGTATCAGAAGCGAAAAAAACACTCTTTTAAAAACCTTTTTTTAAGATAGCCAAAGAGGTAATGTGATTAAACTTCTGTTTTTAAAATATTTCAGATACTTTCCTGAGTTTAGAATTTATTTGGGTACGGTTAGCTGTAGCCTTTCTGGCAAGTGAATTTATAAGCTCTCTTTAGTTAGGCCTCTCAGTGACCATGTGAGGGGTCCATATGTTGCTGTTGGAGGAATGACACATTGATGTGCTGGTTTGAGGCTAATTGGAATATTTTAATAGAGAAAATTATAGGCTGTGAAAAGGAAACAATGGTGATGTCTACTTCACTCATAGGCTTGCTGAGATGTTTAAGAATAAGTACTCAAAACATACGTTAAGTCAGTCTCTGGGGCAGAGTGTCTCGGTCTAGCAGCTTCTGGCTTTTTCTCCTGTCTGGTGTGTAATCTCACTAACCACTTTCCTTCTAACCCCCCTGGCTGATCCTCCAAGCTCACCTTGTGTGTAAGGCAAACCTTGGGGTAAGGTATAGGGGTGGGAAGAAGGTGGAAGGGTGGTTGGGAGCCCCTGCTGGAGTCTCTGATTTCTGGGAGGGGTGTTGTGTTTCTGTATTACCTTTAATTTGTATATTTCTGTAAATATTCCTGTATATTGTGTCTATATCTGCTTGTATATTGTGCTGAGCTGTAAATAGAGCTTCAGTCCTTAACTTCCAGCCATCTGAGTTCTAGTCTGGGTCATTTTACAAAGTGTGGGGGGCGGGGAACTCCTGAACTATCACACATTGAGGCACCTGAATTTTTAGTAACTTTCAGATGCTACCATGACTTGATGCTACTGCAGTGTTTGGAATTTACATGTATAATGGATATAGTGAATCTGTTACATCCTGTGTTTTTCTCTTGTTCCTGAAGAGAGAACTCATTTTACATTTAATAACCATGTAATGGCAATGTATAGTTAAAACCTAGGGTTTTCTAGTCCAACTGTGAAATAAGCAGAGCTTGTTAAAAAATCAAGATGTTATTTGAGGTTTTGTTTAGTCATCTGAGTTTTTTTCAGTCCTTGTTTTTTTTTTCATGTCTAGAAATGTGACATCCAAGAGAAGATTAACTTTGAAATGCGCATGCGAGAAGGCATTTGCAAACTACTTGCAGTGAGCACCCAGAAAGACCAGCTCTTGCAAGCAGTTAAAAACCTAATGGTTTGCAATGCTCGCATACTTGCATACAGGGAAAAGCTTCAGAGCCATAAAGAAGAATCAGTTTCGTGCAGAACTGCGGAACGGTGAGTTGCAGCTCCAATTCAAATGGAGCATTATGAAGTGTGCTTTTGCTTATGTGGATTCTTAGCAGCCTTTCTGGGAAAATGGATTTAAACCCTTTCCCCATACACGCGTGCATTATTGCTACCTTAAAGCATTACTTTATAATGCCATTCGAGTATCTTTTTTTAATCACAGAATATTAAATACAAATCATATTTGTAGGGGTAGATTTTATTAGTTATAGTTTATTATAATATTTATTATAATTCAGCATCTGAATATCAGGCAATATAATGGACATTTTTTCCTTTATTACCTTTAGTATACAAAGAAAGTACCTAACCAAGTCTGAAGGCACAAAACAAACCTCTCCAAGTCAGAAGACACCTATTTCTTTTCGTTCTGTTGTTGAGATGCCGTTAATTGGTTAATTGGTACCCTCTGCTGGCCACTTCTGCTAACTACAGCAAAGTAATAAAGACAACAATAGATATGAAGAAAATTCTGTTTAGTTGAAAATATTCTCACATTATAACTCTTGAATGAGCCAAAATATAGGTATTTTAACGCTATGACTTTTTTTTTTTTTACCTAATGGAATGTATTGGGTGCAGTGTCAAGAATCATGGTGCAGAGACACTTGCTCTCAGATTGTTACTTTAATGCAGTGCTATACTGCACTTTGGCATAGAAACTCTTTGAATACACGCTTAGCTCAAATTAATTGTACCTTTAGGGAACATTCCTGCTACTTTTTGCTTTCAGAAGTGCAGTCTTATAGGACAAGCTTATTGAAGAACTGTGTTATATGACTACATCAACTATTATTTCCAAAGCTGATTTTGAAAGCTAACACTTAGAATGTGTGGTATTCTGTAATCATTGCAGTTGTATTGCTCCTTTCTACTAAAATGAAGACCTTTATAATGATTCATATTTTATTAATCTTTTTAAGAATGCAGTAAAATCAAGTATGCCTATGTTGGGGGTTTGGAACTAGATGATATTTGAGGTCCCTTCCAAACTTAACATTCTACGATAAGTATTTATATATGCTGATTTGCTCAACTCCTGGCCTTTGATATTACTGACTACAGAACAGTGATGGCACATGTCCATGACAGGGCAGAGATTATTTGGAGATAAACCTGAAGAGCTGTATTGCTTTCTTACACTGATAGTCAGCTGTGATGTTTACCTGATTTATATCTGTCATGCATTGCTTAGAGTTCTGTCTTAAGCAGCCCCTTGAAATGTCAGTGGAGGTCATTAGAAAGAGAAACATGCTATAAACTTGTCTCACTACCATTTAGGTCATATCTGTGATAGTGCTTTTTTTCAGTGTTGTCAGTATTGGTTAAAACTTAATCCAGATAAAATAATGATGAGTGAGAAAGAAAATTCTGGAGTTTTCAAGTGAATTCTGTCCCTGTTATGTAGGTGTGTAATATGAGTTCTGAAGATGTTCTGACTGCCTCTGGAAGTCAGGATGTTGGCAGCAGCACTGGTTAGGAACAGTGGCAGGAAAAAGAGACTGTTGTTGTTCAGTATCTGCAGACTGATTCAGTTTGAAATGGACCTTGAGATCTACATTCTGTCTCCTTAGTGAACTGTACTGTCTGCATGTAAAACCACAATATTATCATAGAATGGGATAGGTTGGAAGGGACCTTAGAGATTATGTGCTCCAACATCTGTCTCTCACAGCCTCGGCTGCTCACAGCATCATCCAGCCTGGCCTTGGAACACCCCCAGGGAGGACACATCCACAACCTCCCTGGGCAGCCTGCTCCAGAGTCCCTCATACTGAAGAACTTCTTCCTGAGATCCAGTCTAAACCTACTCCAGCTTCAAACCGTTCTCCCTTATCCTGTTGCTAGACACTCTAAGGAAAAGTCCCTCTCCAACCTTCCTGCAGGATTCCTTCAGGTGTTGGAAGGCAGCTGTAAGGTCCCCCTGAAGTCTTCTTTTGTCTAGGCTGAACAACCCCATCTCTCTCGGCCTATTCTCATAGCAGAGGTGTTCCATCCCTTGGATCATTAACAACGCAATGTGTTGTAATTAGTCTTTGTTAAGGGAGGAGTCAATTTTCTAAACAGTAACAAAAGCAGTAATTAAATTGCTTATTTATTGCTGTATACAGAAGGAGTAAAGTTGGTAACGGGTTTGGTCCTGTTAGAGCTGGAAAAGACAAGGAAGATGAATCTACTTGTCTTTTAATAACCAGGTTAAATAAGCTTTGGAGTAAAGTCTTCTAGGGAATTAAGAAAATTGATGGTATACCTTCCTTACAGATTATCCTCAGGAATCTAATGACTCATATCTTAACACAGAGATACCAAATCTAACATTCAAGAAAAATGTTTGAAACAAACCGTAATATAGAAACGCTGACACTTTTTAATGTTTGAAAGGTTAAGTTTTCGAAGTTTAAGTGCACTGATCTTATTTTTCTTCTCTTTGGCAGGCCTTCAGAAAATGGGACAAAAGATTGGGTGGCATGCAGAGGAAAGGTTGCTATATCAAGTAAGCAGCTGGGTAGTCAATAATATGAGCTAATTGGCTGGGCAGTAACTTGTATGTCAGGTTATACAAATAAGGTGGTATTTTTAAAGTGTCTGATTTAGAGACATAAATCCTCTTGTGCTTCAAGGGGAATTGTGCTTTTGAAGATCCTACCTAGCATTTCCATTTTACTTTCAGGTACTTTTAAAATGGGTATTTAAAAATTTTTTTTCTGGTTGTCACTAACCACTGAATAAATTTCAAACCTAAATATATGTAAACATACTGGTAACAATCTTTTCTCCCCCCAAAGACAAACTTTGATGTGATCATCCAGGCTGTATGTAATAAAGTGACAGCAGAATTACAACTAGTGTTCAAATGTTATTTTTAATGCAGATTGCATGATTACAGCAAAGGCATGGTGCAAACTAATAACAAGACTATTTAACAGTGATTTCTAGAGAGTTGGTGCACTGTGTCCTAACCTGTTCTCAAACTTCAGCACTGAATTTGTCGTTTTATTTGCCTTTGCCAATGGTGTATGGCACTACCTTCAGCATTCCTGTAGCTAGCTGTTGTCACTGTTCTGCTAGGTCTGGTAACAGATCTATTTGTGATCTCTAAATTACTTCATTAAAAATAAAATAGTATAGAACAGCTCACTACTTAAACTGTTTAAGTTAATTCCGCATATTTTGACATATATTTCAGCAAGGTATCTCCCAGCAGAAGAGTGATGAGCACATGGTTCAGTAATGTTTTCTGCCAGCACAGCTGTTTGCAGAATGTGTCTTCCATCCTTATGGTAGTTGGATGAAAGCATCTGTTTGCCTGTCTGTGCTGTGGTTGCACCTTTCTTCAGATTTATAGTTATCTGCAGTGAAGATTTTAGGATCATATAATGCACTTTTGTTACCTTTAGAAAATCAGAATTTGTAAAGACACTATTTTTAGTATGAGAATTTTGTTTAGGACTTGAAATATTTAAGTACTTTCATTTGATGGGACAAGGGAATAGAAGGGTGAAATACACCACTTCCTATTATGTGCCATATGTTAACAAATCTGTCCTGTTACTAACATAGTGCTTCTCAAACTGGAGTTTATTATCCTCAAAAGTATGGCATATAGATCAAGGTGAAGAAGAGAAAGTGGCTTCAGCTACCTCACTGTGAACACATTATGAATTGAGTGCTTCACTCCTTTAGATCCTTGTGTCAGGAAGCCAAACCTGGTCCAGTTTATAGCAGGAAAGCTTAAATGTTCTTCTTGACCTCTGCTGAGAGGTTTTTTTCTTTCTGTAGATAGCTTGTTACTAGCTTTTTATTTTCTGCTCTGTGTACTTGAGAATCAAATTGGCTTAGGTTTGACAGAACCTTAGAGATCGTCTACTGCAACTTCCCCATCATGGGCAGGGATGCCTTGCAAGTAGAAGTGATTGTGAGGACAGGCTTGTTCATGCCTGGCAAGGGCAGGAGCCCTTGGACAAGATACATCATTGGGAGATCCTAGGATGACATGTATATGTGCCAGGCTGGTTCCTCCTTGCATTACCATCTGACCTGTTCCTCTGTGTCTGTTCAGCATGCCAGATCAGGTTCTGTCTGCTTCCACAGCTGCACTATGTTCATATCTGTAATATCCTGTCTTTCCCGGTCCTTGTGTAGCAAATTGGGCATGCTATATTTCTTCTGTATTGTATGGCAACCTTCAGTGGATTTATCACTGGAGTTCCCCTGCATATTTGGAAGGCACCTGTGCATGTGCAGGTTCCCTGCCTTGCTGAGAATGTGGTACAAGTGCAAGCAGCATGAATCGGGAGATATCATGACTGAGTTCTCTGGGAGAGGTTGGAAATGAGTGAGTGGTAGTCTGTGCAATATGACAGGCATGTAATTTAAGAATTGAAGATGCAGAATAGATTTTTTTTTTTTTTTCTTCTAAAGGAAAGTAATTCACCTACTTCTAATTATATTAGTGCCTCATCTGGTCTAGTGCCTGCTAGAAGATTAGGCTGTTAGCAAAAAAAAAAAAAGTGCAATCATGTGGCCAGCACCAAAAGTTCAGGAAGAGCTATGCAGGAGTACTGAGGAATGTACTCCTACAGAAAGCAGCTGCATGTTGAATACTGTGTGGGGAGTGCATTCCTTAATCTACAGATTTTCACACTTCTATTATTTTTACTTATTTCTTCTCTATGTGTATGAACAAATTGTCATTTATGTTAGAAGACAATACATTGACTGTTATCAAAAAGCATAATTGTAATTAAAAGTAATTTTATAAAGCAATCACTTGCTTTAAATCTGATTAATTGTATTGCTTCAATATATCCAATTTGAATCCACAAAGATTTATAGCTAATGCTAACTGTCATTAAGGTGTGTGAAAATTGATCTTTGTTTTTGATAAATAGCAGCTCTTTCAGTCCAGAATGAATTTACAAGTATCATGTTAAAATTGCTTAGTCTATTGGCTGTCTACATCCTGATGATTTTCTGACTAGGGTGGAAATTTTTCAGCCAGCATGATATTGAAAGTGACATACAGAGTAATCGTTAATCTAGTTCTCAAATTCTTAACAAGACCTATCAAACACATTAAAATTGTCTCTTAGAGTTCATTATAATTAAAGATGAAAAAAGACTTTTATTGTAACTGTTTTCACATATTTGCATACGTTTATGACCATTGTCTTTTAAGAAAGAAACATTCTGTACTTTGGCAGAGATAAATACATAGCCATTGAAAGTTTGAGACTTTCATAACCGTTTGAATGAAACTGTTTCTGTTTCCTTATTTTAAAAATTAACTATTTTTAGAAATGCCTGCTCTGGCAGTGCATCTTTAGATGCACTTAGAAGTGGAAAGACAGTTTCAGAACATGGTGATGTATTGATTTTTAGGGAGTTGTGGCAGACCAAATCTAAACACTGGCAGTTCACTGCTGAAAATGCATTAGTTTTTGTGAATACTTAAACAGATGAATTTGCAAGTTTTCATGTTGCAATGGCATGTATCATAAGATGTCCCATAATATAATCAAAATTAACTTATATTTACATTTATTAATTTAGCATAATTTCTGAAACAGTGACTATATGCAGTTTCACTTAAATCAACAAAAAGTTTTTTGTGGCAAAGCCGTTGTAGAAATACATGACAATATGTTGCCAAAATATATGTGCATTTTCCTATCAGCCTTCTATGAAGACGACACTGGAGTTGGCAGTGCTCCTTTCTACAAAATACTGATGTGAATCAAAGGACAGTTGATCTAGTGCTGTTCACTGCTGCCATCATGTGTCACTTAATATATTGCATATACTTTTAAACAGCATTCTGTAGTATTCGAAAAAACAAGTTTGGATTTCTAAAGCCTCCACTGCATTTGTCTTTTAACAAGGGACTAATAAAGAAACATGATGTCTAAAACTGAGTCCTTGAAACTGGAGGAAAATGTCACTCAGTGCTGTGTTGGATTGAGTAGATAAATTGGAAAATTTGTTCAAGAAAATACTTTTCTAATACTAAAATGACAGCCATGACTTAAAATAATGTTTCTGTAATTACCTCTCTGCTATGGTTCAGAAGTAGAAGAATATTTCAGAGTTTAAAACCAAAAAGATTTGTAAACTCTTTTTGTGCCAGCTAAAGCAATTCTTACCGGGAATGTGATTACAAGTGATATTTCCTTGTTTTGCTAACCACAGAGACTTAAGTGTTTGCAGTATAAGTATCCCAGGCTTTCCATTAAAACAGGAAGTTTCTCTTCTTGCAGTCGGATGAGTGGTTTCCAGCACAAGGCAGGCAGTTTCAGTTTACATCTTTGCATAATAATGGGCTCAGAACCTCTGACTTCTGAGAGGCTCTCTCAGAACTATGTTACACTGCCACTCTGAAATGTACTTTTAGGTACTTTCAAATGACGTGTGAAATACTCTTTATCCTAATGTAATTTCTGAAAGAAAATGACACTTGAAGTTGAACTAACTGATGAATTTTGGTTTGGCATGGGTAGATAATAAAATTGAAACAATTGTGCTGTTATGGATAGAAAGTTCTGTTACTTTCAGAACATTAGGAAAAGAAATGAGTGAGTGTAATTTGTTTTGATCACAGATCTACAGACTTAATTTCCTTACCTTTTTTCCCCCCTGCTTTAGATATTCGAATACCATTAATGTGGAAAGGCTCCGATCACTTCAGCAATAAAGAAGGTATGTAAGATGCAATAAGCTTCTGTGATAAGCAGTTACTTATACCTGTAAATTTAAACTGGATGGGGAAGTCCATACTCATTTCAGTCCCTTCTCTGACCTTTCAGTAGGTCTGCATTTTACTGTTTGATGTGTAGGTGCTCTTAACCTAAAGTCGTTGGTTGTTTTGAAGTCCTGTGGTTCTATATGTTTAAATCCTAGTCACTAAAAAGTCCTCCTGAGGAGAAATTCCAGAGGAAGCAACAAAATATTTAATAACAATGGATAGCTGAGAAACTTCTGATTAAACATGTTGTTCTATGTCTTGTCTACACTTGAGAAAGTGTATTAGAGGATGATTCCAGTGGGAAGTTTAAATGAAAGTTGTCTGTTGGTGTTGAGTGTATTATTGGATAGTCTTCAAGTACATGCATTTTGCTGCGTCACGGAGATTAACCCTAAATCTGTTCCAGCTGTCACCTGGCATTGATTTCACTTTGATTTTCAATGGGGTCGAAGGGGCTAAGCATGCAAAAGTAGTCTAATCCTATATAGTACATTCATAAAATGGTACAGGCTTTGGATCGAATGTTAGGGTTTTCCTTTTTTCTTAAAATCACTTTTATTAAACAAAATTACATTTTTACTAACATTTCTGAAGTTACCAGCACAAACTGCACCTGTTTATCAGGGGGCAAAAAAACCACAAAAGTTGAACAGAGGTAGGCTGTTTTCTGTGATTGTCGTTCGTTCTATTCAACAGCTTTACTGGTTCAATTATTATAAAATTCTGTGATGAAAATTTATAATGAGAAGAATTTGAGACTAATTCCTTAGAGATCTGAATTACTATTTCTTCCAATACCTGAAGGCGGCCTACAGGAAGGCTGCAGAGGGACTGTTTACAAAGGCCTGTAGAGATAGGGTGAGGGGCAATAGTTTGAAATTAGAGAAGAGTAGGTTTAGGTTGGATATTAGGAAAAAGTTCTTTATCATGAGGGTGGTGGAACACTGGAACAGGTTCCCTGGGAAACTAGTTGAACCCTCATCCCTGGAGACATTGAAGGTGAGGCTTAGCAAAGCTTTGGGCAACCTGATCCCTGTTGACTGACTGCAGAGGGTTTGAACTAGATGAGCTTTGGTCCCTTCCAACCCAAACCATTCTATGATTCCACTTTTGTTTACTGGAAGCATTTAGTATTGTGATGTGTAATATGGATAATATGACATTTCTTTGTCTCTCTCCAGGATCACAGCGCTATGCAGTGTTCTGTTTGTTCAGAATGGGAGCTGAGGTTTTTGATACAGAGGTGACTATTGTGGATAAAGCAATAACAGATATCTGCTTTGAAAATGTGACCATATTGTGAGTATAATTTATTTCTGTTGAATGAAGTACAAATATTGCTATTTTCTTTTGAAAATGAGATTGGCTGTGGTCCACGAAGTTTTTCTGTTGACAACAGAATCAGTAAAGGCCCTGTTAGTTTCAGTGGCTGGTGGATTCACACCTCTGGTATGTTGGCTTTTATGTGCATAATGATGTTGGTTGTGGATGTGTCACTTGAACTGTATTTCTTTTAATTTTTGGGTTTTTTTTTTGTGCTGAAGTGATAAACATATATCCTGAGGACAGAATTAAATGAATACTAAACCCTTGAAAGCACTATGAAAGTACAGGCATGAACATTGCACTCAGTGCTTTACCTATTATTCTGTACAGCAGGCTACTGTCTCTTCCCACACCTCATGCTCTGTTATACCTATATGCAGCCACTGTTCTTAGAATTGAAGAATACTAGACAGGAAACTATTCACTTATCTTTAGAAGCAACCTGGAAAAGAATAGAAAGATGTTCTCATGTACTTTTTTGTTGCTTTCTGATTTTTTAAGAGAGCCCTGAGAGGTACTTTTTTTTTTTTCCCCTACTTTACTTCTTATATTAGCAATTTAGATTCAGTCTCCTGAGGAAGACTGTCTGGAAATCTAGAACTACTGAAAACTTTAAATCAAGATCGTGAAAACTGAATGGAGAGAGAATTTAAATCTGAATTCAAACTTTCTTAAAACACTGGTTCAAGTTAAGTGTGAGGGCAAAGATTTTAATCAGCTTCTTCAATGATAGGAGACTTCACCATTATAGTTTTCTGTGGAATACTGCAACAAAAGCAGAAAAGACACTGCAACTTGCCTTGTATATCTCAAGATAAAAGCCTTTGGGATGCTTTTGTTATGGTCGTGTGTGTAATGACACCATTTGTAACTGAAAGATGAGGTTAGGCTCCTGGTTTGATGACTAAGATTGAGAAGAAAACTGTTGGAGCTGAAAACAGACAGGGAAAGCATGGGCTGGAGACTGAAGAACGCAGACATAGGTAGTTAAGTTATGAATGACAAAGTTGGTTGTTTTTAAGTGAGATAGGATTTTTTGGGAGGGTAATGTTGAAGGGGTTGGGGTGCAACTAGTATCTTTAAAACAGTTGAGTCTGATTTAGGGTCATAGGCATGGATAGGTTTTCAATCATGTGATTTTTGCGTAACAACAGAGGGCAGATTGAAGTGTTTGAATGCCTTGTCTCTCTGTTTCCATAACATGGTTGGGTTTTTTCAGTTTTTAACATAAACATTGAATTTCCTGTTTGTGATTGTTTATAGTTTAATTATAACATCCATCTCATGACTTCAACAGTAAGTTAATGTTGTGTACTCTAGTCTTTAATGCCATATTAATGTATGCCTTTGCCTGAATCCTATGGCATTTCTTCCATCGATTAGAAATAGATGTTATTTAGTATGTGTAGTAGCAGCAGCGTTCCTTGGCTGCATGCTTAGTTTATTAACAGATGCTCTAAAATTTTCTCCTCCTTCCTTTCAGTGATGAAGCAAGACCAGATTTCCAGGTGAAGGTTGAAGTGTATAGTTGCTGTACAGAGGAGTCTTTATATGTAGCAAACACTCCTAAGAAACTAGCAAAGAAGCTTAAAACATCCCTCAGCAAAGCTACAGGGAAGAAACTTAATGCTGTGCTGGAAGAAGACAGTGCTGAAGCCCTTTTGTCTGCTGACCCAGTCATTCAGTAAGCCATATATATTGATATTCTGGACTTGTATTCTTAGAAATAAGCCAAATATATTGTCAATTTTTGGAAAGTTACCAGGAAAGTGATGATTTCAATAGGAAATGAGAAAGTAGATGTAAATTCCATGTCACTCAGCCCTGGGGCCTGGTTCTGATCTTAAAACACAAGCAGATTGTATCTTTCTGCTCTATAGCTAGCTAGTTGGTAAATCCACTCTTACTTAAACTGTAGGATATTTTTAGCTTGCTCTCTGGTACAAATCAAGCTCGTATGATCAGTCTGTCTGTCACTCTATCCATCTACCTTTGCTCTTCCTTTTCCCACTAACTCCCTCCCCTATGTGGTGTTTTTTTATCTGTCTGATTTGCTTATATTTGACAAACAGGTAAACAGTATCTAAAAGTTACAGGTTGTATGAAATGGTAAGTGTGTTATGTAGGGAAGAGAAACCTCTGTTGTAGCCTCTTCCATAATGAAGCTGACAGAACTGTTCTGTTCTCACAAAGGCCATTCCACTTTCTATAAAACTCTACACTGCCAAAAGCACTGTACAGTTAAAAGCTAAAAACAGAGGTTTTCTTAACAGACTTTAGCACAGAACATTTTAAAATGATTTACTGGTTTTAAGTGCTATTCCTAGTAATTTACCTGTTTTTTTAAAAAAATGATCCTAAGTCTTGCATGCATTTTTAAATGAAGCTAACTGCCTGCTAATATTTCCCATCCACTTCAGTTTCGTTGGAATTTAAGCAGACCAAGTACCTAATTGTAAATATTGATAATATTGATTTTTGTCTTTTTTTTTTTCCAGAAAGCAATTTTTTCAAGGAATTTTTTTTTTGGTAGTTGAACAGTAAAGAATCAATGCCTGATTCTTGCCAGGTGTTGAGTGCAGTATTAGTCTAGTTTTGTAGAATTGTAGAATGGCTCAGACCGGGAGGAAACTTGACGATCATCTACTCCAACTTCCCTGCCACAGGAAGGGACGCCTCTCTCCTAGACTCAGCACTCAAGGCCTTGTACAGTCCACCCTTGAATACTCCCATAGCATTCAACCTCCCTGTCAACATGCTCCAGAGCCTCACCATCCTTGTATTGAAGAACCTCTTCCTAAGATCCAGTCTAAACCTACTCTTGCTCATCTTTAAAACCATCCCCCCTTGTCCGATTTGCTTAGGAAAAGTCCCTCTCTAGCCTTCCTTTAGGATTCCTTCAGGTATTAGAAGGCCTGGGTTTTTAAAAAGACGCATTTAAGCATATTCTGTGTTTGTCAAACAGATATTACTGTATGCTGATACTACTGTTCAGATCAAAATCACACATCTGAGAGAGAGAGATAACCAGATAGAGAGCAGAGCAAATGTTACTGCTAATTTTCCTGTGTTTTCTCACTAATGACAGCATATCCTTCAGTCTGCATTATCTCAGGTGGCTGTGCTTTCCACAAGCTCCAGTTGTGCAGTGACACACTGTCATTAGATGCAGTTTCCTTTGGATATAACCACTAGCTTATTTGCTGGCCACACTTGCTTGAATATAGATTGCTTGTCTTTTAAGGAAGAAGCATCAGTAGACAGTTTCACCAACTGCCTCTTACCTTGGGTTTTTGTTTTGGTTTCTCAGTTGTAATTGTATTTTGCTTTCCTCCATCTTGAAGTTTACTGTTTCTACAGTAAATAAGCATCTCAGAGGAACTGGTGTTTTCTTAACGGAGTTAACTGAACAATGATGTGTTTAATGATGCCTTTTCTAGGTGATTTTTAAATTTTTTTTTTTTAATGAAATAGGTTATTATAGGCAGAAAATAAGTGGACTTCTTTTTTAATAGGCTCCCCTTAGGATTTATATTAATAAGACCTTGGTATGTAGCCCTTATAAAGAGAAAAGGATTGCAAGATTACAAGAGATCTTTCAAGTATTCCCAGAGAATTTTACCAGTCCAGCTGGTGAAACTAAACTGCAACAAAAAAGGAAACTTTTTGTATTATATGAACACCTTTTCTCTGTAGATTTCATTTGTACAGGCCTTCTTCTTTTCAGAACACACAAGGGTAAAGTTCTCAGTTTTCCAAAAACTCTGTGATCCCTTTATGTCAAACATCTTGGCTTAGAAATCTCCCTGGTTAGTGAGGAAACTGTCAGCCTTGCAACTTCTTGCAAAAGCCTAGTGACAGAATGCTTGAAATGGTTGCTTAGGTTGATTAACTTCAGTTATACTGATACTCTCTCTACTCTTAATTATCTCTCTTTTCATTTCAGTACATGCTTGTACAGGCTTTTGGTTTAGTTTTTCTCCTTTTTTTTTTAAACATTTTTCATAGAAAGAAACTAGAGTAGCTTTACCATTGAATTCCAGAGTAACTAGGTTGCTTTTGGGAGAAATCAATGGAGAGACTCCCTGAAGTGCATGTTTATTCACTTGCAGAACTGGCCTGCACATGGACTTGTTGCTATTGCCTTTTATGTATTGTTCTCCACTGGGCTGGAGGCACAACTTCCACATCATATGTTTGAATCAGTAAATTCATAGTGATATTTTGCTAGAAGTGCATAATCTAATGGCCTCACTTTTACAGCTGGATTTGTTTAAGTACATGAAGCTTATATCTGCTTTTACTTCCTATTATTTAAAGTTTGATTGAAAAGGAAGCCTATTACATTGGTGGTTTTTTTGTTTGTTTGTTTTTTTTTTTCCATTTAAACTTTCAAATCCTCTGTTCTGTGTATCTGGATGAGTGGACCAAGACTGGAGTTTCTAAATTGGCATTAGTACGCAGGAACAAATTCTGAAATCTGAGATGTATTAATTAATATACGTTGATAGAAAGGGTGATATTGTTACACCTTCCCATGCCAGTGTCTGTGTGGCAGCTTTGGTGTCTGTCTTTTGCTCAGCAAACAGATTTAACAGCGAACCTTTGCCATGAGCATGTTGTGGAGATGAGCTGATTTATTTTTTTTTTAAATAAAGTTATTACATGGAAAAGTACTATAGATATTCAAAGTACTAAATAAAATGCAACAGGCAGATTATTCTTTGTTATACAGAGAAATTACCATTTAAGGTAGTTGGCTAATTTTGTGAAATGTAGTCAACAATCCTGATTAGGAGTTAAATGTGAAAAATATTTGCAGATAAACTAAATTATATTGCAGCTAGCTGAAAGTAATGACTTGTATGTTAGAATGAAAATGTTACTGTGAAGCATATTTTAAAAGTGAAGTAGCTATTATTTTTGGCATAGTTCTTGCAATTAGTCATGCTTTAGGAAAAAAAAACAACTTCAAAATCAACGCAGAAGTTTTTATCTGTGAGAAGAAACTGAACTTTTTAATGCAGTTTAAATAGAATGGTAGTGTATTGCTCAACTGCATGGCAGAACATAATAATTGGAGAGCCTTTTGTTAGGGAACAGTCTAGCAGGGAATATATGCAAATGCTGATGAGTTTTTGTTCAGATTGCCCTCAAAATGTTTCACAGCAGAGATTTCTTGCCCAGAATGTTACAGAATTTTACAGCACATACAGTTTCCCTTCTAATCCTGTGTTACAGATGTGTAACAGACTCCAATGGCTAATGAACTTACTACTTTTGCTTCTCATTCATGAAGTTTAGGGCTAAGTAGGTATCTGCCTTGTTCCTCTGCAAAGCCAAAGATTTTAAAACCATATGTTCCCACTGTGCTATGAAGAAAAATAATATTTGGAAAATATTATGATAGAAAACTATTTTTCAGTGATGTTAGTTCAGTAGTGTTTTACACCACTGAGCTATCTTGTGCTGTATTTTAAGGTCTTATGCCTGACTCTGTTGGAGATTGGAGATAGTAGTTAGTGATTTTGTGGGTTGAGTTTTCTTGTGAACTTTGCTTAAACTGCCATTAGCCAGGTGAAATTCTTACTGCATTACTGGACTGTAAATATGTTACTTGTTCTGAAGAGTACATGGGGGGAAAAGGTTAAACATGTACCAAATTTATACTGGTGTATTCCAAGAATTGCATTCCACGTGCACTATGCTGAATTGTAAATGTGATTTTCTTTTCCCTAGGCGAAATCCAAAACAAAGACATAACATTCTGAAACCTGTAAGCATGATAAGTGTAAGAGGCCATGCTACAGAACTGGGGGATTGCTGCCCAGCTTTCTGCATGTGACACAGAAAACCATTAGATACTATTAAAAAATACAATATATAAGCAATTGTTTTGTAAAGTGTAGCCTACAGAGGCAAAGCAAAAGAGCAGAGCAAGATGGTGAAGCAATATAAAAGCTTTTAATTTTTAACCTGTGTTTTCAGGTAAAGTTTGTCATCAGTTTTGTTACCTAGTACGTTCAAAAATTGTATTACTGGATCTGGTTGATTTAGACCTAGGAATAAAAACTAGACAATTATTACTTGGTATCTGACTAGAGGAGAGAAGTGCTTTCAGCATCCTCAGGGTGCAGAGAGGTTGGATAGCACAGCCTTTATACCTGGGTTGCTCCACAGTAAATGGGACCCTAGATTGTAGGCCTTCTTCCTGAGGGTGTTCAAGACCAGGTTGGATGAGGCCTTGAGCAGCTAAGTGTAGTTGAGAGTAGGTGATTTCTAAGGTCCCTTCCAGCATAAGCCATTCTACGATCCTGTGAGGAAGTTTCTTGGCTGTCAGACCCAAGAGAGGTGGCTCTGGAAACAGCCATCTGACAGGCCTAGTGGTATTCACTTGGAAGTTGTAGAGCGGGAAGGAACTGGAAGTATACACAGGGTGGAGACAGGAGATAAATGCATAAGATACAGATGAACAGACTGGGACAGTGTTGGTTTTCCAGGAAAAACAGAGGTAGGGGGATGGCAATCCATGGTCACCGACAAGTGCTACCTTGCCCTATGGTGTTCTCTTGTACCTAAATATGTTCTTTTGAGCATGTCTATGCTCACTTTAGTTACTGCCTGAGCAACATGAAGCACAAATGTCTTTTAAAACATACCTTTTTTTCCACACTTAGTGGAGCAAAGTACAGTTTGCTAGCGTATACCACGTTGGGACTGGAGAGTGCCGAGGGCAATTTCAGAACCCACAACCTTACCATTACAGGAAATGGTAAGTACATATGGTACCAATTTAAGGAAATAAAAAACCAGTAACATTTTGCATTTCTCTCTCTTGTAAACTAAAGAGCTTAAAGAGATTATTTTTCTTGATACTTAATATAGAACAACTTCAATAAAGTATTTAACGACTCTAAATCAGGCATCTGTACACAGCTGAATAAATGATATTTTCAGTAAAATTTCAAGTCTAGATGAAAATTTCATTCTTTTGGGAGGTTTTTTCTGTCATTTCCATATTGATCTTCTGTGAGTTGTAGCTATATACAAATTATTTCCTCTTTCTCACAACCAAGGAAGGGTATCAGAATGAAGAAAAGGTTTTTCATCTGTAGTCAGAAAGAAAGTAAGATAAAATAGCTTTGATTCTGTTGGGTCATTTCAGCCCCAGATTTAACACAGGATTGTAAGCATGCGTGCTTGCAGTTTGGCACAAGTTGGCAGCAGTCAGCTTAGACGCTAACACATGTTTATGCTGCAAGTGAAGGGAATGTTTTAAGTAGCAGGAGTCTAATTTTTTTGATACTTGGCCCATTATTTTCTGAAAGGATAGTCCTTCCCATAAGCCACCCTCTAACTGTGAACTTGAGACTTGCACTGTATTTCACTGAAGCTTCTGAGAACTTTATTTTTGTGCTTGGGTAAACTTGACCTCAAAGAGAATTTAGTTCTTTATGCTTCATTAATTCTGAATATGTACAGATTTGAAGATTTATGGGGCATTTCTTTTTTGAAGAATTGGCTGAATAATTCTGAGTATCTTTGATATTTGTAAGCCTTTCTTTATTAGTACTTTATACCATTTCTTCTTCTTTTTTCTGTCATTAATTTAAATAACTTTATCTATTTAAGTTCATTGCAAGCATGTCTAAAACATGACCAAAGAGACAGTACTCTCAATGGAATGTGCATTACCTCCGCCTATTTACAGAAGAGAGAGCCTATTACATAGCAGAGCTGGGTGAGGAGTGATACTGCAATATGATAGAAACTTCTTGGAATCCTAAATGCTCTTCTAGTTCTGAAGACACAAGTAGATACAAATCTAAGCCTTAATAAAACCATCTGAAGCAAAGTGCTCACCTGTAGCAGTGCACCACAGTAGAATGGGCTCAGGGATCAGACTTAGATGAGATGACCAGCGTATTTGTCTTTCAGAATGTTCATAACTGTGAAATGAGATTTAAAGCTATGTTTTTTGTAAGAAGAACTTGTTCTGGCAGAACAGCATCTCCATTTTACTTAAAATTCTTTGAGGAAAATATTATTGCTATTTTTTAAATTAAAAGAAACTTAACTGAGGACTAAAAATCAATTTTAACCTAATGCTACAGGATAAAATCCCTGTCTTGAAATAGGAAAAAAAAAAAGCTTTTTTGCATTCATGATTATAATGCAAAAATGGATGTAGAAAGCAAAACTATATATTTAAGGCAAATGAGTTCAGAACTAAGTGTTTATCTTTCCTTTGCCTGTTTTTTAACCCCAGAGGAATCCTCCTTTTGGCTGCCCCTGTATGGAAACCTGTGTTGCCGTTTAGTTGCTCAACCTTCCTGCATGACTATGGATATGATGGCAGGATTTCTTAATCAGCGGGTGAGAAGACCTTGCTTGTGCTCCTCCTCTCTTAATATCTGTCACTAAGAGTCTATTGTTAAAAACATTTGCTTTTACCTTAAGTGGTTTCTTGAATTGTTATTTTTACCTTTTCTGCCTAGAGCACGGGGAAAATTTTGTCTCATAGCTGCTTTCACAAACAACAGATAAGTGAGAAAAAAATAAATGTTTCCTTGACGTACTTATCAATAGAAGAATATTTGTTGTTTCAGAATTGTTTTAGGCTGGTACCTGACAGCAGTGCTCCTGATAATCCTGTGACTCTCATCCCCATACTTAACTCTCATTGTGCTAGCACAAGAGTTCATATCACAGTATGGTGAATCTGGCTGGTGAACTGAGCCATGTTTAAATACATCCCTTCAAAAATTATTCATGTGAACTCAGTTTACTTCTCTCTTTTTTGGTTCATTGCACAACTAGGCAGACAAGAAGGCGGTAGCAGAGGACCAAAGAGGCTGGGTCATTTGTCAGGACAGCTGAATTACAGGCGTTGAATTGGTGGTGAAACTAAAAGGCATTTATGAAAACGGTTTGGAAATTTTCTCTTGCAAAGTGGAAATTCTAGACAAATGTCTTGACATCTGTTGAATATACTGTGTATTTTCTACATGAGATACTCGTTATTTCTCTTATTGTGTAATTCCTGTAGCTGCTGAAGGTAGCTTGTTTCGTAACATACACACCAGTTCTAGACTGCATTCTATGTAAACCAGCAGGTTCTATATTTTTAGTATCACATGGCTATAAATCTATGAAAACTATAAAACATCAAAAGACACTTGAAGTATTGCTAACACTTAAAAAATCAGTGACTCAGAAATGTTCTTCAGCAGAAAGTCTTTTGAGGAAAGAATTCATCAAGTTTTGGTCACACTGGGCTGATCAAGTCTGGTTGAGAGGTGTCCCTGCCCATGGCAAGGAGATTGGACTATGTGGTCTCTAAGGTCCCTTCCAACCTAAACCATTCTATGATCTGTGCATATGTTGTAATATGCTCTTAATTTGTAGTTTGTCTGGCATTTTCTGACTATTTCTTCCCTTTAGCAAGTGCTAGAAGGTCTAACTAGCTGGAAGAGGATGTATTGCATACTAAGAGGCGGCAAACTCTTTTGTTATTATTCTCCAGAAGAAATTGAGGCCAAACTGGAGCCAGCATTGACAGTTCCCATCAACAAGGTAAAATCATTATATGAGGCTTGTTTTTTGTTTGGGTTTTTTGTTTATTCTGGTAGAAGTAGATTTTGGATTAAGACATACCTGCAGTCATCCAGCCTTTAAGCTTGCTGGTGTGTCTCAGTTGTGCTGTTCCAATGAAATTTGCCACCACTGAAATTTTTAGTAAGGACATTTTACTTCTTACCGTGGTTGTAATTCCTTCTGTTGCATTAGACTGGTTAAAAGAGGTGAAAAGGAAGATGTTTTTCTGTAGGAAAAGTGTTAACTTGCTATATGACAGCCCTTGGAAGTGTATTACTTATAGTCCCTTAGCAACTCCCTGGTAGACTTTTGTCCTTAGCAAGGTGGAATTTTAACAAAAGCTTTTTTTGTCTCTGTGTGTTACTTGGCTACAGTCTTAATTGGGAGAGCTGGAAAATGGTTCAAAATATTTTAGTGTGTTAAAATAAGCTGCTTTTCCTAATACTGGTTTTGTACAGGACACTAACTTCGGAAATTCTGTTCTGTAGGATGACATTGCTGCTTTTCATAACCTGATTGAAGGGCTGAGTTTAAAACATAAAGTGTTACTATTTGGCTAAAGTAACAATGAATTTTTTAATTTTAATCCAAGTGTTTGGTTTAGAAATGTTATTGGAAGGACCTTCTAGAACGAGGAGCATTAGAGTTAACAGATGCTTTCAAAAACTGGTTTGCTGCAGTCATCAAGAGTTAGTATCACATAGGGATGAGGAGAGAAATTGAATGCTATTTGCAATTGACATAGCTGTGTTGGACTTAAATAAGGAAGCAAACACATGCTGAAACTGTGTTAAGCACAGGTCGATTTGCATTCTGCTGCTGTACTCCTACGAGTGCTTGATGCCAACACTAATTCTGAAAGAGGCGTTCCTCTTGTCCAGTCACTTAATCAGACTGCTGTGTTGCTTTATGCCAGGGCAGGCATTAGGTCAGCTGACTGAAGAATTGGACAAGGGAACTGATGTGAGTTAAAATTAGCCCATTTTGGGGGCAGGAAGAGGGTTGGCTTCAACTGTGGTTCCCTTTAATAAATTCTCTTACCCAGTTCACTGTGTGGCTGCACAGAGATGTGTGTGGTACAAGAAAGGGGCTAGGCTTTTACTGGGAATGTGCAGGGACAGAGCAATGGAGAACTGGTTCTTATATCAGCAGTATCAGCTTTTGGTGACTCTAAACTTTCTGGAAAATATGATTGCTTTCTCACCTAGAATGAGACCAAACATTTAAACTAGGTATAACAATATCATCTGTTTGTGTTGGGATTTCTTTTTTAATATGTTGAGAATTAAATTGATTCCCAAATTAAATTCACCTTCCTGGTACTGCTGTACCTTTTAACCAAGACATTTTTTCATTCACATGTTTATATACTTACATTAAATAAAAGTTTAGATAGTGATATATATATAAAGGTTACTTGTTTACTTCTTCAATCATTTTTAGTTGCACTAGTCAGCCTTTGCCATAATTGTTTTCCAGCCATTCACAGTATCTGTTCAGGAATGGTAAACTTCAGTGAATTATAGAATGAGTCCAGAGAAGGGCCACAAAGACAATCGAAGGGCTGAAACATACCTGCTGTAAATAGACTGAGAGACCTGGTGTTGTTCAGCCTAGAGAAGACTCTGGGGGAACCTTAGAGCTGCCTTCCAGTACCTGAAAGGATCCTACAGGAAGTCTGGAGAGAGATTATTTTTTTCATAAAGGTGTCTAGCAACAGGACAAGGGAAAATGGTTTGAGTCTGAGGGAGAGTAGGTTTAGACTGGATCTCAGGGAGTTCTTCATCATGAGGCTGGTGAGACTCTGGAGTAGGCTGCCCAGGGAGGTTGGGGATGCCTTCTCCCTGAGAGTGTTCAAGGCCAAGTTGGATGAGGCCTTGAACAGCTGAGTCTGGTTGAAAGGTGTCCCTGCCTATTGTGGGGAGGCTGGGTTAGATGATCTCTAAAGTCCCTTCCAACCTACACCATTCTAGGATTCTAAAACACAACAGTAATATATTTATTTAATTATCTTACCAGGCTACCTCGTATTTTCCCTTGAAGGTCTCTGTTTTGGTTGATATCCTAGTTTTGCTTTCCTTTTAAAATTGACTGTGTTCTAGTAAGGTATTTTGCTCCTTCATGCTACCAGTACACTTAGAACCTAAAATTTAACTTGATAAGGCTTTTCTGGGAGACTCCATATGTTTGCTGAGTATATTTAAAGCTGACAAGTGGAAGGTTCATAAATCATGTAGCTTGTATCATTTTACCAAAAAATGTCAGACTGCTAGAGAACTAGACAGTGAAAGCTCCTTCAGTCTAAGTTAAAAGCAGAAAAAAAAATTTGAATTTAAAATGTATTTGGATACTTTACTCCTTAAACAGTTTGTCTTGAAAATAGCCCAATACTTGATGATGTTTTTTTTGATTCTTTTGTTAGGAGATTTCTCTTGCAGATTAAATGAAAGCAAACTAATCACATGGGCTTGTCTGCTACATGTTGTTACAGAAATAGCAATTTCAAAATGAAAGTTCAGATTGAACATCAGCTCTAGACACTCTAAAATCTGTGCTGGTTGCACATGTGGTATTTTCATTTGTAATATGAACCTGATCCTTTATATGTAATTGAAAGATACTCTGAAAAGTAATGAAATCATCTGGATTTATGAGAAACTCTCTGGAAAATATTCACACTTGATAGCCTTATTTCCCATTCCTTTTGAATCGAGACTTGAAGAGACCATTAAGACCAGCAGAGTCATTACTTCAACTTTAGATGACTTCACTGCTACTGCTGTTGAGCAAGAATGGTTCTGCAGTTCCTATTATGCAAGTTCTACTATTATTGTTCCAGCTAAATGTGATTATAACATATTATATTGCACAACTAAGTAGGAAAAAAGAAATTATATTTTTCTGTAGCAAAGAAAATTTACTGGAATTCAATTTGAACAAGAAATACTCCTTATAGACCAATTTCTGATTTTTTTTTTTCCCCCAAAGTTTGTTTTGGTGGGTTTTTGTGGTTTTTTTTGCTTGAGTTTTTTTTTTTTTAGTTTGAAATTAATAATAAAGGCCTTGTCTACACCTGATAGCTGATAGTAGATTGGTGCCTGTGCCAGCTTTTCATGTTAGTTACTTGGTGTTTGGAACACTGGCCTGATCATGGATTCTAAGTCTTTTTTTGTGTCATCTATACCTGAAGTTTGAGGCCTGCGATTTCCTTCCTTCTTCTAGTACCATGCAGTGCAGCAGGCCAAGAGCTATTCCCTGTTCATGCTAATTGTTGTTGGGAACAGGATGAGGAAAAACAAGGCTCAGGGTTCGTGGACTGATTGCTAAACAGTGTAGTAGGAGTGAAAGGACACAATCAAGCTGACATTTCTGCAGATGGCTACCTTGAATGATTCTTCTTGTTGAGAAATTTATTGAAAAAATGTAGTGATGGCTGCAGCAGCTTAGCTTCAATGGAACAAGGGAGTTCACCCTCAACCTCTTCTAGCAGTGTTTTAGATTTTTTTTTTTCTTTTTTTATGCGCTGCTAAAGAGTCACCATCTCTTCTTAAACTGTAGCATCTGCCTGAGCACCCTACCAGTAGTGTGTTTGCTTTTGTGAGATTCTGGAAGTATGAAACCTATAAGCATGGAAGTTTTAGTGGAAAGTGGTAAGGTTGCTGGATGCATTTGTAACATTGGTTAGGATAAAGATTCAGCCTGCCCTTGCAGGTGGACATGCATATGTGGGATTTCCTTGCTCAGCACTGTTATGGGTTAATTAAATTGCAGTTTGTTGCTCAACCTTCCTCCATGACTATGGATATGATGGAGCAAGAAGATATCAATATGAGTTCTTGACTGTTTTGGAAGCCATCATTTGGAATTTAATCACATTTACTTGCTTGCTTAAACCAAACCCCATGGGAGTTATATTACAACAGAAATCAAGAGATTATATTTTGTTTTCTCTATTGCGTTATTTCTTGGTTTAAAAACATGAAAGAACTAAAACCCTTTTGGAACAATACTCATTGGGCTGCTTTTTGCCAAAGAGACTTTGCGCAGGCAAAAAATACCCATGATGAGTTTAGGAGTATTTCTCACATCTCACTCAAGGTCAGGCTTGATAGGGCTCTGAGCAGCCTGATTTGGTTAAAGATGTCCCTGCTGACTGGGTGGTGTGTTGGACTAGATGGCCTTTTAAATGTCCCTTCCAACCCAAACCAGTCTGTGATTTAGTTGTTTAATCTTAAAATAGAATGGAATCTCAGATTATTCAATATATTTCTCAAGAACTGTACTTTACTGTGATTAAAAGAATCTTTATAAGCAGTGCTCTTCAGTGTGTCAGGGTTGACTTAGCAGGAAAATGGGGCAGCTCAGCAATAAAAAAAGTTCTCATTTTTTTTTCTTCTTCTTCTTCTTGTTATTGTTTCCTTTTTAGCTTAAAAGATCATCTTTCCAGGGGTAATATACAAAGATTTTTTTGTATTCAAGGAGAGAACAATGGAGGAAGGTTCCTATTTATTCTGTTTAAAATTAAAAAAATCTATCGTTTTCCCTTTTTAGCTTTTTTGCACTTTCAAGAAAAAAATTCAAAAACCTTTTGCATATAGGATGTAAAGCTGGCTACAGCTTACCCAAAAGTTCAGGGTTCTACTCATTTTTCCATGTTCAAATCCACTTGGTTGTTCTAGACTTTACAATAGCTGTAGCAGAGTTGATTTAGTTGTCTGTAGGACTGTGAACATCTTATTATAAGCATTATTACAACATGGTACTTTAAAACACTTCTGTTGTTTTGAGGAGATTGAGTTGGGTTTTTTCGTGATGTTAAGTGGAACTGGGCATGTAGTTTACTTCAAGCTTGCTAAATTCATCAACCTATTACCATAATGGCATCTTGTGTTATTCCTTAAATATTCAAGCGTCAGATACACGTTGCTGCTTGAGGATTTATCTCCTCTGACTAATGCCATAGTTGTGGGATAAAACCCACAGCAAACATCGTTAAATAAACTTGTGTGTATGGTATGCTGGAAGTTCTTACCTGTCAAATGTTAATCTATTTGATTTGATTTTTTTGCTGGTATCTATGGTTACCTGAGTTAATGGGATATAGAGCACTTATGGATGAATTACTTCATCTACTATTTTTAGACAGAAGAATTTAAATGAGCATATCCATCAGATCTGCTACAAGCAGCTGTTGGTATTTTAAATGGTTACTTCAGTAATGCATTTAAAATCTGGGGAATGCTCTGCAGACTAATTTTTGGTTTTCTGAGTGTCAGAACTAGGTTTATCCCCATGGGGAGCCCCTGTGTAAACTGAACTTCTCTAGGTGTATGTTTAACATCTTCAGCAGATGTTGGACACGTGGTTGAATTCTGTTAAAAGGAACATGGTTGATCTGCCCCCAGTGTATTTGGAGGAGTGTCCCGAAGCCACCTTTGTGGTCAGACACACTGTCCTTCCAGGCAGAAGACATTCAAATGTCACCCTGGCTCTGGTTGTTGGCTTCCTTCAGAATCTGAGTTTCTCCCTGTGCCAGGGTACAACCTTGCGCAGCAGGAGAACTCTGCATGGTATCACATCCTGACAGGCTCCGACTGCTGGCCAGCTGCAGGGTGCCAGCTGACTCCTTGGTGCCGAAGCTCATCATCCCATCAGGATTTGGAGTTGTGCTGTTCTCCTGGGTATGCCAAAAGGCCTTTTAAGAGCAGTGTTGTAATAGGCCGTTGCTTGTTCACTCATGTTGAATAGTACATGTAAAGATATTCCCAAGGTTTCTGCTTTTACTTTTAAAATAAAATGGTGTTAATTATTTTAATTTGCTCAGCATGTTGTGATTAGCAGCCATATTGCCTAGTTGTGTTCTGAAATTTTTTTTTAGTGGTGTTTTACCAGACTTCTACTAAAATCTTTCAGTAAAAAGAAATGAAAAAGAAACAACCCAAAACTCACTCTGTCAGGGGTAAGCACTTTTTCTTATCGTAGTTATGCTATAACAAAGAAGTTAGGATCTAGTCTAGATTATTAAAATCAGTTAAACCGCATCCCTGAACAGAAGGGGGAAACCTTTTCTGTTAGCAGTGTTGCTGTGTCATCTGAGAGCCTCTCTAGCATTAGCTGGAGATATTTCATAGACTTCTGAGATATATCTAACTATCTATCTATCTAGATATAGATATATACACACACATACTCTTTTATATATATTTCTAATTGTTTCTATATGTATGTCCTTCATGAAGGCAAAACTAAAATGTCTGTTTTGAAATGACTGGTAGGATTTTTTTTTTAATGTTGGGGCAAAAAGTTTCTTTTTTCATGGTGGAAATCTGTTCTAGCAGACCACATGGGTAGCTGCCACAAAATGCTCCATTAATGGTAGTGTAGTTTCTTTTTAAATATCCTGTCACTATAGCATTAGCCCTGAATGTCCTGATTCACAAAGATGAACATAAAATAGATACAAGTTTAGGAGAGGTTACATAAACAATGGACCACAGAAGTACAGTGCAAGACCTAAATAGTAGCTGTAACAATGAGGTTTTCCAGCTTAAGAGCTCAGAGCAAAGGAGCTGTGTGCTGTTATTTTAGATTATTCACTATTGTGGGGAAGAACGAGCTGTGGGAGATGAGCTGGTGAAGGCAGAGGGAGGGGAATCAGAGAACATACATCCACCTATAAGGATAGGCATAGGCTCAGGAAACTGGGCTTGTTCAGCCTAAAGAAGAGAAGAGTCTGGGGGGACCTTAGAGCTGCCTTCCAATACTTGAAAGGATCCTACAGGAAGGCTGGAGAGGGACTTTTCATAAGAGTGTCTAGCAAGAGAGGATGGTTTGAAGCTGAGGGAGAACAGGGTTAGACTGGATCTTGGGAAGAAGTTCTTTAGCATGAGGCTGGTGGGACTCTGGAGTAGGCTGCCCAGGGAAGTTGCAAATGCCTCCTGCCTGGGGGAGTTAAGGCCAAGTTGTATGTGCCATGGAACATCTAAGTCTAGTTGAGAGGTATCCCTCTCCATGGTGGGGAGGTTAGGTTAAATGATCTCTAAGGTTCCTTCCAACCTAAGCCATTCTAGAATTCTGTGATAATTCAGAACTAAACTGCAAGATTTGTGCTTCATTCCCTTACTTTTTATATTGTATGCCACTTTCATAGTTTTATGAGGAAATATTTTTATAAGAAGTTCTTTACATTAGTTGCTTCTTTTTTTTTTTTTTCTTTTTTCAAATTGGAAATAAACCTGAATTAGATAAAAAACCAAATGGTACCTCTCTTACTCTGTCATTGGCCATAAGGTGATACCAGCATGGACCTGAAGTAGTAACTCATTGCCAGAGTTGTTTGTTCTAGGAAACCAGAATTCGAACTGTGGATAAGGACTCCAAGAGAGGAATTAATAACTTCTCTGTTATCAACCCCGTGTCTGGAGAGGCTGTGACACAAATTTTCGCTACTGACAGTAGGGATGAACTTCATAAGTGGATGGAGGCTTTCTGGCAGCACTTCTATGATCTGAGTAAGTAAGCAGGCGGAGCTGGCAGTATGCCCTCCAAGTGGGGTGTTGTGTAACATCAAAAGGATCTTTGAACAATTTGAATTGGAATTGTCTCATAAGTCTTTGTTTGCAACGATGAGAAGGAAAATATTCTTTGGAATAATATTGGGTGGTGGTCTGGGCCATTGGAAGGCAAATATTTGACCTAAGCGAAGTCCACTCACTCAGTCTGAGTTTTTGCAGGAAAATACAAACAGAACATATTCATCAGTCTCAAGAGAACTTGGTCTCTTCTAGCAGTGTTTTGGGTATTTTTTTAAGGACTGCTAAATAGTCGCCATCTCTTCCTAAACTGTAGTAAGAAGAGTCCATGTGCCCAGGTATCCTACCAGTAGTGTGTTGGTTTTGTGAGATTCTGTAATGTGAAACTTTCAGGCATGGAAGCTTTAGTGAGAAGTGGCGAGGTTGCTGGATGTCTTTGGAACCTTGGCTAGGGTGTAGATTCAGACAGCCCTTGCAGGGAGGCATGTGTATATGGGATTTCTTTGCTCAGCACTGTTATGGGTTAATTAAATTGCAATTTGTTGCAATAGGACTACTTGATGCTGTTGATAATTCTAAGGTTTTGGTACTCTGGGTCACATGGGTACATGCTCTCTTAGCCACGCTCCAGCCATGCACATACATACATACAGATTACATGAAGCTGGCAAAAGCTGTACCTGAGGCTTTGTAACAGATGATATAAAAGGGATGATAAACTGATAGTCTGGTCCTTTGGCTGACCTCTGGAACAACACTGCTCTTAAATGAGAGAGGAAATACACATATTGGTGTAAAAGGATACAAACACTATTGAAGGAGTCAACTTTGTTGCTTGTTTAACACCAGGTCTCTGTTATAAGAACTATATAGATTGATTTCTCTTTATCTTTTCCCTCTGCTTTAGTAGTTTGACCCACAGAGTTATTAAGAGTAGATAACAACTGTCAGTTATTATGTTGTCATTGACATGGTATAGTTAGTTCCTGACAGTAATTTTTATCAGCTCAGTAAACAGAACCAGGTGAATTAATGAAATATCTGTCTTTAGTCAGATATTAAAATTAGTGGATTGAGGTTGTGGACACTCAGTATTTGTAATCCACCATTGTCCTTCTGACTTACAATGAGAAGAGTCTATCAATTAAAAAACATGCCAAGTGAAAACTAGGACATCCTCTCTAAATTAGCCATAGAGTGGGGTAAAAGAACTATTTCTTATTCATTACAGAAAGAATACTCATGGATTTTTGAGACATTTTCCTTAGGTTCAGAAAAAATGGGTCACTTGGCATTTAAATGCCTCTTTTTTTTTTCCCTGGTTCTAGAATTCCCTTTAAATTAATGTGCTCAGAAAACTTGGAATGATTGGTATGAACAAAGTAATTTTACTGTGTCTTGTTTTCCTTAAGGTCAAAATCTATTAATAGAAGAAGAGCTTTCCTTGTCTGCTAAGGGATAAAAGGAAAGTTATTCTCTAGTACAGACAGAACATTCTTCCACTATAACATTGTAACATAGTTGTGTAACATTCTGCTTGCAGTATATTGGAGTTTATCCCCAATAACTTAATGAAGTTTCCCTTACCTTAAATTATTACTATTTTTAAGAGAGTTTTTCTGACGAATTGATACTGTTCAAGTATTATAACTTGAATACAAGTTATAATACTTTACGTTCATGGTATAACAGTGCTGCTGGGATACTTAAATTAAAGGTAGTAGCTTATTACCTTTATGGTAAGTGAATGAGTAGAGAGTTGACAATACATCTTGGGCATTCCTGCAAATCAGAAGTTAATGCTTACTGTTCAGTATTGCTTTGGACGTAGTTTCCTAGCACAACCTAATAACTTCAATTTTTATTTTTTTTTAAACTGAAGTATTTAGGATCCAGTTGTTGTTCTCTCTTTCTCTCTTAGGCCAGTGGAAACATTGTTGTGAAGAACTTATGAAAATCGAGATTATGTCACCACGGAAACCACCTTTGTTCTTGACAAAAGAAGCGACCTCCGTCTACCATGATATGAGTAAGTGGGATTTGTCTTTTCAAGTTGCAGGGTAACAGAAATAACATTGTCTGTATTCAGATAGCTTCTGGTGTTGATGTCGAAACTCTGAGATTTTCAAGGACAATTCAGACAATGAAACAGCAACATAATTGCATACCAAGGAATTCACATTAATTCTGAATGTGTAATAGTGCAAATAATGAATATGTTTTTATACCCTGTGCCAAAAAAAAAAATCTGCAATCTGAACTGTAACTAGGGAGCATGTTCAAAAAAGCTGTCGCTTGAGATAAACACTCATTGCAGTATGAAAGTTCAGGAAATGTAAAGGTAAAACAGTCCAGTCTGCAGACTCAGTAACATCGATAACTAGTTGCAGGAAGTCAATTTGCTGTTCTTAATGCTATTTAAAGGCTTATATAATTTAACTTACCTAGTTGTTTGGTCTTTGGTAATGATGTTGAGAAATATGGTTGGAAATCTAGCTAGCATGTATCTGAGACTTATTTTTACAGAGCAAAATGGTATGCAGCAGGATTTTTTTAATTGTCTCATTACAGAAATAATATTTACAGACTAGAAAAATTAGGTCGCTTTGTTTTAATGGATCCAGTGCAGTCTTGGCTGAGAAACACTGTGCAGCTATAAATGCCTGACTGCTTGCTGCTTGAGATTGGAACTGTAAAGATGCTCAAAATTCCATGTGGGTCACTCAGTTACTGTGCTTCAGAGCACTGAACGGTCAAGAGAGTCCTATCTAAGCTATGAATGCAGAGCAGAGAGGCAGTAAATCAACTATGTGGAAGTTTTATGAAGGTAACACAAAAGCATAATTCTACTGATACTCAAGTACATCAGTGAGGATCACAACACTCTTAATGTACCAGGGGTTTTCCTGTTTATAGGGAAAACCCTGCGTTTGAAAATGTGTTGAAAACTTGTGGCCTGCAACAAGACAAGATATTGCTGTTGTTTGTGTGCTTTAAGACTGTCTTGCTCCATTTCTTATCCCTCATAATGAGTATTCTATGTATACTGCAGCAATACTAGCCTCAAAGTAAAAAAGGACCTATGTAAAGATGTCCCATTACCTCCAAGCTGGAAGCAGAAGAATGTTTAGTTGTAGACTTTCATGGGCCTTGTGTGAAATGAAATTTTCAAAGCGCTATAGAACAAAATATATTTACTATCTAGTATGTACAGGTTTGCTAGTAGTACATTACTTTTTCCTGCTATCAGTGCCTACCCTGTTGCCTCAATGCCAGTTGTCATGAAAACAGTTCTCTCCTGTCACCTTAGTTTTTATTTTGAAAGCATATGTAATCTTTTTCACTTCATTAATATTTTTAATAGTGGTCCAGACTTCGTGAAACAGTTTATGCAGTTTAGTATTCTGGATAGTAATAACAAAATAGGTAGCAGTAAAATCATTGGTAGCATTTTAATCTGAGTTAATGGCTGTCCCTGAAAATTACAGGCATTGATTCTCCAGTGAAACATGAGGGCTTAGTTGATATCATACAAAGAAAAATCGAAGAGAGTGATGGTGAGTACCTGCTTGGCCAGCAAAAAGAGCCTGCTTCTTCCTTATGGGCTTCGCTCTTTGATGGATCTCACGAGATAATTGTTCAGAAAAACATACATCTGAGCCCAAAAAGAGATACTGCAGGTCCTAATGACGTCAGAGGAAAGAAGAGAAGAGCTCCACATCCACCTTCTGATAAATCGCCATACAGTGCAAAAGCAGAGCAGTCAGGCAAGGAGAACTGTGAGAAGTCTGAGCACACATCTGCTGCTAGTTCTTGCTTTGACTCAGAGTTGCCTACCAAAATGCAGCCTTTGAAGACACCTGTGGCTGCTCCTCGCAAAACTGGTCCGTGTAGAAATTGCAGCTCAGCTGGCCATGGGAATCCCATTTCAGTGGCTAACAAGAGCCAGGCTGAAACCAAACCAGTACCAACCCCTAGACAGAAATGCATCGCCCAAATGCTAGACCCTAGATCATGGTTGCAGCTATAAACATCATCATTTCCTTAGAAGAGTTTCTTGGCCTTCTGCTTTAGCTCTTGAGTAAAAATTCATTTTAGCATACAGCTTGTAAGTACCGGGGCTAAAGTTCTTGGTTTTTTTAGCCACGACATTACTGGTACCTGCAGTCTCAGCTGTATTTGTTATTGCTAACAGTTAAATAGTTGCACTAGTAATAGGGGAGGGTGGGTTATCTGTCTTCAATAACAGTGCTGCCTCTGAAAAGAGAGGTTCAGTACTCTCCTTGAAAAACTGACGGTGTTCAGGGTAACTCAGTATCCCTGCAGGAGGGATAGTAACTACTACCACCATTTCCAAGTCACTCCACAGCCCATCTGCAGCTCCTTGGACTAGTTCAAGCAGGAATTTCAAACACATTCAGCACAGATCTTGCAAAGCTGATTTTCTTGGTCTCTCTGCTTAGCTTTACCTAAAATATTCTTATCTCTCCCTTACTGTTTGGGAACCACTGCTCATAAGATCATATACTATGAAGAGTTATTGTGCTCTCCTGAACAGCTCTGTAACTCTTAGGACTTTCTGAAGCAGCTGTGTCAATTTTATTTGGGATCTCCTAAGTTCTTTCTGATGCTTGTGCTGTCCAAATGGACCAGTATTATCTGTGTGTGATCAGGAGTATGATCCATTGCTCTGCTTCCTTTGGATTAACAGGTGAATGCTTATCCAGGATTTAATTTTTTATGGTTGTTTTTTCTATCAAATAAGGCTCTGTAGCTGCTTCTTTGTGGAAAGACTCAACTGTTCCTAGTAGGTAGCTGGTCTGTAAACAGCACTGTTACTGGTAACCAAATAGGTGGGTTTTTTCACTGCTTGTTTTTGCTGAAATAAGAGAACAAGTACATCAGGTGAAAATATTGAACTTTGATACTCTTCCATGAGACAGTTTACCATTTTGCACCTGTGGCATCCTTTGCACATGGGAAAGATTGTGTCCTGGATCCACAGCGTAAATAACTAACACTTTCCTTGGTTGATGCATATATCTCAGATGCTGGAACTTATCCAAGAGCGAAGGTCTGCTTGCAGATCTTCCTCTTGATATTCAGACATGTGTTGAGAGTCCTATCAGCAACTGATACATATTCAGAATACATACTGTATGTATGCAGTTCACTAATTGTTGTTTTTTCTAAAGTGCAGATAGCTTTTGGAACTTAAACATTTCTCCAGAAGACACTGTATGCATAGTCGGTTTATTTATATGGTTGTTGTTTTCTGCTAAGCCATAAAGGTATCAGCTGAATTCCCCCAGCAGTTCATTGGCTGCTTGGAAAGAGGCTTGAGAGGCAGGTTTCACTTACAAATCCTTTCTCAGAATTAAACCCTTCATTTCCAGAATGTCCTCGTTCGTTCTCTATTTAATCACATTCCATTTTCCCCTCTGAAACAGCCACAGTCATTCTTACAATAAATAAGTTACTTAAGTGGATGGTTTGTGAATGGTGTCTAAATATGGACAGAAAAGCTGAAAAATAACTATGTGATTATTTAAATCGGTCTACTGAGTGGACTGTACAACCTTGAACAAGATACAGGAAAAATGAAATGAGGAGAAAAAGGCATCTTTTCCAAAATGCAGCTGCAGTTTATTTAGCTTCATATCTAGCCTTAAAATGTTACTGTGCCCTGGAAAGAAAGAATCCCTTCTTCTTGGTAATCCGCTTCCATTTAGTTGTTATTTCAAAATAAATCTCATAAATATATAAGGCAAGAAGGCACAATAATGGGGATTTATTTTCAAGTTCAACAGGCCATTGAATTTCAGTTTCTCTTTTAAATTCAGTGGCTTTGTTTTGAACTGAACATACATATTTTAGGAAGTCATTTAATATTAAATCTTCAAGTGATGAGAATTCACTCATACCTCCTGTTGCAGTACTTAATTACCTCAGGTACATATTTCACTTGATTTTCTATTTGCATTTCTAGCTCCACCTTAGGTTATTTCGGTCTTTTTATGCATTTGATTGCTTATATTGATCTCCGTAGTATCAGCTTTTCTAATTGCTTGTGTGCAGTTGTAAATCGTGATTATGTTCCTTTTAACCTTTTCTCTGATGAGATGTACTGAATTCCTTAACTTTCTTGTGGCGATGAATGTTATCCAAGACTAATTAATCTTCACGTTCTTCTCCGTACTCCTCAAGTATTGAAATATTTCTAAGTGTGACATCTGAATTAGATGCCACATGTCAATAGTGATGTAGGGACATAATGATATTCTCATACTCTGATTAGTATCTCCTTCCCCTTTTTTCTCAAAAAATTGGATTATCGCTTTTTTTTTTTGTGGAAGCATCACCTTGGATACTGACTTTTATGGCTCAAGTCCTCCTCAGAATTTTTTTTAAAAATACAGTACATAATCCTCTTATGATCCTACCTTCTCTTTCCTTAGAAATTTACACTACCTTTTACCAGCATTAAAATACTGCTCATGAAGTGATCCAGATTGCTCTGTGTAAGTGACCTGTCCTCACTCTTTACTACTCCAGCAGTCTGCATGTCCTTTGCAAATTTATTGCAAGTGATTTTTTTTACAGTTTCTTCCAGACCATTGATTTTTAAAATTGAATGCAAGGTGAGATTTGTAGAGAGAGGTGCTAAGTTCTTATTGCATCAGTGACATGGGGGGTAGTGGTGGGGAAAAGCAAATAGAGGGGCTATTGAGTTCACATCTCCTTTCCCCAAAGCCTTAAAAAAATGCAGTAAGGTGAAAAATAACTGTACTTCTTCCTGATTCTCTGTTGATACTGCGTTTTAAAATTAATTTTGTCTTCAACATATTATGTTGATTCAATCTAGTACTGATACTGTAAATAAAATTACATGTAATCTGGTTTTCAGTAGGTGACTTAGGGTTATTGCAGGTGTGTTTGCAAGTTGAGCTTGCAATATGAAAGAGTAAAATGCAATCTTGTTCAAGACCTGTTTTCTGAAGCTCTGTTGATTGACATTTTATATCCTTAAATTAGGGTCACATGCGCTAGTTTACTATTATTGCCGTGATCACCACTAAGCAAACTAGGCCATTAATTAACCTGATCATCCTGTTTCAGAACAACAGTGTTGTTCTTATGGTCCTGTGAAACATTATGGCAGTATTGAGACTTGTCTGACTAATTGCATGTTTATGCTCCTACAGCTGGAAAGACTTCTGCTACTGAATGTAGTTTCTCTTAGTTTAACAACCACTATATAATCCCTGTTATGAAACACTGGCTGACTTCAGGTTTTAGTATTTATTGTTACTGACTCGGGTTGTTTTTTTTTCCCTCCCCTATTGCCATTTTTTATTGCCATTATTTCATCTTCTGTTAGACAAGCTGGTTTAACTGATAAAAACTGCTGGCTGACAGCAAATGTTGATCTTAGATGTACAGTACGGTCAGTTGTAGGAAAGACATTTGTACTCTGCTTATGTCTGTGTGAGAGCACATAGATATTAGTAAAACCAACCATCCTATTTTCAGGCCATCCTATCCATTGCATTCCATCATGAGGGCGCTTTAATTGCACAACTCAGAATATCACTGATCAAAGCCCACAAGCCAAAGGCACAGGTAACTTTAGCCAGCTTCCTTCTGAGGCAAGGCTTGGAAGACAGTGGAGGCCTGTGGCTTTTTTCAACCCTTGCATCCCATTGCCCCACATTCACATCTGTTTGGGCAAGTTGGTGTGTTGCTGCCTGGCAGTGTGATCCCTGGAGAAACACTAGTCATCCAGAGATGCCATACCTAGAATGAACGGTTCAAACTAGCCAGCATGTTGAAAACATTGGTGACATCTGCAGATGGTGGACAACAGGTGGTTAGGTGCTCTTCTGGGGCATGCTCTGAAGATTGTACCTCTTTGACGGCTGCTGGGATGGATTAATTGCTGCTTATGAAGCAGAATTAAGTAGTGGGATTGGGATCTTGTAGTTGGGCAGACACAATGTACAGCTTGAACTCTTCATTTAGGAAGTGCAATGTGAAAACAATTGCTTGTCCAAACTCAAATAGAAATTTCACAGAATATGAACAACTTTTGAAATATTGACTGAACAAAGACTTAATTTTATAACTTTTTTTCATATACCTAATGTCTTCAGCTGTTCACTTGGCATTGGGAGACGGTACTGTTTGTGATTTTAAAGACATTAGCTTAAACTGTTTACATTTTTATTAGCATTCTGATTATTTGGGTGTTTTTTTAATGGTAATTAGATTAATAGTTGTTTGTACATATCTGGAAATACTCTTCTACTATTCAGAGCTGATTTGTAATTTATGTAGATTGCCTTAATAGAAAACTGCAGATTTGGACACTAATGTATTGTGAAATATTAGAAATCTGTTTTTGCTGCTAAAGTATTTCTGTTTAAATATGCAAGTGAAATTAAAAATGTTTCTAAACTAGAAGGGTTTTGAATTCCTCAATCTAGACTCACACTGTGCTTTATTTCAATTTATAAACATTGGGTGATGGCTGCTGTAAAAATGGAGAATTTGAGGTGAGCTACTTTTGGGCCTGCCGAAAACATTCCTCTAGGCTGGTAGTCACAGTAGCAAACAGCACTGAACTTGGTTTTCTGAACTGAAGGAATGAAGAAAAATCCATTTGGCAGCCAGCCTTGATTGCTCAATGAGTCATTCAGTGTATCCAGTAGATCTCTGTAAAGTAAGTTGGAAATGTTATCTGGGATGCACCTTTTTTCTACAAGGCCCATGGTTTTGGGCTCTCCAATTCAAGAGACACAGGAATATGCTGGAGAGACACCAACAGAGAGCTTTGAGGATGATTGCGGGACTTGAACTCTGAAGAAAAACAGAGCTCTGCACTTATTCATCTTAAGAAGAGAAGGCTGAGAGGGGATCTTATCAACATCTATAAATATCTGAGGTGGGAGTGTCCAGATGAAGGTGCCAGGTTGTTTTCAGTGGCATCCAGTGATAGGAGAACGAACAGTGAATGCAAGCTAGAACACAGGAGGTTCCACCTGAACACAAGGAGACAGTTCTTTATGGTGAGGGTGGAACAGGCTGCCCAGAGAGGTTGTGGAGTCTTCTCCTTTGGAGACTTTCAAAACCTGCCTGGATGCATTCCTGTGTGACCTACCCCAGGTGATCCTGCTTTGACAGGGTGGTTCAACTCTGGAGGTCCCTTCCAACCCCTAACATTCCATGATTCTGTGAAGTCTGCTTGAATGTTTCATTACATACTACTTCTTTCACTGCCTTGCAAGAGAACATGTCATGAAGCAGATGGATGTCGTGCCTTCTGCTTTGTATGGTGACTTCGTAAATGAGCTGCTGACACAACTAATGCCAGCCATGAATTTTTTTTCCCTTTCAAAGGCAGGCAACCTTGTCCGGAAGGGGATCTCCTCCTCACCTCAGCGGCTACAGCTCAGTGTAGCACAGCTAATTTAAAGCTAACTGTGCCACTCAAAGTGTTCTTTTGGCCCAATTATTGTAGATGAACTGTAATAAACATTGAGGGAATTGTTAGATGGTTTGATTTTGGAATATTTAACGGATTTAAGGGTCCATGAGAAAAAACAAAGCTTGACTGATAATTGCAAGGCAAGCAAATGCAGATGAGTAATTTAATGAAATTCATGCTGCAGCTAAAGTTGCTGCAGTTTGCTTTAAGCAAGCATAGTAAAGTCAGATTTGATGATCTCTTCATATACCCATTAGCAAATGGTTATACTGTAATCTTTCCATATACGTATTGTATACTCACAGAAAAATCTGTTTGCAAGACATCAAAAGAAATTGCTTTTCATGGGGGAAAAATAACAACCTTTCAAGATTTTTATATCAAGATAGCTTTCTCAATGTACTTTGTGTACCTCCCCAAGGGGAGAAGAATTACAGTAACTAGTGAAGTGTCTTATTTTTTTAAGGCTTTTCTTTGCATTTCTATAACCTTCTTCCAAAATAGTCACAAAATACTATAATTTACAATATCCATTGTCACATGTGAGTGGTATTTTTTTGGATATTATCCATTGTCACTTATGTCAGAAGGTGATCAGGAATACCTGCAGAAGGAAGTTGTGGAATTGTTTCATAAACAGTAAGCTTCTTCCTAGCCATTAGTAATCGCAGACTTTTCTGTATGCCTTTCATCTTGTTAGAGTTTCTTCATGTCTGTGTCTGGATGTGACAGTTGAAAGTTTAAAAAAAAAAAAAAGTATTTTAAAATTTACTTAAATTTTGGCATCACTGTTGCTTTGTAGATCTTGCAGTTTGAGAGATGCCACAAATTAGACTTAAAAATGTGGAAGTCAATAATTGTCCATCATCACTTTTTTTTTGGCCACTGGCTATCAAGGTGGTACCAGAATAAAATTTGTTTGCTAATCTTTTCCATCTCTCATATTTCAGCCAGCTCTGGTGTTCCCATCATAAGAAGGGCAGAGGTAGCTGTTGGAGTGTGGTGAGAGGAGGGCCTCAAAGATGATCCAAGGATTGGAGCATCTTTGCCATGAGGATAGGCTGAGGGAGCTGGGGTTGTTCAACTTAAATAAGATTCTGGGAGGACCTTAGAGCTACCTTCCAGTACCTGGAAGGATCCTACAGGAAGGCTGGAGAGGGACTTTTTATAAGGATGTCTAGCAACAGGACAAGGGAGAATGGATTGAAGCTGGGGGAGTAGGTTTATATTGGATCTTAGGAAGAAGCTCCTCTGCATGAGGCTGGTGGGATTTTGGAGAAGGCTGTCCTGGGGGTGCTCGAGGCCAAGTTGGATGAGACCTTGAGCAACTGAGTCTAGTTGAGAGGTGTCCCTGCCCATGGTGGGAAGGTTGGATTAGATGATCTCTGAGGTCCCTTCCAACCTAAACCATTCTATGATGTTTCTTTGGGCTACGTTTTCCATTTTCTAATTAGTGTCTATTTCAAATCCTACATGCATTTTGAAGATACCTTTCTTAGCTGGGTGTGCAGAGCTGAGCATGCATTGTTAGCTGAGGGGTGCTCTTGATTTACAAGACCATCATATGTTCGTTAGTATCATCTCCGTTTTGGCTGTTCATTCTGCATTAGAAAGTAACAAACAAAGCATTTCTGATGATTTAGGGCCAGAATGGTCTGTGCATAACAAAAGAGAAGAACACCCTAGTCCAGTTATGGAGGCTTAACGTCTGACTTGCACACTTCTTTATAACAGGAGTAACACTATAGATCTGTAGTTGGCACAGATAAGATGCTTTGTCCACACTGCATTTGTTTTTCAGGTGGCAGGAGCTGCTTTGTTTCCTTTTGTTGTGAGTGGTCATTACTCTCCAGTCCCTCATGTCTATGCTCAAGGGTTGAGAGCTTTTAAAAGAGAGAGCAATTTAACTGACCTTCTTGTGATGCAGATGTATCAGACAGTCACACCTGTTAAAGCACTGAGCTGCCAGGCTCTCAAGCAAAGTAGACAGGCAGTGGGAAAAATGAGGGCCTCTGGCCACTTTGCCTTTCTTTCTCCTGAATCTAGACTTGATGACTGAGTGCAGAGGACAAGGCTGCTCTTCTCACCAATGTAGCTTTCTGTCACAGCTTGGGCTCTTTGAAATCACTTGGGACAGAATATCTCTTCAACCACGGAAGAAACTTTGCTGAAATTTAGAAAAATCTCACTTAAATTCATTGAATAATCTCACTTAAATTCATTGAATAAATGAAAAGCTTTTTATTAAGGACAAATCCTGCTCATGGTGTTCCACACACAGCTCCAAGTCAGATTGTATTTGCTATACCATGCCATATATCTGATTTTTTTAATTGTTTTACTAGAGTTCATTTGTGTGCCTAATAATACATCACAGTTTATTCCTGACCTCATTAGAAAGTTTCTGTAATATTGGCCTGATAAATATACGTCAGTGAAGAATGGTTTGCTGTGTTGGGATGATCTTGGATTTATCCTAGCTCACACAGTAGCCAGTTAAGCTCACAGAGACACACAAGCACTTTCATTTATCCATATAAAAATAATTCTATAATTCCTTGGCAAGTGAAGTTGGTGATTTCCAGCCATTAATGCGTAACCCACTCTTTAAATTTTTCATAGTCATAAACCAGGACATACCAGTCTTCAGCTACTCTACAGTGATTAATACAAACTTCCACAACATTCTGTTTGCTTGCCTTTTTCTGCACATTTCCTTCAGTGGTGTGAATTCTGTCAACCACACCTGAAAAAGAAAAAAAAAAAGCCAATTATTTAGTTAGCTCTTTTTAGTGCTTCAACAAGAGACAGATGAGTCTAAGAGGTTAGTACAGAACAATTATTGAATGAGGGTATATAGTATATAAATTCAGTTTGGGCTCTTGGCTGTATTGAACAAGAGCCAATGCTAGGGCCTTGACTCCTCAGCTTCTCACCTATAAACAAGGACACTTGCGACAGTAGTTTCTATCACACTCTGAGGAATTAGTCTGCAGTGGTGCTGGATTTGGCAAAACAGTACCACAGTTTGTGACTGCAACCAAAATTCTACCTCCTTACAGACTCTTCTGAACTGGGCACTTGCAAGAAAGGGAAGAGAATTGAAGGTCTTATTTCTAGAGAGGTGACACTCATGAAGGCATTTTTAATGTAAGAACAGGGCAGTTTTGAAAAACTGTTTGAAGTTTCATGTGACCCACAGAAAGTCAATTAGGTTGCTTGGCCAATGCATTGCAGTCTGACTCATCCTTGTAGCAGAGTGTGGGACCATCTCATGTGAGACACTGTGATGTCCCTCATGTTGACAGAGCATGCCAGTACTACCCCATGGACAAAGGAGCTGAAGAGAGAGCACAAACTCCTTTCCAGGAGGCATCAGTATGTGCCTACATCAAGCTTCAGCAGTGATCCCACTAGTCTAGACAATACTGTAGTCCCACAAAGCACCAATATGCACAGGTTAGATGCAAACTCTCTTGACACTGCCCTGGATATGGCAGCGGGAACGGTGCCAGCAGTGCTGCTTTTCCCCAGTGCCTGCTTGAGGACTGCTGTGTACCGAGGTGCTTTGGCCCAGCTAGGTCCAGAGCCAAGATGCCTACAGGCCTTGCTCTGCTTTTCATGCCACTCCAGTGCAATCACAGCAACTCCCTTTGGGAGACAGTCT
Organism: Eubucco bourcierii; assembly: GCA_013396675.1. Taxonomy (NCBI): domain Eukaryota; kingdom Metazoa; phylum Chordata; class Aves; order Piciformes; family Ramphastidae; genus Eubucco; species Eubucco bourcierii. The sequence goes on from VWZE01014120.1 coordinate 141,629, forward strand.
TAAAGTGCCTTAGAATCATTAAGCCTCACAATACTCTCTGGGTAAATTATTTGTATGGCAGGAAAAGTTGGCCACAGAAGTTACGTGTACAGCATATCCATGAGTCAGCCTTTATAGACCTGATCATGTTTGGGGTTGTTTGCCCTTTTAGCAGCATCCCGATCCCACAATTGAGTGATCTGTGTGAGTGCTGAGGTTCATAAAGGAAAGCTTTAGCAAACAAACAAGCAAAGCAGCGTTGCTTCTGTCACAGCCTGGCATTTCAGGGTGCACTCTTCACTGAGTACACCACAGAGCTGGTATGTATCTCACCGAGCCCAATCCCTTCTGGCGCTCTCATTCATGCGTTCAGTCAAACAACATTTTCTTTGATTTTTATCAAGATCTTCCTGACTGAGATCTTCAAAGCAATTAATTCAGTATTCCGTGATTGCAGCTGCTCAATAGTTGTTTGTAAGAGTATTTTCCTTCCCAGGCAGGAGATGTAAAGTAGTTGCTCCCTTCAATAAACAAGTTGTCAAATGTGATTAGTTAATGGACCTGTAATCATGCAATAGCATAAAGGTAAGGATTTGGTAAGTGCTATGTGAAAATGCATATTTAAATTAAAACTATAGGGGAAGATTTTTCCCATAGGAAATCTTGTTATCAATGCTGAAATAGACTATTTACCATTCATGATGATTAACTGTGGATCATTAATTAAAGAAAACAAGAGATTAGTCACCAAGCATTTCAAATTAAAGATGCATTGATTGTCTGGGTTCCCTTCAGGGCTGGCTGGGAGATCAGGACAGTGCCCGGGTCCCTGTACCTGAGCCTGTCTTCCCGTGTAAACTGATAGGCAGAAGTAAAAGCCTGATAATGTTTACTGGGGAGAAAAAAACAAAAAAAACAAAAAAAAAAAACATCACTGGGCAGCATTAAGCTCCAAGAGCCTGAAATGTGAGCCTGTGTTTGTAAACACCAGCCCTGTAATTTGCTGTGCTGTTGTTGGTCAGACGCATCTTAAGATACAAAACTGGAGCACTTTGGGCTCATGAGTGCGGAGGGGAGAGGGAACATTTAATGGAGTGCTAAAGGCCAAGCTAAATGCAGTTACAGCAAATGTGTATTATAGCCCAAAAGGTTAAGTAGCTTCTTTTTATCTCTAAAGGTAGATTTATTCTACCTTTCTTCCAGCCCTTTAGCAGAAATCTCAGACAACCCTGCCACAGTATCTGAGGAAAGTTGAAGTCTTGTGCAAAGAAATCTTGCAAGGTTGGGGTTTTTTTCCCCTCCTCACTTGAGAAATGTACATTCAGCACTATCGTTGCCTATAAGAAACAGAAATTAAAAAAAAAGAAAGAAAGAAAAAAAAAAAAGGTGTGTGTTAGAAGCTGTGTCTATTATAGAAATTTAATTCTCCATTTGGGAATTACAAGCAGTAATACAATAATAATAGCTGTTGGTTACCACACGCTAATTTCAAACTATTCCAGGCAGCTGCCTTCTGCTTTCTGTGCAATCTCTTAGCATTAGGCTCCAGTATGAAATGAAATTACTCTAAACTGTCTGCCAAATTTGACTGTTTTTTTTTTTTTTTTAAATCGCGTAGCTGTTACTTACATTATGTAAGAGCAACCAGGCTAATTGAATTATTAAGTCACACATGAAAAATAAGACTTTAGCCTGCAACCTTCAAGTAATTAACCACCTAACTACTGTTAAAAAGAAAATGATCAGGGCACACAATGCTGAGGCTGTGAACATGTCAATATTGGTGATGTGCTGCATGGTCAGAGGCTGCGGGGTCATTGCTGCTTATAGCCAGAAAAGTAAGAAGAATATTGTTTGTGTTGATGTTTTGCCTATTCAGGCCAGTACATCATACTTCGAGGGCTTTTCTCCTCTGAGGCTATATTGTGACAAAAGTTGAGTCTCATTAATATGGTGGGTTTAGACACAACCCCACAAGTTGCCTGTTTAAAGCAAAAACCCACCGTGCTTCAGTCTTAGCTCACTTGCAGCTTTACCCCATGTTTTTATTGCAATATTCTTCCAGCTCCTCTGTATCTTACTTCAGGGCCTGTCCCAGTCATCATCTACATCCTGGCTGGCTCCCATGTCGCAACAGGGGATTCCCCTTTCATCCCTGTCCCTGCTTCTCCTGATGTGATATGTAAGGACAATGGTTGACTAAGAGAATGTTTCAAGGTCCTGGACCTTTTAAAAGTGAGCAGGTTACCCAAAGGGTAGATTGTACATACAAAATATGGTTAAGTGTAGGACTCTGGCAGCTGGACCATGATGTAGATGGCCAAATGACATAACGTTCATGGCAGTATCCTCCAAGATGATGAGACTGAGGTTAGGACTAGATTATTCCTTCAGATAGCCACGTTGCTCACAAAGGGCAGCCAGGTTTTCCTTGAAGGCTACATGCTGGCTGGAGTGTCTGCATTCCTTCTTTGCCCACGTGCTGCTCAAGAGCCATCATTGTTCTTGTTAGTATGCAGCTAGTGTGGTTCACCAGCTCTGCCAAACAGGGCTCTTTAATTCTCCCTGGCTGGAGAAAGGAAACTTCAGAACAAGCAAATGATTAATGGCGTGGGGGGGTGGGGGTGTGTAGAGAGAAAAAGATGCAAATGAAATTTGAAAAGGAATAATAAAAACCCTCAATGAAAGTGAAATGATGAAGATTTATGAGAATGTTATGAATTCATCACCCTGGTTCAAAGCAGGACTGCATAAGCTGTAGCACACCGTGCTCAGTGCATCTAGTAATGAGCCAAACTGTCTTTGTGCTTTCATTTACACCACCTCCATGCCTGCCAGCCCCAAGCACCAGGCCTGTACACACATGTAAGAAAAAACAGAAAGCCAAACCTGAGTAACTCAGGACCAGCTGGAAGGTTTTTGGCCGTGAAGGGTGGGTCTTGCCTGCAGCACAGCTTGGAGGGGCCACATGGGACAGCATCTCCCAGGACAGGGTTGGGGACAGGGACGAGGCCAAGGTGTGACTGAAAGCTGGGTTGTCACTCCTCCACAGTGCATGGTGTGTGGATGAATCCCAGTTTCCCTGGAAAGACTCACCAGCTCAACGTTCAGCAGTGTTCACTGTAGCCCTGGAGAGATCTGCCAGGAGCGTGTTTTCCTGCCATCCCCTCCATGGGCTGAAATGTTGCTGTCCAGGTTTCTCACTGTGGCTATGAACACACAGGCTTCCCATACTCATACAGCAGGTAAGCACAAGCCAAACTGCACTGAGGGTGCCTTCAAGCTGCTTGGAATTACAAATTACTGGAGCACGTATACTTCTGCAGGGCTGCTTCTCTTAAGAGAGTCCAGCAAAGAAGTACCTGGCTCAATTGTGAGACATTTGCAATGAATTGTCTTCATACAACCATAGACTTTGAGTAACAGCCTTCCACTCTCCATGACAGTAGTGGTGGGTGGGCGAGGACTTTTCTTCTAATAGCTCAGCTTTGCTCTGCACCCCTTCTTCACCACCAAACTCCCTCTGTACAGGTAAGGGTGTTAACACCAGGACAACCTGGATGGTACAAGCTGGGAGAAGTGACATCATTCCACAGCACAGCTCTTAGTTGATTATCTTTGTGGGTAGCACAAGTTCATGTTTGTTTGGTATGGATCACAGAAGCTTCACATGTGATGTGTTGCAGGATAACCAACAGAAAAGTTGGTTATAACCAGAGATGATACCTGAGCACAGAAAAGTGTCACCTTGCAGGAAGAGGTCACATCTGAGGTTTGCAGTGTGGCCTCCTGGCATGGGTAGTGTTAAGCCAGGACATCTCAGTGCAGAAATCCAAATACTGCAAACCTTTTTGAAGAGTTTTGAATGCCAGACCAAAATGTTATAGGTTACTGTGACCTAAACCAGAGCATTTAAGAAGTGACACTTCAGTAAGGAGATTGTAATCCCGAGCCTGCGAAGAGGAGGGTTTGAAGGCAAAAGGATTACACCCATGCTTATTTCAGTTACTGTTAACTCCAGGTTGAAACCTTGACGTCTTTGTGCTATTGTGTGCACCTGTGTATGTGTAAGTTTTAACCCTGTCAGTGGTCTAAGAAGATGCATGCAGTGGAAGCCTGAACAGTGGGGGCTCATGAGGCACAGGGTCTCCAGCACAGTCCCAGTGGTTCTAAAACACAGCACTCAGAAAGCAGAAAGAGGGGATGGACTTAATGTGAAGCAATGGGCAGTGCAGAAGCTCAGTCGGATATGGAAAATAAAATTAACCCAAACAGGATGAGCAGAACTTTTCCAGTTTTTATGACTGTCTATCTAGATTATACTATCTAGATTTAGACTAGATGTCAGGAGGAAGTTCTTTACAGTGAGGGTGGTGAGGCACTGGAACAGGTTGCTCAGAGAGGTTGTGGATGCTCCCTCCCTGGAGGTGTCCAAGGCCAGGTTGGACGAGGCCTTGAGAAACCTGTACTAGTGGGAGGTGTCTCTGCCTATGGCAGGGGGTTGTAACTAGATGATCCCTGAGATCCCTTCCAAACTTACCATTCTATGATTCTATGATATACCAATGTCAAACCTGAGGGCTGCTTGGTCCATGAAGCATTCTTGCTTGGCTATGGGCCACTGTTGCTAATTTGCTGACTGCATTTTCCGTTCTAGTAGAGATGAGGCAAGATCCACATGCTGCAGCTGGGTGCTGTGTGGTGGTGGCCAGTTCAGCTCCAGATGACCTGGCACATTGTGATAGTTATAACCAGCAACAAAAAAAGGACAAACCTTCCTTTGACAGTACATAAGAAGTGAGATTAAAACAAAAAGAGATGTCGTAGACAAAAGAGAGAAAGAAAAGCCTCAGAAAGGAGAAGATTGGAGAATATGCACTGTTGAGTGGACAGAAATATCACCCAGGGCAGAAGACTGGGGGAAGAGTTGTTTCAGCTACAAATGCATGAGCTGGTGCCCATTTCTGCTGCCCATCAAACTTGGGTGGTTCATGTCTGCCTAGGGAATACACAGAGGGTATACCACCACTGCTCATGGTGCCTGCCATTTTTGAAGTATTCCCCCACAAATTATTACTTTGCCCTTGCTCTTGGCCCTCCTTCTTAGCATCCAGAGACTGCTAGTGGCTTGTTGTGCCTGTCTAGGAGATGGTATCTCTGGGACGTTTTGGTCATCCTCCCTGCATCTAGAGCATATACAAGGCTGTACCACCTTGTCTAACATAAACTCACTGTGCTGTGAGACAGCAAAGCAACTGCAGTGCAGGGAAATGGAGATGGAGGGGCCATGGCATTTCTAGTCCAAGTAACCTTGCTGTTTTGTTTGAAGTATCCAGCGTGCATCTGTAATTCCTTTGTGTCTGATCCATATGGAGATGTAGGCTAATTCTACTAGTGTCCAAGTCCTGCTACACTCTCTCTGGGGTTTTTATTACGTAGCTTTATAAGGGTCTGCCCAAAAAGCTGAGGCTGGGCAGAGTTAGGAACTGCCATATCTCACCGTGCTGATTTCATTCCCTTCATCCACACATTTCCTCTGAATGGAGGAGGACCAATAATCAATAGGTGCTACAGGCAAGCTCTTTAGTGGGAATCCCTCTGAACTCGGATAAATCATTTGACCTCCTTCTGCCACTATCAATCCTGTTGCAAAACTAGCTTAACACTGGCTCTAAATGAAGAACAGATGCTCTTCCCGAGCAGAGCTACCATGAACCAGTGGAGAGTGAAGAGGATAAACAAACAAGCACACACTGCAACTGCAGCCAGTGAGAAACACAATTGGTGGCTCCACTCTGGAGTTGTTTCTCTGTCTCCATTAGCAGCTGAAAGCAGAAGGTGCAAGGGAAGGATAATAGCTGCTTTCTCAGACCTCCCCTGTGACCCTGCAGAGACTTCAACTCAGGGCATGGTGGATGAAGAACAAAGATTGCCAGGGTATGCCTCTGTGAGGGGTAGTGGTACTCTGAGAGGTGAGACCTGAACACATTTCACACCACCCTTTTACATTACTGGAAGTAAAATCCCCTCCCCCTTGACATATGTAATGCCTTAATGAATTGAGATCCCTGTATTCCTATTCCTGCTTCAAAGGCCAAGCCCTTCAACTGCATTTTAGACTTGTCCCCTTTTTCAGACATTTTGTACTAGTTTGGAGAGGAGCACCATTAGTAGCAACCATAGAGGAGATCTGGTTCTGACTGGAAACCTGTCCACACCAAAATGGAACTGGCTGATCTCAGTGAGGCAAACTCATAATAGAGCGGGTTTAGCAGTAACATTTACTTCTGACCATTAACATCTCTGGTCTAGCTGAGGGAGAAGCTCTGGAACCATCTAGCAAACCATGGCAAGGCTTGGGGACACATCAGAAAGCTTCAGCCAGATGCTTAACGCTCTTAGACCAAGGCCTTCACAGACAATGCTGTAACAACTTATCAGAACAAATATGGACAGAGGAACATACTTTTAAAGCAAAGCAATTGACCCCAGCTTTCTAGGAGCCCATCTAGGCATCAGCAATATTTGGGAGATTCTGATGAAAATATGGGAATGATGTGATTTAGGAAATTTCAATTAATATTAACGGTGCATTAAATGCTCTGCTGACCACAAAGAAGATACTAACGGTACAGAAAAACAACCTACAGTCAGAAATCTGAAGTCACTGTATATTAATAACTCAAAGTTAAGGTCCAGATGCTCTGCATTGCACATGGAAGCTGGTGTAAACCACCCATCCCTCACCCTCCTGCCAGATCCTCTTACCCCAGCTTTGGATGGGCAACACTGGTGCTGCCAAAGACCAAGCATCAAAGTGAGATACTGGCTTTAAGCACATTCCTGATGGGACAGAGATGCTTGGTTTACAGCCACAGAGCTGTACTGACACCACCCACAGCTAGGTGTGAGACTTCAAAGTGTTGGTGCTGGATCCCACAGCCCTCTAAGAGCAGTAGTTGGGTTCTGCTGACAGCCACCCCACATGGGAACCTACCTTACCCCAGCCGTCTTCTTCACTTGCTTTTTCCAAACCCTAGCTCTGCTAAACTCCAGACTTGTACTGAAAGATCAGAAAAAAATTCTGATGCTATCACAAACTCCTCTTAATTTCTGATGATATCACAAAACCTATCAACAGCTCCATGTGGAAAGCTATTCCAGTGCAAAACTACTAGTGGTCCTGTTAACCACATTGCCCTCAAGGCAGCTGCTGACTCCTCAGTACTTTAAAGGTTAACAGAAATTTTCTTTGCTGCATTATTTTGTACTGGCCTCACTTCCTTGCCTACAAAAAATTTGGAAAATGACTTATCCCTCACACCCAGCTGGTGTGAGCCAAGGGCAGCAGTCCCTGCCACACTGATGGCAACTCAGTCTTGCAGACATGCAGTAACAGCAGTGAACACACACACCCCACACACGCCAGTGTTGTATGTAACTCAGTATTTCTACTCCCCTTCCTTCTGTTTTCTTCACCAGAAACTGAGTTGCTATCTAGTCACAGTTCCTCAAATGTCATGGGAGTCTGGGGGTAAACTCTTCCAGGCCATTGGCAGTGCTCTGACAGCCAAACCCAGCAGCTGAAGGAAAGGACAAATCCATGAACACCCTCAATTTGTGAGCTTGATCAGCTATGGAGATGCTGTTTACGCAGTTGTGGTGTGTTTCTGGGTCTGCCTGTGTCTTCCAATTTGTCTGCTGGTATTGTCCAAACATGTTGTGAAAGTAACAGCAACCAAATAGCCTGTCAAAGAATCTCAGCCACCAGGGACAGAGGTGCAGCAGTCTCAGAGATAATTATACATTTCACTGATATAATAAAAGTAACATAATTATAGATTTATATAATGGAAGCATATATAGATATTTATACAGATAAATATATAACTAATCTATTTTACTGTAAATTTTTTATAATTACATAATGCCCACAAGCATTCTGAAACCCCACAGATCATTGGAGGGGCAAGACAGCTGGTACCCCTCACTCCCAGCAGAGCTGAAGGGCAGGACTGATCCTCACATGCACTGGGGAAATGCTGCTGGAGGACAGATGCAGAATAAGCCCTTCCCAAGGAGTTAGCCATCAGAAGGCAGCCTCACCAGCCCCACTGCAACCAGTTCTGCCCATTAGTGCTTTTGCTAGCATGGTCAAACCTCTCATACCTCAACCAAGAGACAAAATCCCTACTAACCAACCAACCAACACTCCCCTCTGCTTCACAGACCCCTCTGAGGGTGAATGCCTCCAATTCACCTTCTCAGTGTTCCAGAGGAGCACCAGGAAAAAAAATCCACTATACGCCCTCCAGAGAAGTTCCTCAGCTGAAACAGCCTAGGTGTTTGCAGTCTGAGCAGAAAGCAATCCTCTGCTCTCCTTCAATAATTACATGAGGGGAGGGTGGAGAGGAGAAGCAGACAGGGATGGTGACAGAGGTGGCAGCTGGGCTGGAGCCATTTCACTTTGTCCTGCATCACAAGAAATCAGAAGTGGCACGGATTATTTTTGTCCCTCTTTTGTAGGTCACCTTTAATAGAAATCTTAATAATGCTTGCTATCTGTAGATCTGAAATCTTAGATGGTTGCTCTGTAATTCACTGTCTTTATCAGCCTTCTTTAATGTATAACTTAGTGCTTGTGTAGCTATTTTGTTTGGGTATGCCTCTCAGAATTATGACTTAAAAAAAAAAAAAAATCTACATGCTAGTTAACTGCTTTTTATGGAAAGTATTTCTTTCATGTTATTTTAAAACCATGGAGCCGGGGGAAGCATTTTATGGACCACAGAACCTAGCAGGGTAGTTAACTTCTGTTTGAGAAGGTTTCTCTGCTATTTTAAAGGGTGCCATCAAGATCGTTGCTATTTCTCTTGGTCAGGAGCCAGCTGACTCTTCTGCAGTTGCAACACAAGCCTTGTGCTGCCATTAAAATAGTAAACATGGGAGCTGGATCCTCCATCACCCTGGGCTGATGGGTGGAAGGAAGGAGGGTCTGTCTCGCTGTCCCAGGCGCCCCGGGGCTTGAAATTAAGCACTGAGGACGCTACATCGTTCTCCTGATGGGCATACATGATTTAAATCTGGAAATCAGGTAATAACAAAATGGACAATGGCAACTCACGTACCCCTGCCACCAGGTTCTGTTGCAGCTGTCCTGGCAGCTGGGTGCAGGGCGCTGGACGCATTGGTGCCAGCCCATGAAAGTCACTTTCTTCCTATGGGCAGCGAACGGAGTCTTGGTCAGGTGCAGACTGGGGGCTCAGTGGAGCGTGTGGGCCTTCACTGCGCACGCCTCAGCTCAGAGTGAGAGCTCTACGCTTTTGAAGCAGTAATTGGGAAGTTAGCCGAGCCCTAGGCCAGCTCGAGTTACGCACTAAATATTCTGCCTTTTGTTTCATAATGAATTATTTGGTGTATCTAAGCAAAGGGGGGTTTCTTTTCAGTCTTTTCTCTGCAGTTTGTTCCTAGCCTACTTGTGGGTGTGTGTTGAAATCTTTGCTTTTTGCTTATGAGGTCAAGTGCTTTAATCAGGAGCAAAAAATTTGCGTGCTTTAGTCCTAAATTCTTTGAGCAGCTGCCAAATATAATTAGAAACAAATGGTTTTATTCCTCATTTAAGAGCTCCACAGACATTGCAGGGGGAAGGGGTGGCAGAATGGGGAAAGCATGCTTTGTCTGGCTGGTTTCTGGGGAGCTTGCAGACAAAAACATGAGGAAGCCCTGAGAGAGGAGAATCCCCTTGAGCTCCCTGCAAAGGACAAGGAGTTTGAGCAGCAGTGCAGGAAGCTGTGTGTGGGGTAGCGTGGCACCCCTTGCACATCTGCTTTGTTTTAGTGCACTCTGGACTTACCATCCCAGACCACCAGCACTTGAACCCCAAATAGATGCTCACATACATAAATAAATTGTAAGAGCTGAAGTCAGCTCCAAGTTGTGCCAGTCAGCACCACTCACTGAAGATACCCACTTTGTCTCTGCTTTAACACATCTGGATGGCCTATAAATTCAATTACAATGTATTTTAGGTGCATTCACTAACCATCTGCAGCCTGAGACAGACGTAATAGTTTCATCCTCCAGGTGTGGGATTCCACTCTGTTCATTACATCTATCTTAGTATCTTGGGTACATGTTACCCTCCACCTTTGCCCGCTGCCCACTCCCCTCCTCGTGGTACTCACATTTCAGTCCCACTGTGGTGCCTGGCTCCTCACAGGAGGGACAGCCTCTGGCCCTGGGAATATGGCATTATCTGCTGGCACTGCAGCTCCCACACCCTTGCACGATGGTCCCTAAATAAAAAGGGGCTGTTGCTCCCCTCTCTGGTGCCTCCCAGTGCGAGGTGGGCACCTGCTGTGCACACAAGCACTTGGAGGTCACAGCCTGTCTGTTTCAACACAGAAACAGTTTTGGCGCCAAAATGGCTGATGAGCAGTTCTGACTGGCTTCTGTAAGACCTGAAGTTTTGCAGCATAGCATCACAGCCTGGAAATGCCTTAGGGCATGGCATTGGCTCATGGCAACACTTCATAGCATAGCATCACCTCATGGCACAGCCTTACCTCACAGCATGACATTGCCTCATGGTATCACCTCATGGCATGATGTGGCCTCACTTCATGGCATCGTTTCACAGCATGTTACATCTCGCAGCATGGCACCTCCTTGTGGCATCATGCCACCTTGCAGTGTCACCTCCTGGCACGGCGCTGCCCCATGGCAGGGCCCGCAGCAGAGGAAGGTTGCTGAGGGGAAATGAGGAGCTCTGGGGGACAGCCTGCCTCAGACACTGAGGGACGTTCCTGAGTAAATTTCAGAGAAAAAACAAATAAAATTTGCAAGCCTGTGGTTTTGCCTCCCTTTCTTCAAAACTTCCATGGCTTGGGCAGCCTCAGCCACTCTCCCCTCTCCTGGAGGAGCAGGCCGTATTGCTTCCCCTGGGCAGTCTGTGGGGACATGGGTGAGTGACGTTTGCACCCTGACTGCAGGACTAAACTCAGGCTAGGAGTCTTGGTGGCTGCTGTGAGGTTGCTAATTGCCAATTACCAATTTGTTAAATGACTTTATGCCTACCACCAAAAAAAAGCATTTGTCAAGCAGCTCTGTCTCCACAAGCAGGAGGAAGAAGAGGGAGCTACCATGATACTTGTGCCCCCTTGTTATATCGGGAGAGATGAGGTGCACAGTTCAGCACCTACAGACAAGACACAAATGGTGGCCGTATGGCCATGTCTCTCAGCGTCTCCTGCCCACTGGTGAACAGAGGGATCTTTGCAGCTGCAGCTCAGGGTGTTAGGTCTCCTGAATGCAACCTTTGTACCTGAGCCGCTGGTTTTCAGCAGCCCCAAAAATTGTCATGAATTTGTCTAATTCAACTTTGATCAGATTAGTCCCCAACATACCAGACTGATGGTCCTTGAAGTCCCAGTGTTGCAGGGAAGGAGGGTTCAGACCTGGCACAATGACCACCAGGACAGAGAACATCCCATCCCAGGCTTTGCCTGTGACTCGGGGGGCTTACTTCCCACATAAGACACTAGATGGAGCATCTGACATCACAATTTAAAATATTTTTATTTTTTTTTAAATCACATAAATTAAAAATCTGAAAGAAAACACAGATTAAGTTGCATCCTACAAGCCTTCCCGTCCCTGCCTGCTTACTGGGCATGTGCCACCTCTAAGGGCATTGCCTGGGCCCTGGCCACAGTCACAGTTTCCTCCTGCAGAAATACCAACCTCCAGCAGTCACAGGTCTGGGGCACACAAAGGAGATGGGACGCTTTTGTAGCCACTCCTTTTGCTTTCCTTGATGCCATCCAGCCCTCCCAGGTTTGTCTTCAGGTGGAGAGGCAACATGCATCTGAAGTATCCCAGTTGTAAGCATACCCAGAGTGGGGAAGGTAAAGATACAGGTTTCCATTTTTCTTGCTCTGGGAATAGCTGAAGGTGTCTGACATTTCTGAAAAGCCTGGGGGCTCCCTTTCCCAGAACAATTACAGTGCCACTAAGGATTATTGGTGATGTCTGGACATAATCTCTCCTCCAACCAGCAGAAACTCCTCCCACCAGCATTAAAATTTCCTGAAAGCTTCTGAAGCCAGTATGGCAGAGGGGGAGAGGAAGGTCTCTGTTTCAACAGGTCAGTGCCACCACAGGGTTAAGGTAAACCCTGCTGGGAGACGCAGTTAGTAGCTGAGTATCTGAACCAGCCACATACCCCAGGATCCATCCAGGGAAGGGGAATCCTGCCCTGGCACCTCCATCTGCTTCCAGTTTTCCATGCCCTGCCTGATGGTGGAAGGCCTGTGTAGAACCTGTGAGGTACTTGGGAGGTGTGTGCCTCAGGTGCGTAGGCTGCCATGGCCCACAAACAAGAGACAACCAGACGCGCTGCTTCTGATCTTTCTAGTGTGCTGGTTGTGACATTAAGGAGTGTGGCACAGGGCACTGCTGTGTGATGGCACAAACGTAACACAGCAAAAGACAGAACCAAGAGCCCTCAGCCCACTGTGGAAGACCCTGTAGCCCAGTCTAAAGAGTAGATGAGAATTCAGACATCAACAGAGATTGTGTTGAGGGCATTTAGTTGAGGTGACCCTCTTGCTAGTTCAGGAAGTGCCTTGCTGGCAGCCATGCCAATGGGCCATGCCGCAGGTGCCTGTCCTGCCCTCATGTCCGCTCGTGGACTTGTCCCCACAGGAGAGGATGTTAGGAGTTGCACAGAGCTGCTCTGCACAGCTGAGTGTGGGAACTGGGCAGATGGCAACCCGGCTTCTCCTGGGCACACCCAGCCTGTGCACCAGCACAGCCTCACTGAACTCACATCACTGTACTGCTTCACCTATGCCCAACCGCTGCCTCTTCCTCCCAGTTGCTATTTCCCCTTATTTCCCAGCACACCCAAGAAACCCTTTTTTTGAGACTTTCCCTCAACTGCATCACGTATCTGGAAGCCTCATCTAACAGTGACGTCAGCCCAGTCTGTGTTAGCCTAGTGGCAGTACAGTTAGAGAAATGACTTCCCCACAGTGTGCTGCACTCTGGGACTTCCCCACAGGCTAGGGTTTACATGTCTGACAGCGTAACTGCACTCCGGCTTCAGTCTGTGGCTTGTGATGCCCTCAGATGCTGAGTGGAAAAGAGTTCTCTGGGCACGGACAAACAGCCTCAGCCGTGGACTCAGCAGGGCACAAGCACCCAGAGCAGCAGCAGCTGCTGATAGTGGACCTGTTCTTCGCTTTGACTCCTCGGATCTTGGGGATGGGGAAGGCTTCCCTGCACATGCCCTGAGCAGGACCACAAAGCTAAGCTACAACATGAGGTCAGTGAGTGGCCCAAGCCACTGGGCACATCTGTCCCATTGGCCAGAAGGGCAAGGACAGTACCTGGTCCCGATCGACACCCAAGCAAATGGTTTTCTCATTAGTGGCACCAGGAGAGTAACAGTGCTTCGGCAGCACTCACTGCAGTAACAGTTTCTCAAAGGGTCACCAGCTTTAGGGGGCTTTTTGGACCTGTCACAAATTAATTAATTTTAAATTAATTTTACTTCGTAGCTGTTTACAGTCATCAGCAAAATTACTAGTCGCCATCCATCTCCAAAGACTTACTCATGGCCAAGGTGGGAAGAACAGGGAGCGATTTTCACATTCCAGCTCATGCCTGCAGTGCTAGTGGGAAAAAAAATCCTGCTCTGAGATGCAGAGCAAATATGCCACCGGAACCACTCGTTCAGTATGGATGTTATCCCCTCAAAAGCTATTCCTACAGCCAGCCCAACCATGGCCACACTTTAATGCAAGCACCCTGACAAAATAGAGGGGCACTGACTGAAGATCTTGTCTCTTCCTCCTTTACGAAATGGCAAACCTCCATTTCTTTAATCTAATCATTTTCAGAAGATATTTTCTCTAGAAAAGCCAACATAAGAGGGCTGAAAGGTCGGATGGGATAATATGTAATCCATTGTGATAAGGGCTGTTTACAGAATTATTAATCAAACACAAAAGGGAACAGATAGTAACGTTTTTTATTAAATATTACAGTGGATCAAAAAGTACAAAATATCTTTTGCCTGCTATGTGATTGGGAAACTATTGGCACATAATACAGTATCAAAAGCATTAATAAGTACAATTTGGAAAACATACAAAAATTGACTGTTTATAGTTGGCTCAGCTTTATTTCTGGTAGTGTTTAAACTAACACAAAGGTTACTCAATAACCTTTTAAATGGGAAACTATATAATATTACTGGGCCATTTTTATATATACAAATCATCACCTTACAGAGCATATAGGCTACATAACTTGAATCACAAAAAGTATACAATATTTACAACAAACGAAAGTTAAAAAAGTATAAACAGCTAGTAGATTATGCTGCCATTAGAACATATTTAAAACTGTGGGGCTGGGGGGGGAGGGAGGAAGAGAACGAGCGAAATATCCACCACGTGTACAGCAAACACCGCAAGAAGTGCTCACGGGAGCACCGCCAATGCCGCCCGCCTCATGCCAGCGCAACAAGCCCCATCGCTCATTAAAATCATCATAACTGCAAAGCCAGACCAGATGCAACCTTGCTGACCACTGCAAAGGACAGGACCAGGTGGGGAGTGGCAAGGGGACCTCAGCAGCAGTGTGGCAGAGGTGCTGCTAGAGGCAACACAGTGTTCATCTCCCATGCCAGCCCCAGGGACTGCCCAGCTGATTTCTCTGCAGCTGGGACAAACCATTTCCCTGGTACTGACACACCAGGCAAACTTCTCATGCCAGGCCAGGGTGCAGCCCAGACAGACTTGCAGCAAAATGCCACCTTGTGTCCGTTCCGCCTTGCTAGGGGTATGGATTTTACTGGGAGTCACATCTGACTCCCCACGCCTTCGGAGAAGTCAGGCTCAGTGTGTGGCCAGAAGCTACACGCGAGTTGTTTGCTGCCAGGCCTTCTCCTTTCAATCTCACAACCTTTAGCATCCCTAATGAATCCTGGACATAGTGCATTTGAATTGCAACATTTCTTGGAACTGGCTCCTGGTAAATAGATTTATGACTCTATTGCCAATTAGATTCCACAGTTTCCTTTACAAACCTACCAATAACAATGGTTTGATTGCACAAAGAAAGGCTTGTGCAATTTCATTCAATAATAAGGCCCCTTGAACTCAAACAATGCAAACAAAGCCCCATTTAAGACATTTTAAAAAAACCAAAAAAGACGACAACGACGACTTTTCAGCTAATGGAGAATTCAATAGTCTTTTGAAAAATTTCCAAGAATTCTCTTCAGAGTTTTCAAACAAATAATGCACCGCTTCTGCTGGGAGATTATGCTACCATTCCTTTTCCTTTGCCCTCATGCCTTGCCCAGTATATTATGAGCTTCCCCAGCCAGCAGCAGTGCATCTCCTTGTCAAGCAGGCAGTGAGCCTTCCTCCTTTCTCCCTGTCCTCCAGCACCACGTTACCTCAACATAGCTCCACACAGCCTACCATGGAACTCCAACAGGATGTAACCGAAAGGGAAACTAGACACTTGGCATAAACAAATGCACAACTCCAGGACACACAACTGAATGGAAACGAGGAAGAGAGGCATTTGCCTTACCAAACACACGACAAGCTTCTGTTTGTGTTTGCTGCAGAGTTTTATATTCTCTCCCCTTCCCTCTGCCCTCCTTCCCCCCGCCCTCAAGCCCCTCATTCTCACGTGATTCAGATCTAGTGCAACTTTACTAGAGATGGTCTCCACACTTTGGCCTCTACCCAGATGAGCTTGTGGTTCAGTTTCCTGTATGATTTGTGGAGCAGCAGGATGCTCTGCACTGGCACATCCATGTTCTAAGTTCTACTAGTCTGTTTATTGATCAATTAAATATAGTTTTACCACAGGAATATAAAGTATTTAATTGAAGAAGCTGGATCTTTTAACAGTAGACAAGTATATTATTCTGGTTTCCACCTTTGGATATTAAGTATGATACATTATATATTGTATTTGGCTTCATATCATGGGAAAATTTAATGACATGCCTAGCATGCAAAGTGTTTCTTAGTAGTTTCCATTTTTCTTTTTGTATTGACTACGCTGTCTCTGCACAGTAACTGAGATGGTTTGAATCACAACTGATTTTCACATTGTAAAAAGCCTCCAAGTCACACTTCGCTTAATCGATGTCTACGCTCAGCTGCATGTTGGTGATTTCCTGCAAAGTGCATACACATCCACAGGGAAGCTCTCTTGTAAATAAACCCCAGTTCTTTCATGCCCGGGCCTTCCCCTTGCAAAAGGATGCCCAGGGAGAAGTTGGGAAGCTCTCTCGTAAATAAACCCCAGCCCTTCCATGCCTGGGCCTTGCTCCTGCAAAAGGATGCCCAGGGAGAAGCTGAGATTGCTGTGGGGGTGTGGAAGGACCATCCCAACCACTGCACACAACCCCCAACCCATCCTACCAAGCCTTGCCCATACATGTGGGCACAGGACCTGTAAGCCTCTGATCCAAATCCACATTGGCTCCTGTCCTAATTTCTGAAATTCTTGACATTCTCACAAACCACAATTCCTTTTTTGGGACTTCTTTGTCATCCAGCAGCCTGTGCCAGGGAGGTTTTGTTTTCTAGACTGTTTCTCTGGTTGGCAGGAGGGTTTCACAGCCTAGGTAAATTTAAGTGCAAAACTTGACAAATTCACAAACCACGATACGGGAAAGCAAAGCTCAGTGGGAGGGTATAAGTGGCATAGGAGCCATCACAACAACCAGAGAAGGGTGGAGAGGTGCTCAGCACCTTGCAGGGGTGAACTGGGAGGAAAGGATTCTTGCTTTCTTCCTTGCACCAATACATCACCTACAGTATGTTTATAACCATTAAGATTAATCTGAACCAGTTGCTTCAGTTTGTAAACAGTAAATGTTACCACAAAACCAAAACAAAAACGCTGCTCAAAAGTATAAAGAAACGGTAAAAATTACAAACAGGTGAAAAAAAAAAAAATAGGACAGCCACAGCCTTTAAAGAAAGTTGCTGATAAAATGATACTGTTTAATTAAAAAACAAAACAAAACCCAAAACAAAGGAAAAAAAAAATCCCAAACATAAAGAGCACAGAATATACTGGACAAACAAAACAATATAAATTACTGTGACCAAATGCGACACTGGTAGTTTACGAAGTGGATATGTACAGTCAAATTAAACAGTGTTTACCCTTCTGTTCTAATAGTGTTAAAATGAAAAATCTATTGCCATTTTACTATACATTGCATTGATCGAATCTTTAAAAGTCAGGAAAAGTTACCCAAAAAGCACATCCACTGATTGTATGGATTCTTGGCCTGCTTCTCCTTTCCAGGTTCAACTCGAGACTTTGACTCATTTGCAACAACGTGAAGCCTCTGGTCCTCAGCTCAGTTAAGGGCAAATGCAGCCCCAACCTGGGATTTCAGCGAGCTCTGGACAGGGCCTGTATTTCCACAACTCCCTTTGAACATGTGCTCTTACCATACACAAGTCCTTTCAGACAACACATATGCAAAATCCAAGGGTTTTTTTCCTTCTTTTTTTTTTTTTTTCCTTTTTCTTCCTTTTTGTCATTTTTTTGTTTGTTTGGTTTTCTTTTTTGCAGGGGCAGGGATAAGGGGTGAGGGTGGTAATGTGGGAGCCAGAATTAAAGAAGCAGTCCCATCTCCATCACTCCATCAAATTCCAAAGCGCTCCTCTAGGCAGGATATGACTGTGTCCTGGTTGACAAAACTGCAGAGTGCAACATCTGCGAGACATCGTCACGGGGGGAGGAATGTCGCTAACTTCTCCTCAAACCTTTTTTTGTGAGCGAGGGGGTTTATAGTTTTGTGCTGGGATGTACAGAGGATAGCTGGGAAGGTGGGAATGCAGCTTGAGGGTTTATAGCAGCTAAAGGATAAATGCTGTTATGCAAAAGGTCACTGTAAGAACTTCCTACGGGTGTTGCTGCAGCTAAGTGTCTGTACAGTTGCTGAGAGTTTGCAGGAGATGTGAGGAATTGTCTCTGCACCATAAAGGAGTGAAGAGCCAATGGCTGCATTAGTGGGGAGAGCACGGTCTGATTTTTCAAGTACTGCAGGGGATGAGAATACCCAGGTGGTAGGCGATTGTTCAGCCCCGTGCACAGGCTTCCTGGGTACAAGCCTGGGAAGATGGGGCCTGAAAGGGGAAATTTGTGGCTTTCCAGCATGCTGCCAGAATGGAGGCTATGCACTGGCTTGCTGCCTTCTCCCTCTGGGTCTGGAACCTTGTCTTTCGCTGAGGTCTCCTTTGGTAAGTGCATGGGAGAGACAGCTCGGATCTTTTTTTCAGAAATGACTTTGTCCAAATCCTCTAGGCTCCGTTTCAAAGGCCGGGTAGCCCCTACATTTTGAGGGCTTGTTCTGCGACTGATTATAGGATGCACCATCCCCTCCATCTTCCTCAGATTCTCCAGTCTCTGAGTCTGCTGCTTCCCAGATCTGTGGAGCAACTCACCGTGTTTTTTCGGAGCTGTCATGGCCATGGGGGACACACGGCAAGCTTTGGGATTACAGTCTAGGCTCATTGCAGGGCTGCTTGCAGTCTGGAATGAGGAGATGCCTTTGCTGT
Organism: Eubucco bourcierii; assembly: GCA_013396675.1. Taxonomy (NCBI): domain Eukaryota; kingdom Metazoa; phylum Chordata; class Aves; order Piciformes; family Ramphastidae; genus Eubucco; species Eubucco bourcierii. Next base: position 160,225 of record VWZE01014120.1, read on the forward strand.
CTTGCTGGGTCATGGATGAATGAGGGAGGTTGGAGCCTGAAACCTTTGCAGTCTGTTTGTGTATGCCCTTTGGAAGACTCAAATCTGTTGGCTGATCATCTGAAGAGGCCTCCACTGCTGCCTTTTTTTCTTGCTGACGCAACGACGGGCAATAATTTAAATTTCGTTTTTCCTGGTGTTTGTGTTGAGCAAAATTAGAAATATTTTCAGATTCTCTGAACATGTCCCGAGGGAGGTACTTTGATGTCTGTTCATTATTAAGGTGGTGTTCTGTGTGCCTATAAAGGCTGTGCAGATGAGGTGATGAATAAAAATCTGCCAAGAAAGTGGGCACGTGGGAGTGTTGCAGTGCCCTTTTCTCACTCATTTTATCTTTGCAGTCCTGGATATCGATCTTCGGTACATATGACTCGGCAAGAGAACTGAGGTGATGTTTTGAAAAATCACAGCGCTGAAGATCTGGTTTACTTAGCACATCATGTTTAAAAACGTCATTAATCGATTTCCTTTCTTCCTTGGTTTTAAAACTCTGTACATGTTGAATGACTGAGGGCCTATTAATTGCTACGGGATCAGAATTAGGGGTGTGAGGACCTTGCAGTATGCCTGAGGACAGTTCATCTCTGCTGTTCAGTTTCTTTTTGCTTATCAAAGGTGGAGGAGAACCGTAAGGATAGCTACACGATAAGGTTGCCCCACTGACCTGCGACAGCAGCTTCTTCTTTGCCAGGGGTGACATGATGCCTGGATTACCCTTTGAGTAGAGCAGGGGCGTATAGCCAAAAGTGGAGTCATCGTTCAGGGACCCAGGCAGCTCCTTCTCCTTGAACATGTCAAAGTTCTGGACCACCAGTACTTTGGGTGTTTGCTTCAGTGCATTGTGGATATCTTCATTTCCCAGCTGGTCCACTTTGACTGTGCAGTTGGCGATGTAATCTGCCATCTCTGGCAATTTGTCATCTTCTATATCGCTCTGAGTGGGCAGTTGAACTGGGAAAGCCGTGAAGGGAATTTCTGGAAGTTCACTTTCTAAGCTGTCAGTAAAAGCTTTGTGTAGTCTTTGTTCAGTCTTTGTGTCTTCGAGGGCCTCTGTTGGGGAGTGCAATCCTTTAGTGACGGTGGCATCCAGCACAGTGTCTTCTTCTGGGGACACAGACGTACTTGAGAAAGAGGATGAGTGCTGAACTTCCTCCTTGGTTTTCTCACTGCTCGTGTTTTCTGTCAGGTCTGCCTTTTCCAGAGGCACAGGCCGAGATGTATCTGGTAAAAGAGATGGAGGACCTTGTACAGGTGGTTTCATCTCTCCCACTGTAGGATGTTCAGGAAAATTTTTATGGTCTGCTGACTCTTGATCCTTCTCTTGTTCTGATGAAACCTAACAAAAAGATTCAATGAACAGCAGTAAGAATGCAGTGCCTTTTGGCAGACTGTTCATAAGATTATACACAGTACACCACTACCTACTTCTAGAGAAGTACTTGTCAATCAACTTGCTGTATCACGAAGGCTCTAACACCAGAGCCTCAATACCAGGTATTGGACTCAAATAGAGAGATGTACCTCCTGGAAATAGTAAGAAATACACCATCCCTACCAGGGTCACAATAAGGCATTTCAAAACAGCAGATGTTTGTAACCTGATGAGAAGCACTGGTGCCTCAAGCGGATAGCTAAATGCTGAGACTATATTCTTTAAAAACTAATTCGGCAAACATAGGGGAGCGTATTTCTTAACACAAATGGTAAGGCTGTAGCAATTTCTTCTGCTAGCCAACTTCACCTACGACAACAACACAATTCCAGTGTATTTTCTTACATAAAGTCTATCCAGCATAGCTATCTTAAAATTCAGCAATCACAGAGGAGATCATTCTCACCCAGCTCTACATTAAAGTGTGAAAATGATAGAAATGCCATAGTAGGAATCCCTACTGTAGGCAGCAAATCACTGCCACAGCTTAACTAGGACACACATTTTTTTATTAAGGGATTAAAATGAAGTTGTCAACATTCAGTAAGTGTGTGTGCCTGCTATTACAAACATGGCTTTTATATGTTATCGTCAATGGGCCCGCAGCTCTTTCTGCTTCCCCCATTAATAAAGCCGGTGTGCACAATTCACACTATTCATCCCATTATGTAGCCGGCTGAACTGTGACCCAGAGAGGTCACCAGAGCATCCCATCTGTGATCCAGCTGACTGACAGCCCTTTTCAAAACTGCTGTCACTCTCCTCTGACATGTCGCAGCAGAAGACAGTCATAAAACAGCAGCATTGTGTGAGTCCTTTATTACTATTGTTTTCTTTCTTTCTTCATTGTAAAGATAAGATGCATCGAGAAAGTTATTATCTAAATGTTGCTTTACAGTTTGGCATAGGGGTGGGGGATCAAAGAAGGTCTTAATGAATCCAGCCCTCTCAGAGGTATTGATTCACAGTTGCTTTTAAATATTCCTGTCTGTTTGGCTGGCCTATTAGTTAAGTTAGGATGACTAACAGACACTGTCTTTTTAAATTCATAGCTGCCTTTTGCAGCCAAATACCATCATTAGGTCCTTTACAAAGTATTATTGCTAGTCTCTTGAGCTTATAAAATTACAGGAAAATACCAGACAGATGAGCAAAGAAAGGAGGATTTAAAAAAAAATAAAAATCATATTTAATAACTGTACATTCTTCTCTTTGTTTCTGTTAAGCAACACTTTGATTGAAGTTTCAGCTATTGTGAGGAAATGTGCAGTCTAAGGCTAATAGCATTTTGTCTGGTATCTCATTATATTGACAATGTCAATGTGACAGCAGGAAAACAGTGATGAGCACAAAAGCAAATGCTACCATAATAAATTAAAGTTATATTCTCTCCCTGCATACTTACAGTGTATTAGTTGAACACGCAGTTGAGAGGACCACACATTTGTAACTTGATTATGCTTTTAGTGCTCACAGCTACAGTCAGCTTCTGGGTCACATGCAGAAATGGTTTAAGCGGTGGCCTCATTGGAGTCATGCCTACATGTGTGATTACAGAGGTTCCAGGCACCACCACTGCTGTGCCTTGATGAGGACTGCACCCAAATGTGGATCCTGGAACAGTGCTCCACTGCTGGGGGACAGCTGGGGAAAGTAGGACATGTAACGTTCTGCCTGGCTCCAGGAGAAATGGATTTTGCTCCAGCCAAAGGAGCTGGACATCTCCTTTCTGCTGGTCCCATAAGGCAGTACACGGATGAGCTCAGCAGACTGGCACCTGCTCTGGGTGGAAGCATCTGTCCCTGCAGGCTCCTTTGCTACTTGGGCTTCGTGTGACCACCTACTGGTACATTGACCTGCTATAGCTGAGATCCTTAACTGTTGACACTGTTTAGACTGGGGCAGGACAGGTCTTCCATCCCAGTCAGGGAGGAGACGTTAATTCTGCTATAAAAAGTACCATTTTACAATAGGAAATTGCTGTAATTGTACATTTTTATGGTCTTGTCTAGGCTCCCTACGTTTCCAATAAACGCAGCATAAGAACTCTTCCTGCAAACCACACAAAAATAACTGCAGCTTAAGCAGCAGGAAGCTCGAGATAGGGAACAACAAAAGCAAGGAAATTCAAAGTTAAGGCTGACGCTCTATTACTGACTTGTTACACTGTGCTTAGCAGTGGTGGTACGGATAGTGTGTAACATATCTTACTGATCCAAGACCCCTCAATAAATAACCAGGCATGAAGGAATGATGCAGGAAGGGAGCAAAAGCCTTCACTTTGCATCTCCTTGCTTTGGGCAAATTGTGTTGCAACCAGAAATTAGAGCAGGTTTTTGTGCACTCTCCTCTCTATGCATTTTCTATAAGAAGTGGAAGGGTTTTCCCCCAACAGCTTTAAAATTACAGTGTGAAAGAAAACAAAACCCTCCCCTCTCTGTGAAGTGCTTTTAACACTAGATATTAAAGGTACTGTTGATCACGGCAATTTGAAAAACAAACTTTAATTTGGATGGGAGATGAATTATCCTTGTAAGCACAGTTTAAAGAGGTAGTGGTATACAAACCCCAAAATTCTGTTATCAAAATAGGGCACACAAAGCCTCAGAGGTAGATGTGTTTACTGGTCCTGCATTGTTTTTGTAATGTTTAAACAATGAGGAGCAGTATTGTTGGTAGCTGACTCAATACCAATTTCCAAACTGGTTTAGAAACAGAACTGCCAGACGACAATGAAGTCAAACGAGCAGCCATAGTCTGCCGGGCACGTCATGTGTTTCAACATTCTTTTAATACTTACTTTCACTGCAACGCCTTGAAGGCTGCTGTGATCTGGCAGACTGAAGGAAAAGCAACATCTTGTGTAGGGGTTGTGTGTGAGGAGCGTCACCGCCTCGTTCACACAGAGTGCAAGCAGGGCACAGGAGAGAGTGGGCAGGATGTGTGAAATAAAGTGCGTAAGTAACACCGGCACAAAAACCCCATTGATTTTGTATCATTTAGCAACATGTGAAATTTACTCTTATTTGCAGACAAATACGAGTTCTGCTTTACCCTGGACAGTGAACAGTAAAAAATCTCTTTGGTGAGGGTCGTTTTATGTCCACAGGTAACATGGTTCTTTGTGGAAGTTGGGGCCTGCCACATGAAGCCTATAGGAACCTATCTCAGCTGAAAACCATCTATGGCATGTGAGAGGGAAGTTGGTCTCAATTAGAGCTTGGAAGGTAGTTCCCTCAACATCTGACATTTTAGTCCACAGAGAAATTTAGTATAATGTAATAAAAATCTTGGGGAGTGTTAAGTTTTCTGATAGACACGCATACATCTGTGAGCACAGAAGGGCTTATCCAGAGGTTATCATTACAAAAACCAGCTGTGTCCAACAGTTACCACAGCATTATCAACAGTATTAGAGGTTCCCGCACCCTGAACTTAGATTGGGAAATAACTGTGGTAGCTGCATGGTTTCCTTTTGGCAGCTGCTGATCTTTTAGTGGTGACCACTGTGTAATACAATGAGCAGAAATGGTGCTTGTTACATCCAGTGCTTGGTCTTCTGCCATCACTGCGACGCAGTATGGAACTAACTGGCTGCTGTTCGTAGCCCAGCAAAATCCCAATGCAGACTGTACCACAACAATTGAATTGCCATTGCCAAGCAAACTCAACTGGTTGGAATTCTCCAGTTTAACTTGTGAATTTTATCATTTGATTTCATGTGATTAAAGCTGTACATTCTTAATTGAAAAGTTGAAAAGAAGAAAGGCAACCAACCTCAGATGCATCTTGGGGTTTCTGTGCATTATCTTTTTCCTTCTTGCTCTTTTGGTTTTCATTTTTGATGCGTTTCGTTCCAGACACTTTTGTTTTTGCTTCACCCTCCTGGGAACTGTTATCCTGTTTTCGAGGTTTCACTGGAGGCAGTGGCTTATCTTCCTCTCCTTTAATAAATCTTTCATACGGCAGGATTAATCTAGGGGATTAAGGAACAAATAATTGATCAGGTTTCGCCATTCTAGCAAAGAACAAAATGTATCTACTACAAGCAGTTTACTTAATAAATCAATTTTCTTCCATGCCATAAAAGCAACAGTGTAAACTCTACATCTATAAATCCAAGTATGATAAATCAATTTATTTGGCAAGATTATCAAGTGGCGTAAATTCAGTAAAGTTTGAGTTAGTGTGGATCAGTACACTGCAGTGGTTTGCGTGGCTACATCAATTTGTACCAGATGAGGATACGAGCCACAATCTTCTAGACTGATTTTAGAAAGAAAACCCACCATTTATTTTTATTTTCTCTCCCTAGCCCTAAAAACATGCAGCAAACTCCAGGAAAACACCTACAAAGCCACAACCACCTTGATAACAGCTACACAGTTTCCAGGCTGGTGGTTCTCCCGAGAACAAGGGCGAGTGCCAAGGGTGCGGCAGAAGATGAGAGCAGGGCTGCAGGAAAGCAGAGTAGTGGGCACAGCGCCCATTGGCACCAGCCCATCCCTACCCTTGCAACGCATCTATACCAGGACAGTCACAACACTCCCTGTCTTTGCCAGTGAGAATTTTTTTTAAGGAAGGAGAGAGAAGAGGTAAAAGTGAGGGAATTCTCCACTGTAGAACTGTCCTCCACAAAGTGCACAGAATCAATTTAAAAAAGGGAAAGGTACAAACAAGAAATATCCTTCCCTGCACAGAGTTTTAATCTATCCGCTTTCCCTTTGCAATTCTTGATCTGAAAGGAAAAAAATAACTGATATAATTAAAAGGGATGGATTGCATTACAACCTCAGTTTCAAGTTCAGTGATTAAAGTTTTTATAATGCATTTGGTATGATTAATAACTCACGGTGGGATTAATACAAGACTCAGACTTTAAAAATATGAACTTTAGTACAGCAAACATAATTTGTTGGGTTTTTTTTTAGAAAAAAAGACGAGCTGACTCTATGAAGAAAATGTACTTTGCTTATAAACAACATAAATCTGTTCACATACCAGGAATCTTTAATTATCTTTAATCTAAGACTCCAAGGCAGAAACCTCTTTGGTTCAGATATTCGTTTGTTATCCCAGAATCAGTTTCTAAGCATGCAGCTTTGATTTACATACTTAGATGTTCAAACACAGTTTGGGCTTAAGAGAGCAGAAATTAGATTGCTCATGATCATAATATTTTACATTTTAATAAAATACAACATAAATTATGTTAAAATATAAACCTAATTTATGCTATATTAGAAACAAAATTCATTAACTGAGCATGCTCTGACATGGTATGCGCAAAGAGGCGTGAATAATACTTTCTAGCCCTGAATTTGGCAGGGCTCCAGTAATGAAGCTAAGCAGAGCCCACAGGGAATATTCATCTTCAGATCCCATTACAAACTGAGTTTAAACATGTTACAGCTGCTAAAACTGGAAACTGCTCCCTCTATGCAAACTTAGCAAAATAATATGTAGCTGCCAAATACCTGCTTCCCACTGTAATATTACAGTTAATGTTTATATAATAAAAAGCATAACTAAGCAGAATAAGAAAAAAATAATCTTGTTCATACTTGAGGTTGCTGCATTTCACTCGCAAAGCTCAAATATTGGTGAAAACACCAAATTCCTCCCTGCGCCGCACAAAGCGCTTTGGACTTTACTAGAGGCAAGCTTGGGTTTCACACAGGGCAGCGTTGAGGCCGCTCTGCCATGTGTTAAATATTTAAAATCGCTTTTAATAAAAACACATTTTATTACAATAATTGTTAGCACTGCGAGGGGAGTGTTTGACTTTGTTTTGTTTCCATGGGAACACATCACCCGTTAAAAATCTACATATTCCATCCGTAAAGGTCTCAGACACTGTCCCGCAGCCCACGGGAGACGAGACACCCTCCCGACCCACCAGCGGGCCCTTCCATTAAAGACGCCGCGTGATTAACCCCGTGGCTGCGGCCAGGACGGGAGCAAGGCCTGGGCCAATGTGATTAATCATTGCTCGCGTGCTCTCCGCAGAGCCTTCTAGGGTAACGCGGGACACAAACGCCTCCTCCTCTTGCTGCACCTCACCAGAACTCATTAGCTTTGCGCTAATTAGTAACTGTGGCTTAAATTTCTTTTTCTGATCTTAAGGGTTCATGTGGGAGTACAAGGTTTTTCATTTTAGTTATTTTTCACTGAGCTCAGCAGTTGGCAGGGCGACAGCAGTAAAAATACATTTCACACAGCCGGTCAAAGGCCTGGAGCCAGCGGCAGGAAATCTGGAATTAAATGTTTTGTGTATCGGGGAGGCGGCATGACTAAGGTAAAACTGAATCAAAACACAGGGGATGGCTTGTTCTAGGATTTTCCCCATCTCATTTGAAATGAGGGTCGGCAGGCTGCCGTTCCCTGCTGCTGCCACTGAGGTAGCTTTTGGAGGCCACGGGCAGCAGCTGGAGAGGAGCTGGGCAGGACCGTGGGCTGCGAGACCCCGGGGAGCAGCACGGAGGCGAGCCACACCAACAATTGCCGCTCCACGTAGAGATTTCCGTCGGTTGCAATTTTCACTGAATGTTTTTTCAGTTATCCTGTCATGGTACAAGACAATTACCCACAGGATATGATCTTATCATTTGATTATTAGAAGTTTTTATAGTGCAGGAGTAATAAAGCTCACACAGCTCTCGGAACATGTAAGCAGCCGGCTCACATGCCATGAAAGCAGCCAGCTTAGCCAATTTAAGGTCAATATTGCCCAACGTTGGAAGAATGCGGTCTGCTGTTAGCCAAACAGTTTAGCAGAATGTGACATGTTTAAAACCAGCACGAGGGGTGGGTTTTTTTGTTTTGCGGATGGTCTGGTGGGTTTTTGCTTTTGTTTTTTTTTTTTAGTCACGTATTTTCAGCGCAGGTAAGATTTAATCAAACTTTGTGCAAGGACAGGTAATGCCAAGGTCTGAAAAAATGGAAGCCAAATAGCTTGGATATGCCACATTTTTGAAACATCAGCCACATTTTCAATGGCTTTGAACTGTGGTTGTTTTCCATGTCAGGGAAAAGTATCAAAGTAATCATGAAAAAAAGGAAAAGAGGGGGAATATTTTGTGGTCTGAAGAATATTTACTTGTAAAGCCTACATGGAGACCAAATAAGAGAGTCTTTATCATGATCAAGATCCCAATATTAAGATTAATAAAATGTATTATTTATAAGTCAATTAACATAAATAGAATATGTAAGCACTACTGTATTAAAAAAATCTTTCCACAGGCAGCAGATTTTTAACAGCATGAGGTTGTTTTTTTTTTTTTTTCTTCTTCCCTGGAATAATACAAGAATAACATTTTCCAGCCAAGAGCAGAAACAGTAGGGGAGTCTTTGCTATCACAGGGCTTCTTATTAAATTCAGTCACTGTGAAAAGCCAGTTTTTGGTTTGGTTNACAACTTAAAATCAATACAAGTTAGATTAACAAATCAGTACTATACTAATCCTGATTTATTATGATCGGCAAGATTAAGTTTAAACACGTATAAACTGCTGCTCAAAAAAAGATTTTGCTTTACTAAGTCCTGAATTAAATAATGGTGCAGAGTGTACTGAGTTTTTAGATCTGCATCATCTGATATTATGAAAAATTCAATGTACTTCTCTGCAGCAGGTGTCAGAGGTCAGCAAATCTATTACAGTAATGTAAGTAATCTGGCTTTCTGCCAACCTATTTTTAAAAAACACTGAAGCAGATAATTTTATATTTACAAATTCTAAAATCCTCCAGGGACTGAATCTCTTTCCCAACAAAAAGCAGAAACTTCACATTAGAGAAATGTATTTCACAGTATATCAAACATGTCTTCATCATTAGCATTTCATAAAAAGAAAGGAGGGGAAAAAAAAAAAAAGCAGCCCTTAATCTTTATTAGTCAACATTTCTTTTCCCAGCTACAGAATGAACAATGCAAGATCTCATCTGAGCCAGTAACCACAACATTTTCAAGTATTGATTATGCAGAATGAATGACTTTTTTCACCCAACTGTCTGCTTCACAGGACACATAAGAGCACATCTATTTATAGACATGATAAAAAAAAGTAGTTACAATAATGCAAAGGATCTGACCAGCCCAGAAAGAGGAAGGAAATTAAACGTTAAGGCTGCCAGTTTCCTCTTATAATTCTCCCCACTGTGTATGGATATGATGGGGCTCTTGGGTTGGGGAGGAACCATATGCCCAGGACACAGAAGGTGAAGGAGGGAAGGAGGCAGTTGTTCAGCACAAACCCTACAGCATTTTCCATACTGGTTATTACAGTGTTTATTTTTGTTTTCTATTTGGCAGAAATGAAATATTCCGGCATGTCTCCCATTGACATCATCTTGCTTTCTCAAGGGCTCCATGCCCGACACAAAACAGAGTGCAATGGAGCCTCTCAGCCCCAAGAATAATCTAGGAAGGATTTAAAATACTGAAGGCCATTCCTTGGGAGATGCTGCCCCATTCCCATGCTTGGCCAGAAGGTTAAGGAGGTTGAATGCAACGGGAATGGAAAAAAAAGATTTAAGTCTGCTCCACCAAATGAATGCAGCAACTGGTTCACCTGTGGAACTCACTGCCAATGGATATCTTGGGGCCAAAGGATTAGTGAGATTATGCAAGGATTAGATGTTAATGTAAATCATGAGAACATTAAGCTCTTAGAGTTTCAGAAACACTGAAAAGGGACAGGCAATAAATCTCTTGACTGGTAGGAGTTTGGAAAACACTTCCCTCCTGGGCACATTGTGCCACAGTGCCTCTTGCTTCTTCCTCTGCTGCTGGAGGGGAATGAGATGGCCAGTTTTCTTGGTTCAACAGGGCCTCACAGTAGCCAGGCAGAGCTGCCTGCACTCCTGCAGCCAGAGGGTCTGAGTGCAGGGATGAGACAAGGGGCCACTAAGCTACGTCAGCTTGGGGCAGCTCCAGCAGCAGCACTGCAACAAGGTCCCTACAAATAACCTCAGTGAGAGAAACCCAATTCCTATTCCCTAGAAAGTCAATGGCAGAACATTCAGTTGCTTTGAGGGACCAGCAGGAATGCTCAAGCTCTCATCCCAAGAGAAATCTTGCCTTTTCTAACCTGATGCTCTTCAAAAGGGGAGAAATCCTGGAGCAATGCTGTCAGTGTAACCATGGAAAATGAATCATCTTCCAACAGCAATCAGCTATTTGGGATGGTCAGGAGTAGGAGGCAGCTCTCATGGGCACCAGTTACAGAGAAGGGGGAAGAGAAGTAACCAAAACTCTAAGGTTTTGGTCTGCTTTCCAAAACGGAAATACAAAATACACTGAGGAAACGCAGCCATGTGGTCCTCAACTCTGATTTTCCTGGGCCATATTGTACAATCCAGGGCTTGCAAAAGCAACAATAGGTTTATCTGCATTTATCTGAAGTACAAATTTGGCATATATTTTATCAGCAAAGACAAAACATATTTGAATTGCAATCTTTCTCCCGAAGAACTTCCTTAAAGAAATGGTTCTTTCATCCTTTCATCAACAACCTTCCTCATAGCCCACTGGGAGTGCTGGTGGGTAATGAGAATGGCTCACTGCTGAAAGGTGGGAACTGCACTGCTGTAAGGGAATTCAAAGACACTTTGTTTTAAGTAAACTGGAAATTAGTGACATTATAAACATAGCTGTTGATTTAGCTGCACAGCCAGGCAAAGGAAGCCCAGGCATTCTCAATCCTATGGCTCAGCAGGGGAAGATGAACAACTCCACGGTTTTGCCTTTGCTGCAGACTTAGTGCATGGGAAAGATTCAAAGAAAGGGTGATGGGGACAGAATAGCTTCCCCAGGTCACTTTACCAGAATCGCTACAAGCTTCTGTTTTGGCCAGTCACCAGTTCTGCATCTAAAGGCAGATGTATTTGGTTTGGTAGGTCCATATAGTCCCTGTAACACTCGGTCCCTACACGCAGGACAAGTTTGAAGATGGCATTTTACATTGCCTGTGGGGTGCAGTTCTCCTGGAGGGACTCCAAAATTCTGTTGACCCACACTGGGAGCACTGAGCCACACCTCCATTGCACAAAGCTGAACAAACCAGGGGCAATCTCTACCATGTTAGCATCTCCATTGTAAAACACTCTTCTGGTGCAAGTCAGCTCCAAGCAAGCAAATGAGGCTTGTCCCCTTGAGCAGAGTCTGTCTCCACTCCTAGATGTCAAGATATAAGGTTACCATGCGAGATATGCTTTACCTGAAATTGGCCAATCAGAAGCCACCAGCTCAGCTGGTAGGATTGCCAGGAGCATTGGGCACATTGCACAGCCTCAGAACCTAGCAAGCATCGATGTATTTGTGTACAGTGGGCACACCTGGGAAGTTCCTCTCTGCTTGGGTGACAATCCACTCATGAGCATTGAGTAGCACATGGCATCCCCCAGTTCTGCTGGGACAAACTCATAGGTGGAATGAATGATGAAGGAGGAGAAAAAAAAAATTCTCTGTGAGGACAGATTATCTGTTTCCACATGCTGGAAGGCAGTTCTGCACTGTCCAGCACTCTTACACCCAAGGACTCCTGCTGACTCCAGTGCTGGCCAGTAAGTCTCTGAGGTTGAAAATCCAGAAATTTTGAAAAAAAAGTGTGTTCTCAGATGTTTTGAATGGACAGCTAAGGATCTGTTTTAATGGTAAACAATTACATTCCTCTGTCATCTGATACTTTTAAATTTTGGGGAGGTGGGGGAAGCTTTATGAATTTTCAATAGTTCCTTTGTTAAAGCATCTGTTACTCACATAATTGAAAAGATGTTTGTTCAGTGGCATGCTTGAGAGTGCAGTTATTTAATCTTAATGATAAAGCCCTGAGGGTAGAAAATCTTAAGTAGAAACCCCTTTTTATAAAAAACAAAAACAACCAGAAACCGACAACCCAGAAAACACCACCAAAAAAACCCAAACCAAAAACCCAAGAAGAGAGACACCTCATCTATCATCAGGCTTATATTTGTGCTTGATGGAAAACTATTGAGACAATTTGCCACTTGCAAAGTTTTCTGGAAGTTGGGGACTAGCTGAAGTGGGGAGGGGGGACAGGAAAGTGGTGTGAAGGCAAAAATAAAACAGTTGAGTTAGTACGACAAGAAAAAACTGCTGCTTGGCAAGTTGGGTTTTTTTTGTTTGTTTGTACAGCTAGTTGTAGTTTACAGCATGACATAACATTTGATTAATTTTTGCCTGAGGATGTTTTCACACTTAACAGTGTAAATCAAACCCTTCTATTAATTACAATGTGTACTGAAAGATAACCCTAAGCATTTTCATATAGATGGTATACTAGCCCCCCTATTGTTTGTTCCTTCTAAAAGCCTGGCTGTATTTCCTACAAAACTCCACTGCTTACACACTACCAAAGTTATACAAATGTTTTAACAAAACCAAATAGCCATTGCATGGGACGTGGGGTTCTCATGTATTGAATTACTGCACAATATCCTTGGGGTAGAGAGACTTTATGGCTATTAAAGGGAAATCATGTAAGGGACTTATTTTGACCTGCCTTGTGTTTCTGATAATATATAATATATATGTGAGCAACTTAGAAAACTGGAAGAACAGACTGAACTGTACAACACGCTGTATCTCCTGTGGTTTAGTCTGCTGGTAAAGGACAGATGTCCACGGCACTCTGAAAGTGCCCAGAGGGTAGACTCACAGCCAGAATAAAGCCTTCTGCAGGTCTGTGTCCAAAGCATGGGCACAGTGACTCTGCTGGGTTGTGAAGAACCATGACCTGCTCTTGAGACCCATCTCACCAGACTTGTGAGGGCCAGGATAGGAGATGTGCTGCTGAAGAGCAGAAGGTAGCCCATGGGATTGTCTGGTTCCATCCCTGCTAGAGATCTCAAGGGAAATCAGCTCCTTGCAGCACTCAAAGAGGCCAGGAGGGCTAATGCTCTGTTGGATTGTCCATCTGACTGTCATAACACCTTTGAACACTGACACATCTGTCTATCAAAGCATCTGAGGAGTGTTACTGCATGCTGTTGTGCACCACAATTCTCTGGCCCTTGCACGTTTGTGTGCAGTTTGTGCACAAGGCTTGCTTTGGAGGAAACCAAGATGAATCACAGCCAGACTTGGAGGCTGAAAAAGGTCCCAACAGGCAACTGTTTATATTTTTGTTTCCTTCAACATATTTTACTGGAACCTTTATATACCTTGCAAAACAGCAGGTTGGGTTTTTTTATTAGGATAAGGGGGTTATTTTTGGGTTTTTTTAGAGGGGTGTCAGTGTAATATATGTGAAAAAATCCCTGACAACAATGGTGTCAGTGCTGCAGAAACACAGCCTATCACTCACGCCAGAAAATTAAAGCTGCCGATCATGTGTTCTGTGTAAAAAGCGAAAGAAACCTCAAACCCTGCATGTGAAAACCACATCTGCATTATTAGGGGAAGGCAGCGTGGAGAGGAGCACTTCGCAGAAAAGCAGTCGTTTCTGAGGGTTTCTTGATAAGTGAGAGAGATGTAGGGTACTGACAAGGGTGCAGGAGTTTCACAGGAAAGGTTCAGGCTGAATCAGCTAGTACCAACCACACATGCCCCAAGCTTTCTGTGATCGTGCAAGGTAAGTGCACTGAAGGAGCGTAAACGGAGAAAGTTAACAACCAAAACAACAACTCATAAGCTCTACACAGTCCTAGTCAGAGCAACAGCCCCACGATGGGAAAACATTAATGCCTTTTATATTGGTAATCATCTGTTACACGAGCAATTAAGTACAGTACTAATGGACTATAGCCAAGAGCCTGGTACTAATATTAAAACCTGACAGAGATGAATAGGTTTGGAAGGAAAACTAGGCTGACAAAGACATTTTTATGAAGTGCTTGGGCCTATTTGAAACAACCCAATCAGAGGCAGGTTCAGACCAGCCATGCCTACAGTGACAATAACATATTCACTGGCATTATGTGACGCCTGCTATATTTTAAATAAAAACACCCATTGCTTCTACTCAACAACCTGCACTTACATTATTATACTCATTAATAAAACAAAAGTTGTCTAACTAATATACAAATAATGCCTACTGAAACACTGGCAGCCTGGCTTTGTTTTAAAATGAAACCAGTTACTGGAAACACAAACTGTGCTAGATGAAAAATGAATCAGTTGATAACGCACACAAAATCTTTCCTTCGTTTTTACCAGGCAAACAAAGCAGACACTGCACAGAAGCACTCTGCCTACCTATAGCACAGCAGCAGCAACCACCACAACCCCTGCTCCAAACAAGGGGCGTGGAAAAGGGAGCAGACCATTCCCCACAGCCTCCTGGCCTCCTTTCAGCTTTTGCCACCCTCAGTACCATGGGTCTGCAGCAGGTTACAAGCACCTTTTGGGAAAAACAGTGTTTCTTCCTGGAATTTGCTAGATAGAGCAATTCTGCCCTCTCCAGTTATTGTAGTTGGTTTTTTTGAAGAAAATTGTGTATCGTGTCTTTCTGTTTGAAACCCCACCTTGTAGAAAGGTACTTGGAAGAGGGCATGAAGGTGGGAATACCCATACAGTACCTGAATAGGACACACACGCCATTCCACTCATCAGTATCCTAACAAAGTCACTGAAGGGTTGACGCCACCTAAGCAGTCTTGACACATTAAAGACTGTGCAAACAGCCAGGAGCAGGGGAAGATTAAGATGGATATTAGGAAAAATTTCCTCCCTCAAAGGGTTGTGAGGCACTGGAATAGGCTGCCCAGGGAAGTGGTGGAGTCACCATCCCTAGAAGTATTTAAAAAAAGTGTAGATGTGACACTGAGGGGCATGATTTAGTGGTGGACTTGGCAGTGTTAGGTTTACAGTTGGACTTGATCTTAAAGTCTTTTCCAACCTAAATGATTTTCTGTCAGCTTGGAAGAAGCTAGTTAACACAGCACTAGTTACAGAGACAAATGACACAACTAAGTCAAACAGTAGGCAGGATGAGTGAAGTCAGGGGAACTGCCTGTTCTGCCTCCAGTAAGCAAGGGAAGGCCAGCGGAATTCAGACAGGAAAAATCATGCAGCTTATTCAGCATTTACTTCCCAGATTAATTCAATTTCCAGCTTAGCTTTACAGCTCACCTTCAAGTTAGAAAATGTATGTGTGTCCTGAATCACGAATGTGTGTTCCTGCACTGCAGTTCTAGTTTTAGATTAAATGTCATCTGAGCACTTTGGCTATAAATGAGCATTACATTTACAGGTGCTGCAGTTAGAATTACCGGTTGAAACAAACCATGACAATTTAATTTACTTTTTTTTTTTTTCCTTAATTCTGAGGCTTAATACAACTTCCCTGTGTTGTAAAAAAGGCTAGAAATCTAGAGATTGGGTCCAGTCACTGAGGTTTTTCATATACATGTTTTAGCTCTTCAAAACAGACTTGGTAAAGCATAATTTAGGTAAGATCAGGGCTTACTCACACATCCTGTAAACTTTTTCTCTAACTGCCATATTTTGACAGCCAGAGACCTGGAGAGTAGTTGTCTGCCTCATATCAGAACTAAGTGAGAACTGCCCAATACGGACTGGCATCCAAGAGCTCAGATCTGAGCTCTTCAATGGACTAAGACCAATCTAACCATAAACTAAAAGGCTTATTTCCTTAGACTTGCTCAAGGCAAACAGAAGTGTTTCTTGGGCAGCCTGGACAGGTTTTTCAGTCTTGAGGCACCATGAGCCTGCTCAGGTTTTCTAGCGGGTACAATGAGCTTTGTGGCACTTCATAGCATGCCCCTGAGTAAATCACATGGACGAGTCTCTGCACATTCAGGAGCAGTGCAATTTGAGGGGTTTGCATGCGAAAAAAGAAACCACTAGAATGAAAGCAGAAGAGAGCGACAGGAGTTCATGGAGTATTTGGGAATGGGTCATTTATTTTTCCACAACCACAAGAGACACAGTCTCTCGTGACTTGGATTTCAACACAGCCTGGCAATGCTTGCTCTCTGTGTGACCTAAGCCTGCAGAGACCTAAGTCTCATGCATGCCTAGGTCTCCTCTGTCAAATAAACAACATCTTCGGAAGCACATCTGGAGAGGGAAGGCCCACACTGCCAGCTTAAAACCCATCAGCTTGCTTAGGTGCAAGGGAAGCCCTGAGACTCTTTGGTTTGTAATGATGAAAGGGAAGAGCCAAATACACACAATCTGATAAGTCAGTTAATACAGTCTCTAATGTTTGTCTGCAACACAAAGGTGGGGAAAAGCTTTGTCTGATGCACACAGCAACTCACTCAATTTCCTCTGCTGCTTGATCTCCAGAGAGCTTCTAACTTTTATAGTGGCATTACATTCAACTTCTTTGTGCAAACAAATCTTTTGGTTGGAGATGTCTCCTATAAATGAGGATGATCAACCTCCCCCTCCATGGGGATGACATCTCCCTTGAAGTGGTCAACATATAAGGCACTAAAAGAAGCAAAACTACTGCCCACCGAGCACAGCTCTGCTGCGCTGCCTTTTGCACAGCCAAGTACAATCTCTTCCTGACCCTAGCAAGCCAACTTCTTTACACCCTGGAACAAGAGACTGGACTTTCTTTTTCTGTGCTTGAAATTGCAAAGCTTTTATTAGCATTTGCTTAAGAAAAACAAAAGTAACATTAAAAACCCAAACCAAACACACACACGTCCAAAAAACAACACCCCCCCAAAAACCCCCATAAACCCAAAACAAAACCAAAACAAACCCCCAAAAAACAAAAATGAAAACAAAACCAAAAAACAAACCCCCAAAAGTTAAAAAAAAAGAGAGTTGTTTCTGAAAACCATACCAAACCAAAACAACATTCCAGCTCCAGTATTTTATTCAATGCATGCTGGCTTCACAAGCCCTGGAAGTTATTATCTACATGGGAAGAATAAGAAATCAACAGTTCTGACCAGCAACAATGGCTGCAGAGAAAGAGTGTTTGGCAGCAGCTTGCAGGCAGGGAGGAGGGAAGGAATGCAATGAAGAAGAGGAATGCAATGCTCTGCATGACCTACAACATTAACAGCACCCTGCATTGTAGGCCACCCCATTATTGTGATCACGACTACAATTTGCTTAATTGGTATTCCTAAAAACCGGCAGAAGACAAGTGTTTGCATCAATTAGCTGTCGCTTCTTATTTTTCCTTGAGTATGTTTTGCTTCATTTTTCAGCTGTTGTAAAAATTAAGATACGAACCAAAGAAAAATCAGAGGCTTGTTTTATTTATATAGTCACTCTGGTTTAAATTACAATAGATTATCTGACTAAGATGTTGGGGAAATATTTACTACATCTTTAAGAAACCTCTCTCTCTTTCTCTCTTTGTCTAATTCTTTATAAAATGCTTTGAAGGTTCTCCAAATTAATTTTTCCATTATTAAACAAGTATTTCAGATTTGTTATCTTACCTTTCATAATGTCTGCGAGTACATGTAGCAGCACTTGTGCTTCCAGGGTTACCACCTAATTCGTCATAAATATGTTTCCATTGTCGACGGGCTGTTATCTGTAAAAATGGCAATGGAAAATTTAATCTTGCATCTTCACAGACTCTACACTGTTTGAGTTCACAACAACAAACGCATGTGTGACACTCAGAACATCATGTACTACAAGCACTATAAAAGCCCCTAAAGAATATATAGAGTACACAGACCTTTGGGTGTCTTCCCCCCCCCCGCCCCCAAGTTAACACCATGTCTATTTTCTTTCTCTCTAAAATGGAATGATCTGTCTGATTCATTATCAAGTCACAAGCAATACAGCCTCACAAAAGAGAATCTCAATCAATATAGGGCCATTAACTATCAGAAGTTATGCAGATAAATCCCACAGCGAATTATGAAAATGAAGCTCAAACCATACTCAGTACAAATAATGATTACATAGTTATTTTAACTGAATTAGAGAAAATAAATCTGCTGCAAAATCCAAATCCACCACTAAATTTTGTAAATCCACAAAAGCATAGTCTGTAACTCTATATGTTACAAGCTGTTTATTTTTATCCATTTATGTCAGTAAAATATATAGATCAAATAGTAATAAAATCTCAACATACTCCAACATTAATATCTGAGCTATGCACTTTATTGGGCCGCACTGGTGAAAATAAACATCTTGTAACATACTCAGTTGCATACCATGGTTCTGGTTTGCCCCTCCCTCCCCC
>VWZE01014120.1:178865-197071 GCA_013396675.1 Eubucco bourcierii
AAAGATTATACAGAACAACAGATGGAAGACCTGGCAAAAGAATTGTTTCTGAATACTGCTTCATTATTTTATATATTCTGCTATATTTAAAACAGGAAGAAAAACAGGAACAGGACAAGAACAACAGATCACCCTCTTTTGCCTGCAGCTCATAAAAAAGGGCAGTGGAAAATTGTGAGGGCAATTTAGGGAGAGTTTTGTCATTTTCTGTGGAATGCTGTGGATTTTAATATATTCAGCCCTGGAGGCTTCTTCAGAGTTACCCACAGAGCAGTCAATGGCGTTTACTGAGGAGCTAAAGGCAGCAATCAGAAGAAAACAAATATTACAACTTGCAATCCAAAGCCTGTAATTTTAATCTAAACAAGAGCAGATAGCTACTATCATTAAATATTACATGGGAAGCGATGTTTCTTTTTTGCTCAATATACAAGGAAAATTTTTCATTTGCAGAAATTATTCTCCAATGCCAAAAGCATGGCTGGAGACTCATCATTAAACTCATAAAAATTTCTTCTAGTTTATTGTCCACACAATTCACCTTAGAGAACTCATCAGCCTCTCCAACTCACTATTTGCACCTGTACATAGTTTGCACCTACAGATAGCTGCGGCAGGGGGAAGGAAGGAAGCATTTTATCTCACATTTTATAGTATTTAAAGCCAAATGGACTGGCAGCATCCACTACTTTTATTTTCTGCCCTCTGTAACAAACTCCCAAAGACCAGAAGACACAAGAGAGAGACTGCAATTCAAGGACACATTCTACACGAATTAATTATTTAAATATGAATCAAACACTCATCTCAAGATAAGGTACACTTTGAGTCTCTTTTAAGTTCCTATGCTGTCTCTTCTGCAGGCTATACCCACACTTCTACTTATTGCTATTGCTAAAGAGTTTGAAGAATTGGAGTCCTAATGAGCCATAAAGAACATCACCTCCTGAGAACAGGAACAGATGCTCCTTCTGCAATCTGAAAGGTCAAAAAAATGTTGGATCAAGTATCCTGCTGTGGAGTAACCACTGGATGGGAAGCTACCTCTGGTCCTGCCTCCCCCCTATTCCACTGGTCTTAAGGAGAGGCAAAGGACAGAGGCATGGCCAGACAGCCCTTGCTTTCTGGTAGCTCCCCAAAACCACGGATGCCCCGAGGACTGCTCTAAGTGCCTTATATTAAATCAAGTCTCTGGCAGCCTCACAAACTCGGGGAACAAAGATACACAAAGCCAGTCTGTGCTCTGGTCCTCTGGCAAGTGCAGCCTGGCTGGCTTGCAAGGCTGTGGGCCAGGACTTGATGCTCTGGCTAAGCACAATGATGCTGCAGAGAAGCTATAAACGAAAGCAAAGGATTAGTCAGCAAGAGGACTACTGCAAGGCCCTGTTTTAAACATCCCAATGTGACTGAGAAGCATGGTCTCCATTTTCAAAAGTAAAATACTAGCCTTAGAGTCCAGGAACATGAGTAAACAACCAACTTTAAGGTAAAAAGGGGATCTTTTTGAAATGCCTGGATCATTCCTGGTGTCTCTTTCCTCTATGCTACTTAGAATAATAATAGTTATACCAACATTTGCCCAGCTTTATCCAACACTGCCTCTGCAACAGAGCAGAACTTCTTGGCAATTAGCATAGCTGTACCCTCCTACATACAGGGCTTAGTTGAAATCTGACATTCCCTGAAACAATTGTTATTCTAAGAAAGCCTGGGGTTGAGTTTTCCCCTGCTCTGGAAAGTGTAGGTTTTTATGCTTAATAAACTTCAGAGGACTAAAGCAACTGATACATTACATCCTTAAACAATCTGAACAAAATGCTGAACTGTAGAGACTTCAAAGTTGCCGTGTAGAGTAGTGCTGTTCAAGTTGGATGCTCATGCTGGCCACATCCTAATCCAGGACTATGTCCGTTTCTTACTCAAGTCTCCCTCAGCCAACTCAATGACTACGAACTTCCTGAGGAGCCAGGAAGGGCAGTGCTGGGCAACACTTTGCTTATAGTCGCTGTTCCTACCAAAAACGTCGGCCTTGGCTGCATTTACACAGGAGTTTTAAGACTGAAAGGGGCTCATATCTTGCCCTGAATGTGAACGTACTCGTGACCAGGGCACAGGAAAAACAGAAAGATAGGTAACAACAGGAATTAAAACGGTAAACAATTTTAGCTGTCTGGGCAGACAATTAATGTCCTACAAAGTAATTTCAAGAGTAAAGTGTCAGGTTTTCTTAAGGGTGTGGAGATAAAATGGTGTAAAATAACTAAAACCCTGAAAAAGCTTTAGTAAGTGTCCTCAGTACTTTCAATTCACACTTTTAATTAAGCTTCGGCTTCCTGATGTAAGTTGATCTCCTTCAGTAGAAAACATATAGAAGAGAAAGAAGCTTCAGTTGCTTTAGTTCTCATACTTGCTCTTCCTACTCCTACCACAGTATATACATACCTCCCTGTGCCTACCACATCTTAAAGTGCAGGATGCTCCGGGCCTGCTCATTAATTGAAGCAATTGCACAGGACAGTCTCATCTCTGACAGCTTCCCATTCCAATACTGGCTTTAGTTTTAAAGTAGTCTCCTGGTTTGCAGACCTCCTCACACAATTTGCTTCAGCCTATAGCTTCATAATTCTACAGATGGGTCTACTGGAAGCCAGGAGCTTTGAAAACCTCCATTACATCTTTCCCATTCAGTAGAATTTGGAGTTAAGCGAGGCTTATTTGCCCAGGCACCCAAGAGCAGATCTCATCTGGTTCCCATAAGCACAGCATTAGACAGTAACTGGTACTCAGGAACAACCAAAGAAAAGCAATGATCTTATCTAACAAAAGGAGAGGACTGTTTATACAAATGCTTTATGCTTTTAATAGTGTCTTCTGCTTTGAGAAATCTGAAAAGTCCCAGCTCCTTTCCTTATGAAAAGGTTTCTTGCTTATTTCCTGCTGCAAATCTAATAGGGGATTTTCTGGTCATAGTATATGGTTTCACAATGCTCTTCCAAACAGCTTTGGATATTAGGTCTGTATGAAACAAACCCAGGTAGCTTTGCATTCCACTGATATATCAGTTTCCTCACGCCTGCCCAGACATAGGACTGCTGTACCCGTCAATCACTAATTTTTGAAAATTGAAGTACTTTATTGTTGCTTCCAGGAGGCAGCAGCTGAATGAGATCCTAATAACCTTCAGCAAAATTTAAGCTACTAGATACTGAAGGTTAAGCTCCAGCTAATTTTCTTTTTATCCTTCTAAGACATCTCCAGGTAGAGTTCATTCAGCACCACAGTTTTCTGCAAACATCCCAAAGCACTCCTTTTGTG
Organism: Eubucco bourcierii; assembly: GCA_013396675.1. Taxonomy (NCBI): domain Eukaryota; kingdom Metazoa; phylum Chordata; class Aves; order Piciformes; family Ramphastidae; genus Eubucco; species Eubucco bourcierii. The sequence goes on from VWZE01014120.1 coordinate 182,181, forward strand.
TTGGCTCAAAAGGAAAAATGGCACTTCATGACTTGCTGAGTGCAAGTCTTCAGGTCAGTCCTGGAAGTTTTCCATCTATGGACATCTGCATCTTTTACTCACTTGACTAAGGGCGACTGAGAAAATTCCAGGCAATGGCTGTTAAATGGCACTGCAGCTGAGCCCCTAAGAATGTGACATTGTTTTGTATTTCATCCAGGGATTTGGGGATATTTTAAATCATTCATGCTGTGAAGGTCTGCTATAGAGAGTGCTTTCCAATGCACCTTCCTATTATTAGTAACAAAGATGCTCATTTCATGTATCGTATCTTTGTTTAAGAGAAACATGATCCCACCAATTCCAGAGACAGCTTCATCTGTTAAGGACTTAAACCAGTTTGTACAGGTTGCTATTTTTATTCAGCCTGCATTATGTCCAACAAGAAGTACAGGGGAGTCTGGCATTACACAGTTACAGATGACAACTAACTAAGAATTAGCAATCAAATAGATAATGAACAGATGAGAAATTACCATCACAAGTACTTTTAACTGGAGAGCCTTTCAATGACATATGACACACAATCATGACTTGACACTACTAGGTATCTCATACATGTGTCATGTATGTGCAGGAAATATTCTCCATTCCAGTCCCTAATACATGACAATAAAACAAAATCAGACAGATGGCTAAGAAAGTTGTTTCCTGTAACTCAAATCCAATCTCTGGTTGTTTTGATTCACTTTTAGATCTTTAACTGGTAGGAATGAACTCAGAGGTCTTGAGCTGTTCTGTAAATCTGGGCAGAAACTGGAAAGCAATCTCTGCTTGTTTAAAAAAAATAACTTTTAAAATCCCCATTGAAGTATATATATACACACATATGGACAAGGTGGACAGGGTAGGGGATGAAATTGAAAATGGGCCAACTATCATTGCTCTGTCACACACAAGGATGTAAAGTTTGCAACTGCTTTAACTGGGAAAGTTTCTACACTTACTAGTAAATAACTAGTCATCTGACCCATCTTAAGTCCCTACATGTGATTTTAAACAGTCTTTTGTTTGCTTTCTCTTCATAAAATAGTTGCCACACACCAAAGCCAAGTACGTACTTTTAAAAAAGTCTTCTCTTCACAATAGTTCCAATAGACATGACACATTTCTACCTCAATGCATAAACCAGAAGTCTGCAAAATTTTAAAACAAGTTAAAAGATGACACTCTTATAATGGCCAAATGACTTGTCCAAGTCAGATGGAAGGTTCCATATAGATAGGTGTAATCAATCAGAAAGCCTTTGTTCTGCACATGACTTATTATCAACAGACATTGACACTGCATGTGTGACTGGTGGATTCTGGACTTTCTGAATGACAGCACTCACTCAAAATTTCTACATCTAGGCAGACCTGCCTAAGATTCTGGAACTGATACTGAGGTCCATGTTGCCTCAGTCATCCACTGCCTTGCTGAAAAATGAAACACAAATCAAACATGAGAGCCTCTTGGCAATGCTCACTGTGATAAAATACAAACAAACAAATGCAACCTGGCGAACTCAATGAATATCAACTGGCTATAAAACAATAAAAAACAGGGTGTGCACAGGTCAAAGTATTGCAACAGCTATTGGTTTAACATTCAGGGAATGTAAAGCAAAGGCAGATCCATCTTAAGCATGAGACTGTTCACAGAAAAGAATGAGGTCAGGAAACCTCACACTCCATTTACAAATTCAGTTGTACCACAACAGTCCTCCTAACTTCAGCTTTTCTACAGAAAGCACAGATGCCACTCACATTATAAAACCAAGATCAGACCCATCACTTCAGCCAGTCACCCTCAAATCAAGGCAGGGCTCTCAGGTATGTCAGGGGTGTGAGTCATGTTTGTCTTGTCATTTACTGACCTCCTCAGTTTCTTCTCTGTGTAGTGTACCGCTGGTATACTTCCATCAAAAGGTAATGAATGCCCCTAAACTAGGCAGAACATCTATCACTGAGAGAAGGACAGGAGCTTTGAGACAAGAGTGAACACTTGTGAATTCTACTCTGGATGACATTCTCACGTATGTGATCCTTCCTCTCTGATCCTCTCCTGTTCCTGCCACTGTTGGTAGACCTGGCTTACTGGTCTTGTGTTCACTAACTCAGCATCCCATTCCTGCTCTGCCTCAGGCACAGAAGTTCACCTTGTCCAGCATCTCTAAATCCACCTCTCTCATTGTGGCATGAAAACTCTCTCCAGCAAGTCACCACTTCAGTATCCCTGCTCAGCCTCTTCAAGCAGATCTAAAGGTGAAAATCACCCGCCTTCTCAAGCACTCTGAACATGCCAGTCTCCTTTCAGTCTCCCTCCAGGCCTTCCCTTGTGCTCTGGATCAAGATCAAGATTTTAGCCCTAATTTTCATCACACTTTACGACTGACAGCAATTACTGCTGGCTCAGAATTGTTCTAACGATCTATCTATGGTAGCTATTCATTCATACGTACCCATGAGCACACCTACGCACACTCGTGTACGTAAGCATGGTATGTGCTGATTAATGAAAGATAGAAGTACAAGAAAAGCCAAACCAAGCATGTATTTTGTTAGGAATGCTAGATTTCACGTTTCACAAAATCCCTGCCACACCCATGCTAATCAACCCCGGCTCCTGATTTCCAGAACAATATGCTTTATTGTAAGGAAGGCAAACAGTGAGTCTTATATTTTAGTTCAAACAACTTTCAGTTTCTTGACAGAGCATTTCTTCTTGTCATTTCTCTGCAGCACAGATATGTCCCAGATTACTTCGTAAACAAAGCAAAAATAATTTCTTTCATCCAACTGCGGCAGGAACTGAACAACTTAATCTGATCATTGTGTGCAAAGAAAATATTTCCAATGACGACATCTTCCTATGTCAATGGGTTTTTATTACAGATGTCATCTAGATGTGCTATATTAATACAGCTCTTTCTTCTCATTTCAAGATTTTAATCTAAGCTTGTTGCTCTATTATTTTATTGGTTCAAAATACATGTTGTAAAATCCATGGGCACTGAATTTTCCTGTGAGCTAAAAATAAACTGCTCTTGTCAGATACAGTTAGCTGATAAAAAGTGTCAGAGACTTCTCTGAATTACTTTGATAACTTCCTGTTTATGTGGTACTGACCCTTGTCTAATAAAGATCCTTTACACTTGGAATAAGAGAAGATACTGCAGCATACTATTCCTTAATGGACAATGCTGATTACTTCTGAAAGCCTTTAATACATTTCCCATATTAGACATGAACAGATGTCAGGGATGTTGCCAAGTGAAATTTCTTTTATGCAGTCTTGGCTTGTTGTACAATAATAGCCCTTTCTCAACATGGGAAAAAATTACAGACCTAACTAATTTCCTTGACAGGGAAGAGTTACATATGTTTTCCACTTGTAGTTTTTACGACAAGTTTACAATTTTGCCAAACCTGGAACTAATTGGGACCATTTCCAAAAACAGTCCAATAAACCGACAATGTGTACGACTAGCCTAACATGCAGCAAATTATTGTTTGCTTTTACATTTTGCTTTTTTCGAACAGCAAAAAGTTAGATTGCACAATTATTTCATTTAAGTTGCTTAAACACTTACTGTTTCATATCCTCCCAGTTTTTGAGCAGCTTGAAACATAGTCCAAAGGTTAACTGTTAGAGGGACAATAAGTATTTAGATAAGCATTGCATTAACCAACATATTTCAAAGAAATGTAAATTAAACTAAACAGTTTTTTAAAGAAGTAGAGAAAAAAATATAAGCTCACAGCCCCTGAAAAAACTCCTATGAAACATTTTTCAAAAAGGTATTTTCATAACCTAAAGAGTAAATATTAGCCCACACTACATAGATTTTTAATTACATATAAAGAAAACACACTTGGATTCCTTAACACAACTGGAAAAGTACACTGAGACAAAGATAATGGACTCATTTGCCTTTGCTGATAAAAGACACGGTATAATGACTGCGGTGTGTTTCCATAACTTTGATAATAAAAATTACTCGTTGGGAAGAATGTTGTTTTTAATTATTTGTTTAATACTGCTTTCATTAGCAAGCAAGCATGTGCCACACACTGGGCTCACAGAGAAGGACCTATTGATTAAACAGCAATATTCAATATTTACTGCAGCTCAGATAATGGCCTCCATAATCAATAAACAATAAGCTGCATTCTAACCGGTCCCGTGTAAATGAGCCCAGAAGGAGCACAAATAAGAATTACCATAATACTTATGATATGAGTGGCCGTGCCTTGGCCATAGCTGTGGGGCTGGAGGAACAGAGGCAACTCAATCCGAAGGACGTGTTGGAGATGCCTGTTATGTTCCACAGAACTCCTCTCCTCTCATGTGATTTTCATTCTAGCCCACTGTCCCATGGGGTCACTGCTTTGTCTTATTTTTTTAATGTTATTTAATTGACAACTTAGCTCTATGGTAAGTGGATTCACTGTCCCACAAACAGTGATTCCCCACAGACAGACTACAGATACTTGAGGGCAGACTCAGCAATAAGGCGGTGGACCTCAGAGGATGGGGTCTCTCTCTCAGTGGGGGGACGCTCTTTTGTGCTGTACATAGTGCTTCTTCCCACTAACCTATTTATATTGGCAATATCTGTATAAGTCTTGCTGGACACATGCAGAGTCCCATCCAGCAAACATTTCTGCTCTTCTCAGCATACTTATATTTGGTATTCAAGTATTTGCTGGATCAGGCCCCTAATTTATAATCAATGTCAGGCAACTTTCAGTGTATCTCAGCTAAATGTTAGCGGGGGGCCCTACCCCCAGTATGGATTTTTATAAAAAATATGTCAGCTTGTCTTTCAAGCCCACCCTGTCCCAATGCTTGAGGGAGCGCAGAATAAAATGGGCACGGAGGGGAAATCCTCTCTACAACACAAAATGTTCTAAAAGCCTCATTGAACCTTGTACTGTTTTTCTAAGCTATCGAGAGCTTTGCTTAGGCCTTGATTTAATCTGAATCAATGCATAATGCAATGAAGCTGTTCATAGTGCATTAATTTTACTTCCATTTCGAGCAGCCAGTTTTCAGACAAACACTGTAATCATTTGGAGTTATATAAGTTTATAATGGCTGCTGGAGGCCTGTTGCAATCAGTGCCAATTGCTATTAGGTATGTAAATTGTTATGTAAAACATACAGGTCTGACATTTTTCATCAAAATAACACATGGTTTTAATCTGAGAGATAAATTAGAGTAAATAATATTTCAATCCGTGGAGTTTTCCCTTTAAGGAAATAAAGTATCATTCAATCTGTAGATAAAAAGGAAAAATACCACCATTAACAGCTTTTGTTGGAAATGAAAAGATCTACACTGCATTGCAATATTTATATAAATTTAGTTACAACTGTATCTTCTCCACCTACAATTGCTTTACAGTTTGTGGCACTAAAACTGTACATGCCAAAGCAATTCTGAACATTGCATTTTGTCTTAAACAGATACAGTCTGGTTTTATATTCTCCAATGTCAGTAATTTATTAACTATAAACACATTTTGGGGCTTAAAAATATGATCTCTTTCGTGCCTTTTCTGACCACCTTTAAAAGTCTTCCTTTAATATTTGTCCTTTCATAAAGAACATCTGGGCACAATAAAGATACGTCATATTATTAACTCAGAAGAAAGGCATTACAGACGCTGCAGATTTACAAAACAGAAAACTAGAGAGTTTTCAACATGCCTATTTCTAGTCATAATCAGCGGATTTAAACCTATAAATATCCGGCAGCAACTACCCCAGAAGGAAGAGATGCAAATCTAGACATAAGACAGTGAAATGCCTGGACTGGAAAATGCGTAGACATAAACATGGTCCTCTCATCCACAAGGCTTTAAAGTAGGCTTTGTGTGCAAACGCTTTCTCCAGAGAAGGCAAAACTATGCTAAAATGTCAAGAAGAACGTGAGAAAAAGGATACTTACTCTGCTTAAAACCTAAATAGGGTATTCGTTCAATTGGTGTTTTCCTTTCTTTCATATACTTATAAAGAGCCACAAGGAAAGCCTGCTCATCAGCGCGGCATTCTTCACCTACGACAATCTTTGATTTATCCTCACTTGAGCCTTTTTTACAGTTGTTGTTACTCTTAGGTTTGGGCAAAGCTGACTTGGCCTCGCATTTTACCTGGGAAAAGAAAAGATGTCATATCAAATCTGGGTAACCTCTAATTTTCACTTAGAGAATACGCATCCTCTCCTAGTGGAAAGAACTGTTGAAGAAATGAAGGCCAAACCATGCATCTGTGTTTGAGAGAAACAAAGGAAGCTATTTATAGAACTAAATGTCTTGTTCTGAATCTTAGTCACAATATTTTTAAATAGCCACATCTTTAAATCATTATAACCCATTGGTAATGCTCTCCAGATTTGTATTTTTATGACTATACATTTCTATGTCACAGACAGCTCCCATTTCTCACATACACTTGCCATTAGCAAGTCTAATAATAACCCTTGTTCCAAGATTGACACTGAGCGCTGTCGACTCCTGTAGACATATCCTTGGAGCTGAGGGTGCTCAGCCCCTTCCAGGAATGCTCAGCAGTCAGCTCTGAAATGACACATTTTTCTCTACTTTGGCCCACCAAAAAGATGAAAACCTTTGGCAGGCCTTACCCAGGCAGAGCTTTCTGCATATCCAAGCGGAGGTTTTGCTGTTGCATGGACTTAAGTCAAATGGGTTTGAGCACAGCCCTCAGTATTTAGCAGATGGAAGAGGTTGGTAGCTGGACCCTTTCCTGGTAGACACAGGCAACTCCAGTACACAAGAGGAGTCCCAGAGTTACAGGTCTCCCACTGGCCTTCCTGGCAGACATGTGCCATTCAGTTAGTCAACAAATAGGAACCACTTCACTTCCCATCAATATTCAAACATGGGGAATAATATCCAGTGAGACTGGATTAATCTTGCAGATAATCTTCCCATTGAATCAAACAAATTACAACTCTAGCATTCTCACAATTTACATATACGAAAAACCAAAACACACACAAAAAAAACCCCAACCCAACAAATGAGAAGAATCTTGCAAGCTGATTTTTAAAAGTTCTTCATGACCAAAACACGATCAGTACATTTCCACTGAAATACTGGGAGTCCTCTAATTCAAGCCAGTGGAGATATAGTCACAAGTATTTTGAATCTGCATTCTCCCTTCAGTGTTTTTAAGTGCTGTAAGGAGTCTTCTGGTAGCTCCATAATCCATTCAAGACATATCATTTGTCCTCCTAGAGGGAGCAGGGACACTCTGAAGAGCCAGTATTTCAGGAGGACAGGAGAAGAGAGTAGGGCATCTTGCTGAACAGGAAGGCTCTTGGTCAAGAAACCAACTGACTCCTTCACTCTCCTCACTTTTAAACCAGGTATTTCCTGGGTAATTGTTGACATTTTGGAAGTAAATTCTATGAAGTGCTTGCAAACAAACAACAAACATAACTGGAAAGACTATAATCTCATTTCATCTCAGTAAAGACACTGTGTTTCAGGCTCAGGGAAAGCAAAAAAAATCTCCTTTTTTACACTCTGCCAGGATATTAATTTTTCAGAAAGCACTGACTTAAGATTAGATGTCTCCATTGTTTTCCACAGGTGTTGGACAAAGTTCCTAACCAGACAGAAGTATCAACAATTTTCCAAGGTCATTCACGCTGCTAAACAATCTGCTGAACCCTGCAGGGTACAGGTTGGTTCCTCCAAGGCAAGTGGGGATTGGGAAATGGACTTCCTGTGAGATTTTTCTTGATCATTTGCTGCTGAAGTATGTCTGCTGTACTGCTTGATATTCCCGGGTTGCATGGTTCAAAGAGATAGTGTCTTCCTAAGGCACAAGGCACTACACTTTGCCTTTCAGTAATACATTTCCCTGACATTAAACTTCTGTGAAGATGCTGGGTTTCATCCAACACTCATTGGAGCTAATGGGACATTTTCCCCCATTAAATGAACTTTGGATTTCCTTATCCACTTTTTAGTTCAGTTTTTCGCTTTGGCTTCTTGCAAAATTATTTAAGAGTTTCCCCCTACAAAGTTTAGATTACACTGCAAAATTTTTCCCTGGATTAACCCTCCTGATGCATCCATGATTTCATTAAGTTTAGGATTTTTAATTAGAGCTGCGAATTTGTCACAAGCTAAAACTTGGAACAAATTCACTGGACCCAGGACTTTTTTTTTTTTCTTTCTCTTTTTTCCCTTACCTACTTGCTAGGTAAAGTCAATCAATCAGTCTTTTTAAGTGATTTCCCACCCCACCCCATCCAACTTGACAATTCAGAACTATGTTTGCAAAAAACATGCTGAGTATGAATGCCTAATGAAATCAAAGGTCACTGATATGCAAGCAAACTAACAGCAAGGGATATTACGTCTGTGGAAACAAAGAAAATGTTAAAAAAGCCACCAGGAGTGAGAGAACCCCATGCTCCACACAACCACTCTTTCTCCAGTGCACAGAGAAGTGAGGTCAAAGCACCTGTGGAACTCAAAGGTGTCAAAATGCAAGGGACGGGTTCCAATCAGTCTCAGGTTCAAGGAAGCTTTGACAAAGACCACAACGCTTCATCCACTCTGTGTCTGAGGCATCAGCCTTGCTCTGGGAACTTTCCCATCATCTGGCAGGAGATCTGTACGAATGCCATGACCAGTGATCAATGAAAACTTTAAAGGCCAAATGCCATTCTGGGTAACACTGATGTAAATCCAGCACAAACCTTAAAGTCAAAGTCAGTGACAGCAATTCCAGACTTGCAATAGGCACCACAAACCACCCTTCTCTTTCAAAATATGATTCTGAATCTTCCTAGAGGGCAAAGACCTTGAGGAAGATCCTGAATGTGGAATTTTGCTTGGCTTTGCTCTCTTTTCTGGTCTGCTCAGAATGACTCTGATATAAAGGGAAGGTTCCTTTTCCACAGGAGGACTTAAAGGTTCTTTCATTATAGCCTCGTAATACTCCAAAATGACACAGAGAGCTAAGGTTCTGACAGGTAACCTAGTACTGCAGACTGGATAAGCTGGGAGTGCATGGAGATGGGCTCAAGAACATCTGATCACCTCCTGCTGTGTGTATTTGTGTATTTCATGTGTATTTCATCCATGCCCAAATGACCGCTGAACACCCACCATGGGTGAAACGACATGCTTGTCTTCTGCCAGAAGTTACACACAGCACAGACCACTACAGACCTACAATTTGAAATTTCAGTCAGATAGCATCTGAGGCAGTCAGAGTAAACCTCTATGTCTGAAAGCATGTCAGGCCACCTGTGGTCACAGGAAAAGCATATCCTGGCAACTTTTAAACTAATTTCCCAGATATTGCTGCACAAATGAAGTGAGAGATTTACTTTAGCATCTGCACTAGGAGATGTAATAAGTGGATTCATTGGGGGACAATTTCCATGTTTAATAAGTTAATCCCTTCAGCTCTTTGAAATGGTCAGATCAGCCAGCTTTAGAAAGCCACACAGTGGATTTCTGCACACTTCGAATGAGAATATTCTTCGGAATCATGAAGCAGGTGCAATGAGGGTCACACTGGAGCCTGCAAATCCCAAAAGCCTGTCCAGCACTGACAACACACGAATGAATATGAAAGTCTTCAAAGTCCTAGGAGTGTTTGAAAGAAGAGCTTCATACAAGTCTTTCCTGTAGTGCTGATCCTGTCTCAGTAAATGGCCCTTATATTCTTCTGACATTCCCAGCCTGTGGGGGAACTCGTTTGGAATCTTCCCCAGAATATGGTGACCAGCAAGAAGATCCAGAAGAGGTACATGAAAGATCTACTTCCCTGGGCAGCACCTCCAGGTCCAGAACCACGCTGCCTGTCCCACAACTGCTCTGTTTTTAACAAGTCACCTATATTAGAAGTTATTCAAGAGTTGCTCCTTCCCAGTCAAACGCTCTTCTGTGTCAGGTAACAGAAAAAGCATACAAAATGATCTGCTAATGGTTCCAAGTAAACATGCCTAATGAGAACTAAGATGCAAGAAAGTAAAAAGCGTTCATGTTATCGGCTGCCAATTACTAGAAATTCAACAAGTCATTACAACCATGTGGCTTGTGTTGGTCTTGACAGGCTCAAAATCACAGCCTTCGGAATGCCGATCCTGCCATTTCCTGACCCAATCTGTACAGCCACTGCGTCTCCATTAGAGTCATCACCCCCACCACACAAGAAATAAGACTGCTGCCAGACAGTGGGTGCCGTGATCTGAGGATGAAAGCAGCACAACTTCAGGTTAAAGAAATTTTAGCTGGAACAGGAATATTATTGGGACTGCTGCCAAACTGTTTCAGCATCTGACACAAGTGAATTTTTACCATTTACACTAGTTGTGTTCACTCTTGCTTTCTGCAGATCCATTTTCAGCATTAGGCAGACGCAGAGCATGGACAGAGGAAGAAAAATCAATGGTGAGCCCAACAAGGAGCCTAAGATGACAACTTAACACCCAAGTGTTCCCAACAATGAGAATACGTAAATGCATCTCCATTCCCCTGCCTTCCTCAAATACACTTCCCCTCCCTCTCCAGAAACCTATGGGCAGGGTCTGTACAAACTGCAATCCATCTGCAGTACAGGGTTTTTGATTCACTATCCTACTCTTACTAAAGTATATCCACAGCCCCAAGACACAGATTGATGTGAAGAGCAACAGTGAAGTCAGTGTAACTACATGCAAGGATACTATATCATGATCATGTCTATTATTTAAAATGAAATTAAGCTGGCCAAGATAATTAATGCTATTAATATCTGCACAATGATGAAAATAGTGTGACTAGATAAATAGGTGGAATTACTTCTCAACTGAAATATCCTCCCATCCGACTAGTAGGGTGAACCCAAATATAAACAGAGAGGATAAACAGTTTGGTATGAAGTGTTACTCTTGTTTTTTAATTATCTAATATGTATACATCACGTTCTGAAGAGGCAGAACCACTCATGCCACAGTCTGGGATGCTTTCACAACATGGTCCACGCTGCAGTTTGTTGTTAATATTTTAACGTGAAAAATTACTTGGGGGAAGGGAGAAGGGAGGCAAATTGAGACATTTTCACACCACAAAAACCCCCACAAAAACCTTCAGGCAAGCTCTATAGTATGTGGCAGGACCCTGCAACTCAACACACCAGGCTCCATCGCCTTTTACCATGCCTGTCTAATATGATAGTACAGACTCCAACTGAGCACAATAGGGCACAAAAAGAAGAGAAACAGTGACTTAAGGGCAGAGCTTCATCATGAACTTCAGCTTCTTTCATCGTCATCAACAGAAGGCACAATTTTAACTGAACTCCTAGGGAGGAGGAGGAGGTGGAATTTAATTTGCCTTCCTATGAGAAACTGAGAGCAGAACACTTCCACTTGACCTCTTTAACCTCCTAATCTCCAAGAACATTTGCTGCGTACAACAATACCAACACAAATGGATCTATAGATTCACTGTATTTCCTAAAGAGATGGTCATAACAATGGAAGCACTTTTCAGATACACATCCATCTGATTTATTGAAACAGTAGATTCAGTTGGCCTAAAAAAAAATCAGCCTATACAAACCTGGATAGCTGTTTAGCTTCAAAGTACCACAGTGACAAAGTTCTGCCAAAGATAAAAATCTACAAGTATTGCTTTAAGCAATTTTCCATCTTTGCATCTTACAGTTTCAAATTAAATCATTGTAAAAGGAACCATTCCTGGGTTGGTTTTTTTTTTTTTGTTGTTGTTGGGTTTTTGTGTTTTGTTGTTTGTTATTTTTTTAAAAAAAAGAAAGCTAAATTTCTATTTAAAACCACAAAGACAAGAGAAAATGGCATGCAAATTACATGACAGAAACACCATTTAAAAATATTTGAAGGAAAAGATTAACCCCAGAAATACATAAGAGATTAAGCCTATGAACAACAAATTGATTATTCAGTTTTTACTTTCAGCATGGGCTAAGCACTGCCACACATACAGAAGACCCTGTTAAAACATTCACTATTCAGCAAACCCTGGAACATGCAGCTCAGTACTAAGTATTAAAGAAACAGACCATTTTTTTAAAAAACAGCTTTTATACTGAATTTGTCTTTATTTATTCCCCTCCCCCTCTAATTAAAACAAAGTTGAGACCTTAACATCAGGGTAATGTCATTTGTGTGGGCTTCTTAGAAATCATTACTGAAGTGGCTCTAGTTTCATAGTCTGTTTATCTTCAAACTTATATTTAGAAGTACATTGTAACAGGGTGAGCTGCTCTCAGGTTTATTTTAAATTCGAAGATACTGTCACAAACTATGTTTGTGTGTCACGGAATGTGAAAACTAACACTAGATGCCAAGAAAGCTTAAGCACTACCAGTTACCAACAAGCTGATAACGTTAGGTTGTTAGGTGATTATAGTTGTTGGTAACTTTGAACACAGGCATGACTTAAAGTGAAGAATAAAACTATTGAAAAAAATTACATTTATCTCCCCAAGAAAGTAAGTTACATTCTAAATTTGAAACAGCATGCTGGGAAACAAAGGCAGGGTTGTATCTAAAAAAAGAGAGTGTAGTGAAAAGAGTATTATTAAGTGATTTACCTTGGCAACAGCTTTACTTTCAGAATTATTGTTGGAATCCTTAATGCCATTTAATGAATCTCTTCTCTGTGGGCAAGGTTTCTTTTTGCGTGGTCTGCCTTTAAGATTTGGCGCTGAAAATTAATGGAGAACAATTTAAGCACATTGTCTTATACTGGATTCTTAAACAGCTGAAAGCATAATAAATAATTCCACTACGATCAGTCACAGAAGTGTACACATCTGTCTACAGTAAATGCTTATTATGAAATTCCCATCCTCTATGAGTTACATCTTGACACGCTATGCGTTTCTATAGAATATCCCCCAAGGCTAATCTATTCTACTTTCACAGAACTAATTAATATAAAGGCAAACACTGGTCTCCAAAGGACTGGAAGAGAAAGCACAATTATTTCTCCATGGGACGAAAAAAGAACAAAATAGAATATTAATAGGTAACTTTGCATTAAATCAGCCTGCTGCATTTATTATTCCTAATTTTCAAATGAGAGTACTTGCTACTATTTCCAACTTTGGGAAACATCTGGTTTTGGAAATGTTCTGAAATACTGAAATTCCTTACTGCTCCTAGAAATGTTTATATAGCCTGTCATTGTTGTCAAAGTTCTTCTAAAAAAAGTTAAGAAAAAAAAAAATAAAAATTACCCTCCAGACCTGAAATGAATGAAAAAAAGTCCCTTAATAGCTAGTTCTGGAAGTTGACAAGTACTGAAATAAGTGATTGATTGTTTCATAAGGGTTACGTACCACATATACAAATTAACAAGAATCACTTACAGTTTTGTCCAGTTCTTAAGATAAAACAGCCCTGGAATAACACAATGACTAAATGCTGGCTGCACTGAGCCATATGTAAAATGGGATATGGATCATCATTAAAAAAAAAAAAAAAAAAAAAATAAGACTGACCTTTCAATATTGGTATTACAATATAAATTACACTCACATATAGAAATAACAGATGAAGCAGATGTTTGTTCATTATTAAGTGTCCTGCCTGCTTTCAGATTTAAAAAACAGCCTCTGACTACCATGGAAACATTTAAAATGATAAACAATCATTAACTAATGACTGTACCGAAGAAGATAATTTCCTTTAAACCTTTAATTTCTAGGTAACCATTGTTTTCATTACTTAAAGGGATGATTAGAACAATGTCAGAAATCTAAACACCACAAACCTCTTGAGTGCCTTCTAATTGTTTCTAATCTTACATTTGTCACACAGTAAGCCAGTGGTTTCAGGACATTTTACATTTTAATTAGTTTGCAAACACAATAAAGGGTGCTAATTTGATTTTATAGTTTGAATAACAATGTCATATTTGGTCTGTTGAAAGAAAAAGAATGAGGCGTGGGTTTAAAACTTAAAAGTCCAAAAGACACATACTTTTTCTTCCCCCAGCAAGACACATACTTTTTCTTCCCCCAGCATTGGCACACAGTAAATAAATAAATAAATAAATATGCATGCACATGTGCAAGTGTGTAAGTCTGCAAATGTGTCTCTCTATAAATATGTTTACTTCCCTATTGAAATATCTCCATCTATCTATCGCTGGTGAAGCACATTCTGCTTATTGAAAAGTACTGCAGAAAGCAATTCTGAAATTGTCATCTGAGGCTAACATGCAAAATCAAACAAAGAGAGAAAGAAATTATTACCCATTCCAGTCGACAAACATCTGCCTGATTTATATCTGTACTCATGAATGCTACAGCATGTGACTGCACACTACGTTGCTGGAAGTCTCGACTTGGTGTGGATGTTAGTCTTACACAAAATGAACACTAAGAGCATTTGCTCCGTGCTTACAAATCCCCTCCCCCAGCTGCTCCATTACTCATATAAACAGAGATGAGCGACTCGGCGGGAGCGTGGGATGAGCTCTGAGGGCTCCAGTGCTGGCTGCCAGACTGCCAGCTATGGCCACGCCGCCCTGCCTTATTTATAAACCATGCTCATACCCTTGCCTTTCAGCTCTTCCTGATGTCTACTTCTTTTTGCACATGACCTGGATGGGATGGGCAGATCCTCAACCCTGGTTAGCCCCAGCAGCTACACTTTTTCTAACAAAGTAGAAATGAATCCAGAAATATTCCCTCAGTTTACTGTACCCTGGCACATTCATTAAAACAGTAACCTTCGAATGAACTGATCCCCCAATCTGGTCCCACCAACAGCCAAGGAGAGTCGTGGTTCAGCTAGGATCAAATGCACTAGCGTGTGAATGACATTCTTTCCTTTCCTTTTT
>VWZE01014120.1:197457-278133 GCA_013396675.1 Eubucco bourcierii
TCCCACACACCCCATGGTCTGACCTGACTTGAATTCACTTTAAGCCATTCCAGATCAGATGCACAATTAACGAAAAAGCAGCAACAGGAATTAATACCAGAAGAGAAGGTCCTTGCCTCTAGTGTGTACTCCACCGAAAAAGAATTTGAAATAGTTCCAGTCACAGTTGAAACAATGCCGTTAACATTTGTTCCCTAAACCATTACAAATAAATGCTTTATTCAAAGATTATTTATATTTCAGTTATATTCATTTTGTTCTCTGCAGTTTGGAAATATGACTAGGACCAAAGGAATAATTTTCAACTCATATACTTGTTCTAATGTTGGGGTTGTTTTTTTTTTTTTTTGGTTTTTTTTTTTTTTTTTTTGGTTTTTTTTTTGTTTTTTTTTTTTTTTTTTTTTTTTTTTTTGGTTTTGGGTTTTTTTTTGTTGTTGTTGTTGTTTCACTTACAACATATTCATGAGCACACTGCAGATTTCCTGAATTTGTTCTTTCTAATTATTTCAACGTAATTTTACGGGCATGTTGTGGCTTAGTCCCACTCAGTTTTCCTGATGACACTGCACGTTCAGAATGCATTGGACAGCTAAGTGAATGTCCCATGCCTTTTTTACTGCTTGCTGGTGTACAAGGACTTCTGGCATGACTACTTGAGAATATCTAAAACAATTCAGTTTCTTCACATGTTGGTGCATATGGCTTTCAAATTCATTTTCTGAAAGCATTCGTGGCAGTGAGACCTGATAACTTGTGCATTCCCAGAAGGTGAGAACATAAGTAAAGCAAATAGAAGTAAAAAAAGAAAGGAATAAATAAGTACAGGGAAAAAAAGTTGGGAGTTTTTTGCCACCTCTTCAATCTAAGTGCCTGAAATGGGAGTATGAGAGACACGACCTATTACCAGTTTAAATACCTTTTTCCTCTGTGCATTTGACATTCACTTTTGCCAATTTGTGGGTTTTTTCCCCTCTTTCTTTCTCTTTTTCCTTCCTGATGCATCTGAAAGGGGAAACTCAGCTACTGAAATTTCCACTGGGACCCTTGATGGGCTGCTGGGAACTCTTTCTGCCTCTACTTCAGTGTAATCCAAAGGATCAATACTAGCACAACACTGGTGCCCTGTAAGGTTGAGGTTTGGGATGCAAACCAGAACACCCCCACATGCCTGCCACAAGCATCTGACAACGCCTTGGGAAAGCAGAGCTGCTGCTGTTCAAGGCAAGGTGGCATGGAAGGGCATCAGTAGAGATTTGCACCTTGTACAATTAAAATGGTTCAAACCTCCGTGTTCAGATCTCTAGAAGAGAAGGGTGTTCATCCACTGGAAGTCCACGCACACCTGTCTTGCTGACTCAGGAGTCTTTTCTTGAGATTACAGGAAAGAGGAACAAAGAGATAATGCTCCTCAGACCAGCTGGATCATTCTGTGAAGCTAGAGGTTCTCTCTGTTCATGAAGCCATGAAAGAGCATCATCACTTAAAAATTACTTCTTCCCCTCCAGCACTCTCATGAGCCTGTGTAGGCATCACTGTTATAGGAGGTGATCAGGAGAGGGTCAGAAGGTGAGGATGGAGACAGCTACACTGTCTACTCATTCAGAAAATTCATAAGGTTGTGGCCACTGCTCTCCTGCCACTGTCACCTTCAGCTGTTCAACTTCCAGGGACACTGCTCAGCAAGTCATGGGAAGCAAGAGCATTTCTAAGCCTCACCACCTTGTACAATTCCTACTCTGAGTTGAACCTGAGGACAGCAAGCTCTATGCAGGGGAAAGGAGAAGTTCCCAAGAATAATCCAAGGGAGCTGCTGAGGTCAGCCATGATTAAACACTACACATGGGAGAAAGACATAGACCACTACAAGAAGGCTGCACCTTCAGCAGTCACTTCACTGACAGCCCCAGCACAAAGAAGTTATCAGCACAGGTACTGTCTACCTCTCAGCGCTCAAGCTGGCCTAATTTGAATCATGTTCATGCTCATGCTGAGAATGCAACATATCATGTACACAAAGTCACTTCTAGATGTGCAAGTAAGTCAAAAGATGATGGCTACAGTTTGGGGGTAGCTAATGCCAGCAGGTTAGTTATAGCAGAATTATCTCTTTTTCAGGAGTTTGATCATCATTGGAAGTCAAATGAATTCAACTTGCCCCATAAAACCATTCTCTAGATGCACTTATTTTGGCTGATGTGGAAGTTGTGTTGTTGTAGGAAGGGTGTTAAAAAAAAACAGTGGCCTTCACACAGCTGAGGTCAAGCCATGTTGGCACATTGTCAAAATCAGTGGTGTTGCCAAGAGTTTTTAATGAGCCTGGAATGCATTACCTCATTTGTCATACCTGGATCACTTACTCATGCTGAGTCCAAAATAACCTTGGACCTTGTTGGCTGCTCAACAAACCGTGTAAGTAAACATTACTGTACTCATGCCTAAAACATGCACCTTTTTCTTGCTTGCTCCACATTACTTAGTTTAGAGAACATCTAAGCCATTGTAATGCCCATGATCAAAGTTCTTGCCTTTCCCAGGCGTCTCTGATCTGCATAACTATTTCCTGATACGACTTTTGATTTTGGCTTGCTGGTACTCTGGTTTCACAGAAAGACTTCAAAAGTGGTAGAAAAAAAATGAAAAGGTAAAGAAAAAGGAAGGACAGCCACTGCTGTGTTTCGCCGAGAAGCGTATCAGGGCAGCTGCTCAGTACTGCTAACGCACTTAACATCTTACACTGCCCGGTAGATTCTAACTGCCTGTTTCTTTTGTGACCATGTTTCTGTCCTGTGGAAAGATGAAGGGTAAGGAAGGAACAACAGTATTTTTGCCGACTGCAAGAAAGTAACAACACAAAAAATATCCCAGGTAAGTTTGTAAAGCTATCCAGGACCATCAGCAAAGAAGGGCCAGTAGAAGATCTGAGGCTACAGAGTCAGGAGAGCTCTAAACATGAGAGGTGGGAATGCACCAGAATGAGGTAATCACAAAGGTGGAATTAAGGTGGAGCACTGGAAGGTGCAGGAAGTTAATAAATAGGAATGTACTGTGGCGTTGAATTTAGAAGAGAAGTGTTTGCATGAGGCAAGTTATAGTGCACCAGCCAAATGCATTAACAGTCTCCCCTCCCTTTAAGACAGACTTGCAGAGTGTCTCCTCACAGGTTCCCTTTGCACTGTGCCAGTCCTTCATACCTCTTCCAGTTTTCACACGCATACACACACATACACACACAAAGCAGCTGCAATACCAGAATAGTTGGCTTTGAGCTGCAAAACCTGCAGCAGATACAGAACAGACAAGACTTTCTTTCTCAGGTAGGTGGAAATGGCAGGATGTGTCAGATCACTGAGCTATTCGTGATCAGGTGCCAAACAGAAGCTCAAAGTGGCATATGGAGGGGCCTGGCCATCAAAGTCAAGGTGAGAAGAGTGGTCCCTGATCTCAGAAATATCCATGCACTGACCACAGCTGCTGGCACACGACAAATAGTTGGTTGATGAGGACATCCCTACAGCAGCCTGCCAAAAGTTAGCTCTTGCCTGAAAAACATGTTGCACCTTTTAAAATGTAATGAAGAGAAAGTTAACAGTTTTAATGGTTTTAACACTTACGCCTCTAGGGGGCTTCTGGCATTCTGCAATATCTAAAAGTTAAGAAAAGCATACTGCTATATTTAAGCAAAGTCTCAAAAACTGTTCAAAGGTTAGTTAATCTTGCAAACTGTTCTGGAGTCCCAGATGCTTCCTTGATTTCCTCATCACCTCCATCTCTTTGTTTTCTCTCCTTCACCTCATTCCCTTTTCTGAATCCCGAGTTCAGGATCTTACACTTAGTTTATTTTTCTTTCACCCCTGAACATTTATTTAAAAGCTTCTGCCTCCTGGAAACAGGGTCAGAGTCTGAGGGCCTGGGGCATTTATTGCTCAGGCACACTGAGCAGAGCTGACAAAGAGAAGCAACTTGCAACCAACCTAGTATTGCATCAAACAGAAATCAGAGTGGCTGAAAAATAAAGCAGTAGAGGAAACTACATAAAAAAACCCAGATCTTCGTTTAGGAAAAAGCAGTATCAACTGAATTTCAGGAAACTCTCTACAATGGAATTCTACCATCTACCAACAACTAAAGCTCTCGAGCTCTGGAAGCTACACAGCTTCTCCACAAACACACGTCCCTTGCGGCACGTAAAACAATTCAAATATTAAACCTATTTTTACTAGACTTTTTGTAAATGCCAGCCCTTGTTTATTCCTTATAACTGAACATGTCAGACCTGACCTGCAAACTCCAGAGTACAGCAGTGAATATTAAGGATCCATGCTGCTTTCTAACCCACATGGATAAAGAGCAGGCTTGTGCAGCCATTTCTAAAAGTTTTGTTTTTGGAAACGAGATATCCCATGCTCCATGTGGGGAAAATCAATTTGCTACCTCTCTAAAGAAAACATTCCTCATTTGGAAATAAGTGAAACAGACACTTCCTTGTGTGGATTAATGTGGAGACATATGACTTGCTGCAGACTGTTGTTTTGACCCCCCTCCTGACCAGACAATCTCTGAAAAAAAGCAAAAAGGTGGTTATTTTTCATGGATTACAGTTCAGACTAGCGTTGCTTTTAATAGAAAAGTCTGAGGCATTGCAAATATCAGGTTGGCCATTTATGCTAAAAATTGAATGTTTTTCATTTCCATGGAAGATGCGGACAAGATTAAGGACATGGTTTGGAGTCTTGTTTTCTTCATTTCTGTATGGATGGAAGTTAAGAATTTTGGTTCGTCTGGGCTTCTGACTAATTTGGGTTTAAAAAAACAAAACAAAAAATTGGAAAAAATGCTGGTTGAGGGTTTTTTTGGACAAAATCTATACACGTGTTAGAAATTACAAGTGCAATACATTGAAAAGGGAAGCTGAAAACTTTGGAGAAATGTCTAACAAATACGTGACACTCAAGCAGATCTTAGAGCAAACTAAAAGAGTGCTAATAGAAAAATCCAGTGTAGGTCTATTACTGGCTACAGCTGACAGGATTGTTATTAATGATTCAAAAAGAGGCAGAGGTGTTTGGTAAATATTTGTTCCGTATTTGCAAGGAAGCCAGATGATATGCTCACAAAAGAATACAATTAGAGCCAGTCAACTGACTTAGCTTTACAGAAATTAGATCTTAAAACAACAGGAAAGAAAAACAAGCAAAACATCTTATTTTATACTTTCAAAACTACAGGTTTGTCTACATAAACTAGTTGAACACGTATAACTTCCCTGCCTTTCAAAACAAAGTTGTTTTAATACTAGACAACTTTTTGACTGAAACACCGCACTACAGAATTTTAGTCAGATATACATGGAATGGATTAAGAACTTGCTAAATGGTGGAGCTATAAGCAGGCATCAGTGAGTAATTTCCATCAAATGGAAATATTTCCCATGGAATTCCACAAGGATTGCTATCAGCCTTGCTAGCATTCGACATTTTCATCAGTGAAATAAATAGAAGATCGCTGACAGTAACACACAGACACAAGGACTGGCACAGTGCTAACATTGAGTCACATAAATGAGTAATCAGAAAGAAAAATGGACCACGCAAAGACAATACTCTTCAGTACAACTCCGACATGAAATGCAAGAGCAAGGACTAAAGGGTTGACTGAGGCCAAAGGTGACACTTCACAGGCCACTCCTCAACTCAAAATTCAACTTATCCTGATGGAAATGCTGCAGCCAAAAGGAGGACTGCCTTGAAGAAGGACATCTGAATAACTCAAGTTGTGCTGAGTTTGAGCAAAAATGACTGCTGAGTGATTTCATCTAGATGATAATAGTGCCTCAAAGGTGAGAAGCAGCTGATACTCAGAAGCAAGGAGGCATTACTAGGTGTGCCTAAGAACTGCAGTCCACATATACGATCTATTGCCAATACATGGAGGTACGTGTACAACAATCTTCAGAAGACCTTTCAGGAAAATCCTGAACTAGACACAAGCTGGTGGTATGCACACTGCAGGAAGAAATGTACACAATTTGAGGGGCTTTGTCAAGACATCAGACTGGAGTTGGGTGTCCCGCCTCAGCAAGGGCCAGGTCCAGGCTGCTGCCAGGAGAGCGTCGCTGCTGCAGGCGGCTGCAGCAGCCTGGCTGGCTGCACAGAGGAGGCGTCCAGCTGTCTGGCTGTACTCCTTGCTCAAACAGCTGTTTCCCTTCTCCTTCAGAAAAAAGGTGGTGAACTGGATGAATGTGTTTGCTGGTAATATTGGCCGATGAACCACTACTTGGGGTTCATACCAGAATAGATGACTCAGTAGTTCTTCTGGTGAGAAACTCCATGAGTACAGCATCAAATACAGTAAATTACTGTGCTATACAGGACAAGGAACACGAGGAGCCATAGCCCTGATTCAGCAAAGTACAAGCCTAACTTGTCAAGACCTGGAGCATGCAAAAACCTCTGATGACCTCACTAGTGCTATTTGCATCTTTGAGGCTGAGCCTGTGTTAAGCATCAAGTGTGACCAAGACAACATGACTCTCTCTGCCACCAATGGGAAAGAGGTGTTCAAGTCCTGAACAAAGAAATAGTCATATCTCATCATGAAACACCATGTGCTTGGGCAGCATCACACAATCAGACATTAATCTTCCCTTTGCTCTCAGAAATCTGCAGTCAACCGCCATCCTTGAAACCCTCTGCTCCTAAAGGTCACCTCCTGGGATGCCACACCTGGCAGACAGGGGCTTCACTTTCTGTAGGAGGGTCACAGCAATACTCAAGAAATACATGTCTGACTTCTCAGAAGGGGGGGGTGGGGTGGGTGAGAGGAAAGAGTCACGGATTAAGTAACAGCCAAGACAAAAGCAGTGCAAATCTGGCAGTGAGGAGTGAAAATGCACAGCAAACCCATGTAAGTCAGCCTGTCTCATCAAAACTCATCAGAACACCCAAGGCAGACTTCCCCTTAGAGTGCTTTAGAAAAATTAAAAGGTAAATAAGAGCACACAGCAAATCTTAAGGCATCTTTCCTGGTAATATTTCCTTTTCTCTCCAGTAAGACCCAACACTTGTGAAATTGCTATCTAGCAGAGTCAGCAGTACCCAATGGAGATGTGACCTACATACCTTGGAAATACAGTAGATATACAGCCAGCCATATCCATGTGGACAGATGAAATGGGTTAATTGACTGCTAAAGGATGGACACTGCATGAATCCAAACAGGCTGAAATTCATGCAAGAAGCACAAGATGGAAGTTTTCCTGAGACCCTGCTTTTGGGAATGACAATAGTGGGTAGGGAGGAACGATCATACAGTTGTGCACAACATGAAAGTGACAGATTTATTAAAATCATAGAATCAACCAGGTTGGAAGAGACCTCCACAATCATCCAGTCCAACCTATCACCCAGCCCTACCCAATCAACTAGACCATGGCACTAAGTGCCCTATCCAGTCTTTTCTTGAACACATCCAGGGATAGCAACTCCACCAACTCCCCGGGTAGCCCGTTCCAATGGCAAATCACTCTCTCGATAAAGAGCTTCCTTCTAAACCATACTGCACAGCTTGTGGTACTTGCACATTACCAACACCAGCAATGAGGTAATATTTGTGAGAATCTCTTAGAAAAAGATGTTCTTTAAAACTCTTACATTTCTGATTTGTAACTGATTACTTTTTTTTTTTTTAAGTGTATGAATAACACAATTTTCTCTCATTTTTTTCTTTGCACTTGATCACTGCTCTATGAATGAATAAAAATTTGTTAGGCATAATCAACCTGCAGGAAGATATTAGTAAAGTGACATGCAGAAACTAGAGAGTAAGCTCCCTGCTGATGCCTTCATTCAGTTGCCACCACAATGAGCACTACACAGCGTGTCAGGTGAAGACAGGAGTTATCAGCTGTATGCTAAGCCCTGGCTCCCATTCACATCTCTGGGTCATCACCAACTTCACCAGCAGCAGTTAGGTTGCTGGGCACCCTGTCACAGCATGCTGAGCCATAAAGAGGTTCAGGCTTCCACAGAGAGGTTGGGATAAAGCCCTCGCATCCTGGGGACATGTATACACCTGACACAACACTCCAATGCTGGGGTGTGAAGGTGAGCACTGCTGAGCAGAATGGACATCCATACTTTCCCACTAGTAGAACACAGTAATGGAACTCCAGTAACTTTGTCAGGTGGTGTACAAGTAGAAAGGTAATCTGCATAACCACTGAAACACCCTAAGAATACTTGGTTTAAAGCCTTGATGGTTAGATCGTGCACCCACTTTTAAAGAGTGCATACTCTTATCTCAGTGTAATCATTCCAAACATCAACACAAGCAGAAGTGAGCCCATTTCTGCGTTACAGCCCCATGAAATCTCTAGCACTCAGAAAATCCAAATAAAACCAAGCTATATTCATTAATTTTTCTGAGTGGGGCAGGGTTTAAACAAAATATGAAGTTGATTGTGCAATATTCTTTCACAGTCAATACTGGCTCTTAGGAAATTATCTGAGTGAATTAAGTGGAGGGACTATTAAACAATTTACACACTTCCTTGTGTTTCAGTTGCCTAATTATAGCCGTGTTTGTCTTTCCCCACAGAACTGTTGTACAGCACATGGTATGCATATTTCAGCATCCAGCATTATTAACTCATGACCGACTGTCAGTTGATCATTATCTAACACATGGGGTCTGCAAAAAAAGCCTTATTTGGGCAAAAGCAGGCTTCTGACCCATTCCTGATGTATTTTCCCCAGAAGAACTCCAGTTGGATTCTTATTTGCTGTCAATGGAAACTCGGAGGTTACATGTGAAATCTGCAGACAGGAAAATAAATCCTTACCGAGTTTAAACACTTAGTTGATATTAAAATCATTTCCAGCGTGGCTGGTTTAAAGAAAACTCTCAGTTGCCCTCTAGTGTCACCTGACCGCCATGCCAGGCAGCCCGACCGCTGCAGCCAAGGTCACAAAATTTAACCTCATTTTATGTCACGAGATTTACTGTAGGTTTAATATTTCTTACAAAAGGGTGAGGGGGGATGCTCTTTCCTGTTGGAAATTTCAGGGCATGGGCCTCTGGAAGCCCAGAGCTTGCATAATGTTTGCCGCTGTAATTGCGGCTCATGACACGTGGGTTTTATGAGTGAGAATCTCTGAAATCACTCTGCGCACTGCACTCCATGAAGTTCATTCATAACTAAAAATAGACCAATGTACAAACTGATTTCACATTATACTGAAGCTAAGGAACATAGGGAGTCTGTAGAATTCCCTAATATGGAAGAGAAGCTGAGTTTTCAAAAGCAGCAGTTTATTTGTTTCTGAAAATGGACAACATATGTAAAAGATTTAATATACAGAACCAGGTGTATATATAGAGCCTAGATATCTTCATATGTGCCCATTTTCCTTGTATATAAAGACTTCGTACAGCCTGAAACTATAAATTTAATAACAGATTACTAAATTAAGTCTGCACAATCACTTCATAAAAAAACAAAACAAAACAAAAAAAACCAACCCAACCACATTTCCATTTAAAATACAGCTGTAGGGGTTTGGACAATTTCCTGCATAATAGAGGCCCATCCCTGAAATGTAAATAACACCAGTATTAAAACAAGTCAATCAGGCACATCAGGAAAGAAAAAAAACAGTACATGAAAACATAAATGCATTTTCCAGCCTATCCAAAGTTGCTTTGATACTGCTTTAGCTGTATTCCACGCCCTCCCCCCCACAAATGTCCTGTTATTCCTAAAAGAAATCCAGGGGTGATTAAGCCTTCACATTTTGAATACACCAAAACATCAGAGTTTTGCAATAAAAATTATTCGCTTCTTTCCTGTGTACCATCAGCATTCCTAAAATACTGTTGCTGTAAAATTAAACAGTGTGCTCTTCAGAAACTCGTGACGTTGCCTGCTCTGGTTTTTTAAACTATAATTGTGCAATTTTAAAATTCTTTTCTTTCTCAATGCCTTTTCCCAAAACAATTAACTTTGGTAGTTATGAAAGAACAAAACCAACTTTTTTGTTCTGTTTTTTTTTTTTTTTTTTTTTTTTTTTAAATAAAAACACCATAATAAAAAAACCCCAACGTACAGGCCATCTATAATATTATTATGTGAAAATCATGGAATGGCTTAGGTTGGAAGGACTCTTAGAGATCATCTACTCTAACCTCCGTGCCACGGGCAGGGACACTTCTCAATTACACTCAGCTGCTCAAGGTCTCAGCCAACATGGCCTTGAACACCCACGGGGGAAAAGGGATCCACAACCTCCCTGGGCAACCTATTCCAGAGTCTCACCACCCTCACACCAGAAGAAGTTATTCGAAGATCCAGTCTAAACTCAGTTTGAAATCATTCCCTCTTGTCCTCTTGGCCTGACACCCTTATGAAAAGTCCCTCTCCATCCTTCTTGTACCTAATACCTTGAGGTATTATAAGGTAGCTCTAAGGTCCCCTCAGAGTCTTTTCTACTCTAGAATGAACAACCCCAGTTCTCTCAGCCTACCCTCACAGTAGAGGTATTCTAGTCCTTGGATCATCTTTGCGACCCCCTGGACTTGCTCCAGTAGCTCCGTGTCCTTATAATAGGGAGACCAGAACTGGATGCAGTATTTGAGGTGGGGTCTCACAAGAGCAAAGGGGCAAAATCACCTCTATTGACCTGCCAGCCACACTCTTCTCTATGCAGCCCATGATACAAACATTACTTTATTTGGTATATATCCTAATTTAATTATAAAGCTTTCTCTTCTTAATTTGACAAGACTGAAATACCACAAGAGGTACATATGGCAACTCAGAAAACATAACCAGGGAAAAGGCAAAATGAACATTTGAAAAGACAAATGACTTGATTTGCATATGCAGATATTTGTAAGGCACTGTCTGAATGGTGCCTTGTGCTCGCTCTTGCTCTTCATGGTGCAGCTCACGAGCACAGTCATTGCATTTTGTACCCCAATGTTAACCTGTGTTGGCTGTTGGAGGCTTATGCTGGCAGCACCCAATGACGCATGTGACATTGTGAAGAGAAGACAGAGCCCCAACAGACAAGAAAGCAGCAGGGAGGTGCCCAGACCCTCCGTGCAGTGGTTCCAGCTGCACACACTGCCCAGTGTCCCCACTTTTCAGAGGAAGGCTCTGTCAGCTTCAGCCTAAGCTGGGGCCCTGACATAACAAAACTGCTACTGAAATTATAGAGACCGTATTAAGGCCTCATTCGACAGGGTTCGGTCAGGGGTACACATCTAGAGGCTGCCCCTGCTTCTCAAGGCACAGGAAGCCTGCAAAGTTTCCAAGCCTGGCTCCCAGGCACCGGGATACAATAACATCAGCAGAGCAGAGCAGGAACTGGGGAATAACTAATGCTGACCTGTAGAAAGCAAATAATAGGCACAACTAGCCACTGAGCCCAGTATCAGCCCTGTATTGAGGCCCCCCCTGCTCTCAGGCCTGTATCTCAAAGGTAGGACCCCTGCAAGCCACTGTTCCCTCTTGCCTGCAAACTGGTCTCTTGGGCTATGTAGCTCATTAGTGCTGCATAGTATCCAATGTTGTGCTCTGTGGGGATTAGGTTGCTGAAAGACTATGGGAGGTTCAGAAAGCTCACAACCTTGCCTCACAGAATGACAAGAACTTTATTGACTAGTGCCAGACAGTTGTCTCCTCCTGGTAGTATCTGGAAGGGCTTTCAGGTTGTACAAGAATCCTTATCCTCATTTCCCCATAAAAGCATTACTCCACTCCTAGATTCATCTGCTTTGCCTGCTGCTGGAGTAGGTTTGTCCTAGAAGCCTCCCCACCAGCCATGACCTGATGCCGCTTTGTTTAGGAATTCTGAC
Source organism: Eubucco bourcierii (assembly GCA_013396675.1). Classification (NCBI taxonomy): domain Eukaryota; kingdom Metazoa; phylum Chordata; class Aves; order Piciformes; family Ramphastidae; genus Eubucco; species Eubucco bourcierii. The sequence continues at coordinate 209,314 of VWZE01014120.1, forward strand.
AAAGTGACATGAGCAGCCAAACTTCTGTATACCAAATTTTAAACACATAAAAGTAGTACCAAGACAGTTCAGCACCTCTCCTAGATTTCAAATTACACTATCAAGTAGACTTGGACTTCAGCAAAGGTGAATATGAAGATTCATTGTCCCAAGAGATAAATACTGACTGAGGAAAAAGCGAAGGTCAAATTGGTCAGTATTTACTCAAGAAACTCCATATGTTGATGTTGTGTAACATACACGTTGAATGTCTTCATCAGTTGTCTCTGGAGATCTTCTGTAAAATTCACATTTAAAAACAGAACCTCACACACACCTACCATGGCTTCAGCAAAAGGCTGTTTAGATTTTCAAATACTATCTGCTCAGTCTGCATTGCAAAGCTCAGCAGCCCCGACCTCTGAAGACATGAAGTATCATGTAAAGACACTATTTCAGACTATCACAAACAGGAATTTCTTCTTTGGTAAGGATTAATGCACTCCCTTCTCTGTCTCAAATATCTGTAAATTAAGGAGGAAATTTTATCTTGTGCTTCTATTTCACATAAGGAATTGCTCTGAGACAATGCCAATCAAGTTTGGGGGGAGTTATGATCTTACAATTTACTGTGGCAAGTACATCAGTCCTAGTATCTATCTAAGGTTTCAAGTTCACTGCCAGGTTTTTGAAGATCTTTTACCATGTTATTTTTGTCTGAAGTCACAGCATAATGGACTCTACTTTCCACTGGACAGCACTGTTGAAAACAAATATTCCAGGAAATTTATAAAAGCTGATTATTTTGAAGATTCATGAGGAAGGAAGACACTCAAATCCTCTGCAGTTTCAATGAGGTTATTTATCGAGATCCTTTGGCACCTTCATATGGCCGCTCGCTGACTGAGAAGGCACCAACCCTCCAACTCCTCTGTTCATTCAAACGCTCTAGCATGGTGGGTGAACTCCTATTTCTAACCTTTGCCTTCACTAAACAGTCAAACATAGCATGGTTTTGTTGCAATCACCATGGAGATCAGTTGGTTTCAAATTAGGCACAAACGGTTTGTTTCCTTTGCTATTTTTATTGTGTCTTAAACCTATTATGCTCCTCCCATCCTGTCCGTTCTTTATAATTACTGGCAAATGAGAAAAATCTTACTTTATTAGGCAGTTAAAACCTAGCCATAGCCTCTCCTGAACTCAGTGGGGGACAGCAGTGGTCCCCCCATCTCATTTGTCTCCCTTGTTGGTTGGCAACCAGTAAGTCTGCACAAACTCAGACTCGCAGAGGAGATGACACAAAATGTGCAAATGAAGTCCTTGTTAGATGGAAGAAAAGTATGAGCCTCGCTCCATGAGCTTTCATAGTTAGGCCTACCATGGATGCAAGAATTAATTTATCCTATGCAAGAGGGAATATTATGTAGACTTAGTTTCGTGTCTGCAATGGTATGGCTGGACAACCAAAGGCTGCCATGAAAGAAATAATATTACCCTAGATAACAGAGAGGAACCGCTATGAAGATGGGACCATGCAGCAAATAGCAGGAGGAACTGAAATAACAGGACTGCAGCAATGGAGACTGGGGGAAGTCAGACTTCAAGGATGCCTAGATTACATGCAGAAAGCAAATAAATCCAGAATCATGAAGACAGCTGCAAGTGTTACTCTTTCACCATGTGAAAACTGGACTACTGCAGCCAGAGGCTACTAAGCACCTTCTTGCCATGGAAAGGGTACCACCAAAAGCATGGAGTTGTTATTTGACTCCCAAAGATGTGAAGTCTCTAAAAAAAGTTCCTTCAGAGGCACAGAAAAGACACAAGGACTAGTAGTGCTGAACATGGGTTTCCCACGGCCCAAGTCAATGTGTCAACAGTGCAGCAGGCTGAGATCAGACAGTCCCAAAGATGCAAATGCCAAATGCAAGCATTTCCCACAGTTCTGTGACAGGTACACCACTGCCTTTAAAGCATCAACTCTCCACTAAACCATCCCTCTTCTTCTGGAATCATATGCAATCTATAATGTGAAGCTTAACTTTAAATTCAAAGACCAAGTAAAAAAAGTAAAATCAATGAAAGGCTTTTATGAAACAGGAGATTGATCTGCAGCTTAAAACTTCCAGTAATGTAATATTTTAGAACTTTAATAAATAATGCTTTTATCTTGATTGCAAAATAATACCCTGCCATGAAAGCACAGAGCAGAGGTAGGAGATTTTTCAGCAAGAATTAGAATGTCACACTTTGCACAGAATAGAGCATTACAATTATTGGTGAAACGTATTTTTCATACTTGTTAATACAAAATTAACAATTACATACATCACTTAATTCTATAAGTGCATATCTTTCAGAGTACCCATTAGTTAACCATGCCTAGTTCAGTTTTAATATACATGCATGCTTTGCAGCACAGAGGGGATGTAACTATGAGAGCGTTGGCACAGTAAAGCCTGAAATGGCAAGTGCTATTAAATTGAGATGCAATCACACTGAAAGGGAAACATTAACAAACAGCAGACAATTGAGAAGAAAATACAGGGCGCTTGTGTTCTAATACATGTGCTTCAAAACCTTATATAACTATTCATTGTCTAGTTCATCTGGCCAGGGGCCCAGTTTGCTCTATGCTATGCTATACTAATTTTATCATAATAAACTGTTACACAAGCTTTATGCAGTCATGCATATGAAGAGGTTGTGGAAGACATTACATTTGATTATCTTTCTAGCAAAGACACCATCTTGAAATTAAACATAGCCTGCTAGAAGTATACGAGTTTAAAAAAAAAAACAACAAAACAACCAACCAACAAAAGCCCAAAACCACAAGTGTGTGAGTATATCATTAAAAATAAAGAAAAAAAAATCCTTTCCAAAATCCTCTTTTCCTCCTTTGAATATCACCTTCACATTATGCATGACAGATGAATACCACTAATCCCATAATACAGTGCAAGAATCTGCATGTTCCTGGACTATGTTAGTTTGAAGACAGCTGCTGATTTTTTGGAAATGCAGGTTGGTGTTTTGTCTTTTTCTTTTTTTTTTTTTTTCCTTCTTTTTGTAAATACACCTTCTTTTGCAATATACTTTACAAAGCAAAAAAGAATGCATGAAATAGCTGGGTTTTAAAATTCTATGTTATTTGTTGCTTTAGCATGAACCAATGTGAACCACTGAGATGCTTCATTTAAAGATTTATCTGTACCACAAAACATCTGTAGCATAGCAGTTGGAAAACACAGAGGTGAGAGAGATAGGGGAAACAAAAAGCATACACTGTATGAACCTGATACGATCCAGAAAACTAATTTCATATTCCACATTGGTCTATGGAATTGTCTGAGAATTTTCTACTGGACATTATTTCCAGGTTAAAAACTGGTTATATTTAGTCACTGCCCACTGCCAGAAAGCACTGCCAGACTATAGGATCATGGCATATTTTAAGTTTGATATCTCAGCAACCATCAAGGCCAGAAATAAATACCTTTTATAAATCAGGAAGAGTAAAAGCCTCAGACCTCCAATATATATAAGGGATTTTTTCAGCTCTAAGTCATCATGTATTAACCTCAAAAATCATGATTTTGATTACAATTGTGCATCTGCTATGTCCTGACTACCCCCTACATATTTTGATTTCAACATTCTAACATCTAATTTTAAAAAGCTAACGAACCAATGTTTTTATGTGGGGCCCCTGAGGCACTTCCACATGCAAATACCACCACCACATACCAAAAGCGGAGTTGGCAGTCAAGTGGCACTGAAGTCGATGTGTGTAGGAGCAAACCCCGAAAAGCTTTAATGCCAGATTCTGATCTAAATCACATCACTGCCAATCCAAAGTAATTGACTCCTGTGGATTTACATGAGTGGAAAGGAGATCATAATCTTGCTCTTAACCTTTACCTTTGAAGTAGAGATGGACGTAAATCCAATTTCTTTTATCCAACAGGAAAATGTCAGAATTTCATCATTTTCTTCAACTTGGGGCACATAGTCAAAAAGTTCTGAGCAAGTCTAAAGGACAGCTCTTGGACTCTTTAATTTTAACGCACCTAATGACAAGAAAACAACTGGAAATATTTCTGCAGGTCAAAATTCTCTTAAATGGCTTTGATATTAAAGACTGACCCACTAAACTGCGGGTCCCAGAGACTGTGCTCCATGTTGAGCTGAGCACAGAGCACACTGAGCTGCTATGATGCTGTAATCAAGTAGATTGTGGTGTAGCACCAAGCCTTGTTCAGAGAAAGCACTAGGCAAAAAGACTAGACTAGCATCATTGTGGCAGAGGCATCCCCAAGAATGTCAACTCAGCATGATAAAGCTCACTCCTTGCAACCCCTGATCAAGCATTTAGTTTCAAATTTTCTGATGAAAAAAGAAATATATGGAAAAAGATGACCACAGTCCAAAGAGAGACACAGTGGTATAGTGGCTGTAGAAAAGATTCCCATTTCATTCACATGGTATCTACCAGTGCTAAAAAAAAAAAAAGGCATCAGGGTCTTGACAGAGAAGACTGAGAAAATCTCCCGTGAGGTAAAAGTTATGCAGAATTAGAATGCAAAATAAGAAGTGGTGGTAATCAGCTGGCACTGCAAGAGAAGGGCTGGAACCAAGCTCCATGAAAGGGCTATGTCTGGCACTTAGACCATGCCTAAAAACCTCCACCAAAGGAAAACAGGAACTTAACCCATTCTCTAACTGCAGATGGAAAATACCACAAGTTGGTAAAACTTTCCTCAGCCATTAAGGAGTGTTTGTTTACTTTCTACAATTTAAGCCATTGTTACATTGTTTGAGTCTAAGCTTCTGAAACTAAGAAAGCCCAACTAACTGCAAAGGATTCTGGCTGTGCAACTTATCTCTGCATCTGAGTGACGTGCAAGTTTGAGCTTGTATTTGCTACCTTGGGACTGCCCAATTTTCATGGATATTCATGCTTAGATACAAAAATTAAGCTGAGCCCTGATGCCTTCTCCAGCTCACCTGAAATGGGAGCTGATGTTTTCGCTCATTCATCTCCACTTCCTTTGCTCTCTCGAATATTTGTGATGGTTGCTAGGCAACTATTGTTGAATACATGCATGAGGCATTAATTGTCTCCGCACTTTAAAAGAGGAAAATTCTTTAAAACTGAGGACATTGCCATACCAAAAATAGGATATTTCCTTTATGAAGGGCAACACTCATGGCTGGGAATGCTGATGGCTGCAGTCTGTCAGAGGCTAGATGAGTCACCGAGATTACTCACATGAAGTGCATCACAAAAAAAAAAAAGGTTTAGAAGACCTGAAGTTTTATTTTAAATGAAGTGCTTCAGATCTTCTGACTTTTGTCACTGGGATATTATGGTCCACATTTTAGTTAAATTAATGGCACTGGATCATGCTGCTGTTACAGAGAGCATTATAACTTACTGAGCCTACCAATTCACTACCTGCTAAACCCAAAATGGCAGCGGCAAGTATTGCTCTTCGCTACACTTCAAAGAGATGCTGTAGTCTCGCTGCTGATCCTAAGTGCTCTGTGCAACTTACCCATAAATGTGGATTTCATTTTATAGGGTCTTTTTTTTTTTTCCAAAATACATTCCAATGTCATGATCAAGCTCTAAGGACAGTAAACACAGACTTCCATAAATTGACTTAAACTTCTAAACTACACAGCTGCAAGGATTTGCAGCTAGGTAATCTCTGGGGGGTTTTGTTGTTGTTTTAGAACAAACCCATCTCTACCATAACTAAACATTCACAATGTACATGTATTCATCTTAATTACAGGTTGACTTTCAATAGAACCAACACAAAAGAACCCTCTGAAGAAACTTTTGGGTTTTTTTTTCCCCAGCAAATCAGCAAGTGATTATGGTTCATTGCAAAATCAGAATGCTATAAAATAATGAGGAAACTATATTGCTGATTTTGAACATGGTACTCTGAGCTAAGAGCTGGTAAAGACCCTGGGAATTACCACCTTCTCCATTTCTCAAACTTGTGTTCTATGTGAAAAATGTGTGATGGGACATAGGCTCTTCTCAGCAACATTCATCAGAGAACATCTAGAGCAACATCTAAGACCTTAAGATAAAGTGATTTAAAGTAGAGAAGTAGGACTATGAACACCTACTTAAAGTAAACATGTCACCACACAGCAAAGACCTGTTTTGACTGGGAGGTTAACTTCTACTAGAGTTTGAAATACAGAGTGAAACACAGGGGGCTGATGAGAGAGTTGGAAGGTTGCACAGCATCTCCGTGGAAGCAGCATCAGCATCTGTATGTCATCCATGTTAGCGGGATGATCACCATTATCCTTTTCACATATTCTCTTACCCTTTCTATGGGCTGAAACTGTTGATTTCAAATAAATTCCTCCTCTGCTATTACTCACTTGTTACTAACACCTGATTTTTAATTAACATGCTCTTTAGGGTTATTACACAAAAGGTAAGGTGACTGGAGACGTACGTCAGCTACATTAAGTCTGCAGATGATCTGGCAGTGTGTCACTGCACATGTAAACGAGATGCTATCGAGTTACACTTTCTATATTTCAACTGCAGAGACAGCCCTTTGTAGTAGTTAAAGTGGCCTAGAATTCACCAGATCCAATTCTTACTGAGCTTATCTCCCCACGAAAGTACAGGCAAGAGAGGAGAGCAAAGCAACATGTTGCTCTGTCAGTGCTCTGAGACAGGCAATGGCTTACGGTGGATAGAGACTGAGAAGAACAAAGAGCATATTGGCTATCAACAGCCACCACGGTGGACTAGTGGACACATTGGTGTCTTGCTCTTAGTGCTCCAGCTTTCTCTGTAACCCTGTTCCTCAGCCTCTCGTCTACACAAAACTCTGCCTCGTCTACTTAAGAGCATAAGCACATTTTAGAAAGGTTTCTTCTGTTGTATAGTGGACACAAGATCCAGCACAATCTAGCCTTTACAAATCACATATATTAAAAAACTGTTAGTGTATAAGGACAAAAGGAATTGGTAGGATATTAGCACTTTCTTTACTTTCTGGAAGTATTGCCTATACCATGTCAGCGACCACTGGATGAAGACAGTATCTTTTCCCTGAGAAAGGATCAGGTCTTTTGGAAAGCAATCTTCATTTAAAAGATTCAAGTAATAATGAATCTGTGTCACTCCAAGCTAAGTTGTTTCCACAGTTAATTACCCCTCGCTGCTAGATAATAGTTCCTTGGTTTCAACATTCCACTTTGAAGCAGAAGGTCCTGCTATGTGTCTGTCTGCCAGATTAGAAAGCTTTAAACCATTACAGGATTTCTCCTTATGGACATATATTGTGATCAGGTCCCTTCATAGTCCTCTTGCTCATACACCAAAAAAATTGACGTTCTCCAGCCTTTCACTTGAAGGCAAGCTTTCTGTGCCATGAATTGTTCTCTAAGTTCTCCTTTAACCCTAGCCAGTACTTCAATACCATGCGCAACGTATGAGCGTCAGAACTGGGTACAAAGCTGAAAACGGCAAAAAGTCGCTCTAATAAACTCTTCCATGCTCCTTTGCAGCCGATATTCAGATGTATCGTTTTGAACTATTAGTAATGCGGTCATCCCATGAGATTGTATCACACTTTTTGCAGAAAGCCATAATAATTTGACCAATTTACCAAAAAAATGTTAGCTCTTCGGGGAGTTGATAATGATTTCCTGTAGTCATTGATGCGGCAGTAGTAACACCTCCTCTTTTCTCCTCACTATTCCCCTGCTTATTTTGTACTATTTGCTCTCCTACTCTAGTCAACTGGTTATCTGTCATTACCCTCCAGTAATTTATGACATTAAGACCAACACAGGCAGCCCTGAGGCACAAGGCTTGTCTGATCACTAGAAGACCAACATATAGCTATATATAACACCAAGGCCCAAACTCCAGCTGAAATGTAAACTCTCACTTGCTTTACTGGCCTTTGGCCCATAATGGACAATAAATTAATTATAAAACATTAACAAGTCCTAATTGTCAATGATAAATTTACTGAATAGGAATTTTTTTTTTTTTTTAAAAAAGCTTTTTAAACTTCCTTCCTCTTCAGTATTTAGACATAAAACCAAGGTCCTAAGAAGAAACTACCACCATCCACCAGCTGGAAAGATGGATGTTTACACCACCATGCATTGGTATCTTCTCCAGTGGACACAGACAAGAAGAGATTGCTGAGGTCTCCTCAGCTGTTTGCTTAGACGATAAACTAAATCACATATTGTCCATGATCTGTCTGATTAGGTTTCTGAAAATGCTGACAGGCAATGAGAACCTCCTCAAGCAGCACTGGTGTCAGAGTGTAAAGAAATTTCCCTTCTGGATCACCCTTAATGCACTCACTTTAGATTTTAGAGACAGAAAACGAAGGGAAGAATTCTAATGTCCTATTTTACCTCTTTCGCAATGTGATTTAAAAACAAATTCACAAAAAAACACTCCAGGAATTAAAGTTCTGCAGAAGTCTCACCCACCAGTAATTACTACTGTAGTCCTGAGAATTTTGTAAGAAAACAAACCCAAACAAAACACTATTTTTCAATTAATTTTCTTCCTCTGATTTCTCTCCACATTGCATCATCTCCCAATTACTGTGATTTTGCTGAGTGTGCCAGTTTCTTAAAGACACAGCCATAAAATGTATGGACTAATTGTTAAGCAGAACTGAAGAGCTATTAAAACTGCAATAGTACAGCACTTCCAATGGTAGTCTATTATTTCTACATGATTGGTTTTGTACAGTCTAACTCAGGCAGTGAAACTCTTAGATAAATTAACTCCTTCGTTTTGACATAAACATCAAAGGGAGAATTAAAGGAGAAGGAATACTACTTTCTGTTGCTATTTATGATATATTGTTCATAAGCCCCTTGCATCTTCCTGAAAAGTTACAAAATTACTGAAACCGAGGAGGCCATTTACTGTTTTATCAAGTCCATAATACATTAAATTTGGTTCCACGACTATCTCATTTTCCCATTTCATGTTTCCTTGTCATCTGCATGGTAGAGCATGTTTACAGAACTTTGTAACTATAATATACAATTCAGTCATTTCTAAACAGCTCTAGAAGAGTAAATCTGAAATGTACACATTTTAAAGATTATTTAGTGAACACCAAACCCTTTCCCAGCTGCTTTAAATTTTGAATTTCCCAATAAATGAATAACATACTAAAAAAGCAAACAAGATCTGACATTATTTAGTCTAAGTTTCTAAAATGGCATAACATCTGTAACTAAAAACAATTTTGAATAACTATATTTAACTAGAGCGGTGCCCTATTATTCATAGTTCGTTTTCCTTACAGACCAAGGGATTTAACGTGGTGTTCAAACATTTCTTTTAATTGTTTAGTCCTTCCAACAGCCAAACTGCAGAAAAAAATAAAGGGGGTGGGGGGGAAAATCTTCACTCATATCTTTTATATATATTCATGTGACCAACCCATGATCTCAGTTAAGTGCCACAACTGTTCATTAACACACATCACAAGCCCCCCAGTCACTACTGTGAGCTTTGAAACCATGCCAAAAGCAGGAGCTCAACAAATGACACTTTGACCTTTTCACTACTAACTTCAATCTTTATTAAAATCTCTAAGACATCAGCTCTGTCTCCCTCTTTTACCATCTTTTATCTGCTCCTGAAATACCTAATATCCATTCATTAAACGGAAAAGTTTGCTATACTCTTACGTAATGATAGATTCCCCTTTCACTTGCAATTGCCTTGTGAAATGCCTTTGATTAAAAAAGAGAACGAAACACCCCCTCCCCCCACCAAACAGCTCTAAATTCAGATTGCTCACTCATTTCCAGGGAAGTCAAGCATGCTGCCTAATATTAAGAAAAAAAAACAAACCCAAAAAAAACCCAAAACCCCACCAACCTCACAGCATCCAAGCAACTTTAGCTTCATTTTATGTTCCTTTTATTAAATTCCAACTTAGCAACACAGAAAATGTTCACCCTGCTCTTTGCTTGCTTTTTTTATTTCACATTTGCATCTTCACAGCCTGAGCATTTGTGGGGGAATTTTTTTTTGCCAAGCAGGGTTTCTGTTCCCTACAGTAGTCACCAAAAGCAGTAGTCCCATGGAGGAAAGTGTAACTGAAGACAAATAGAGGCTTTGATCATTTTTATGGTGCTCAAACAGATTGTGAGGAAAAAGAAATCTACCTTTTTTTTTTTTCTTTTTTCCCCCTAATGCAGAATTAACTAATTACACATTAAGAAGAAAAAAAAACAACACCAGAAAACATTCAGGAGTCATTTATGCATTTTCATTCTTTGTCATCTTTCTGGCACGCCCTGCGTGTTTCATTTCTTGCTTCAAACAAGTACTGGAAAATATGCATAGTATTTGGAACTGAGGGGAATGACACATTAATTTGAAGTTTGCCTTGTGTAAGTTTCCAGATTTGAAATGAAATTTGAGGAAATCTAAAATTTGCCTGCAACCTTTAATTTATATCCCATTTCACCCACAGATTATCTAGAAGGTATAAACTATTCATTTAAGCAGCACAGTGAAGAATCATCATTAGGTGGCTTAGTTGCCTGGGATACTACTATCAGCCTGACCAGTAGGGAACCTGGGAAACCGAGCTTTAAAGGGAGAGGGGAAGGAAAGTAAACAAAGTAATGAGTAACAATTACAGCTCCTTAAAATGTGTACATTAACCTTGGGATTGGGAAATTATTTGTTTTTTAGAGGCAGCACCCTCTGACTGAAATAATGATAAATATTTTGGAAATTCCATCTGAAGCCAAAATTAAATTACTCAAGTGCACTCTGGGAGAAGAAAGCTTTTTAGTATACCTTCAAATGAACTCAGGTAAGTTTACAAATGGCCTGTACCTAAAAGACCATTAACTAAAATTACATTTGTTTTTATTGAAAGACAGCCTCAAGTGCTGACATGTAATATATGACATGTGATACATAATAATACTCTTAAACCAGTTCTGACATATCTCCCAAGGCATAATAACCACAAATGACTGCTTTAGTTAAGAACTAGCCAGAAGCAAAATAGATCCATGTAAAAGTAGCTTTAACCATAAATACCTCAACAATATTTTATGTCACTTTGTAAAAAAGTTAAAGCAGTCTCATAACAATTAACAACAAAAACTTCATGTTCTTTACTATTGTATGGTGGTTGTGAAAGGTTATTTCATAGTCCCATGGCTGCCAATGCTGTAAATTATGCAGGCACCAAGAAGCATTAAGGAGAAATAACAGCAATTTAAACTAAGGCTGACGTAATTCGTGATAAACAGTCATTGGAAAATATTACAATGTTGTCTTTTTTGAGTGGGTTTAATCAGAAGAATGTGACCATATTCTGACATAAACCACTTCTCTTTTCCATTGTTTGGGCACAGGAATGGGACCCTTCCCTGGCAGCAGAGGTGTCCCCCACTCCCAGCCACAGCTGACCCACACCACCTTGGGGATGCTGCTTGAAAGGCTTGAGATGATGGTGGAGCAAAAACTCACCCAAGACAAGGCTCAAGAGCCTGGGCAGGCCTGGTAGTTCAAGGGAGGTACAGAAACAAGGATGCTCTAATGAAGGCATATTGCAAAAAACCTTGATGGCTTCAGAAACAAGAACACGTATGGTGGGCAAGGCTTATGCTCACAATGAATGCAGTCTGGCTCAGTTATCACTACAATGGCGAAACCTAATTTTGATAGCTGAATCAAACTAGCCATTGAGTGGAAATCCTATGTAGGAAGAATTAGTCATTTCTATCTGCAATCATTTCGTTAAGGGACACCAATAAAGCAGACACGCATGTAACAGATGACAAAGCCCATGTGGTAAGTTACATTATCAGGCACAGAACAGCAGCTCACTTGCTAACCCTTCATTTACCGGAACTATACATTAAATTCTCTGCCAAATTCTAGCAAATAAACCCATGTACACCTTACAATATTATCACATATTCACTACTCAAAAAGCTAAAAAGGAGAAGTTAACAGTGCAAGGCTGGAAGTGGGCATACCTAGGCTCTTGGCTCTGCCACTGGTGCATGCAGGAGGAAAGGTATCTCCCCTCCCATCCCCTGAGAGCCCCAAAGCCTGGGTGGGCCCAGCCACCCTGCTGTTCACAAGCCTGATGCTGCCTTGAGCAGCTGGGTCACGGGTAACAGCACCATACACTCAGGGGGTGAGCCCCTCTCTCTACTGGACTGCTGCCCAAGTGCACCCAAAGCAGCAAGATGCCATACCGATTTTCAAATCACCCTCACCGCAGGAGCTCTGGTCTCACAGTGGCTGGTTGCTGCAGTCTCCTTGGGCAGCTACTTTGCTACTTCATGCAGGACAGAGGGCCACCATCAACCCCAGCTGAGAAGTGATGCCAAGGGGCCAGACAAAACATGCAAAAGCAGCTTTTCAGGAAACACTGCCCTATCACTCAGCATCTGTTGCCTTCCTGAGGGCAGCGTGAACATGCAACCCAAATAAAATAAGTGTTCTCCATAGAGAAGTTTTTATTACCAAGTGAAAAATAATCTATCTTCATATTATAACCCAGTTACAATTACGATTGCTAGTGAAAACATACCAAAAAAAGTAGAAGTTAACAGTATTTATTTCTACTGAAGTTCTTGCAGGTAGGAAGGTATTTTATCTTACTTTACCAGACATTACTTATGTTCACCTAACAACTTGATGTTAATATTGGATGAGATTCTGCTCTTGGTTAACTGGTGAAAATCTTGAGTAACAGCCACAGAAGTGGATCAAGTTATTTTGGATTTATGCCACTAAGTGAGACAGAATGTGACCCCTTATCAGTGCCTTTTTGCTTGGAGTATACAAATATTTTATGCATTTCAATGAGTGACAGAATGCAAAACTTGCAAATATTTATTTTTAGATGTATGGGTAAAAAGCAATTAGAGCTAAAAATGTTAAGAATGAAGAAATCACTTAACAGAAGCAATTATGTTGGGCACAAACAGCTCTGCCTTCAGCCATTTTATTCAAATGCTGCAGAGCACACTAGAAAATATCAATTGTTTAAAAAAAATTCAAGTATTTTTTCACAACTGAAAAATCAATCATTATAAACAACATCTGGGGACCATTAATATCTTACTCTACAGTTGAATTAACAAAATAAGAAGTCTGACCAGAATCCAGAACATTTCCAGATTTGTTTTTTCAAGCTAAAAGCTTATGTTTGCAGAGGTGGAGTGGGAGGGAAGAGGAAATGTAAAATTATCTATATTGTATATAGCATTATTATGCATTAATCATTACTTCCCCTCCAGCTATGTCCTGTTTTTGTTTAGAGAGTGTTAAATTTTGAAATATTTAGCTAATTGACCCTGCCTGAGACCTTGGAAAAGATTTGCATATTTTTCAGACTGTTGGAGATACCACCATAAAGCTCCACCTAAGGAGGTCCCAGTGGCCATGCTAACAAAAGCCTCCATACTCTTCCTATTGCATTTCTACATGTCTTAGCAAAGGAGCACCAACACCAATCCCACTCTAACATCACACTTACATTAAAAAACAAAGATGCCTTAAGCAGCTACCTGGAAACTTCAGGGTTTTCTGAATTTCACAGGTACAATTTATCCTCCATGAAGCCAAAACAGTCATTAGCAATAATCCTGATATTTTGTATCAGCTGGATACATGCTTTCACACCTAAGTTCAATTTTTGTATTAGAGCTGTTTTAAAAAAAAAAAAAAAAAAAAAAAAAAAAGAAAAGTCACTTTTGACTCACATAAATAAAATAAGTCACCAACAGGAAAACTGTATTTCATTTAGACTGGAAGCACTTTTTTCTTCCTTTTTAAAAGTGTCATTCCTTGCCAAGGTTTTGGTTTGTTATGTTTTTCCTCTAAACAACTGATTTTATCTGTGAGCCAACCAGCTCCTGTAAACCGAGATGTATAGCAAAATCAAAGACCGAATTTCAGGTACACCAGTAGTAATGGTACCACTCCAGACCCCGAAGTCATCATAGTTCATCCTACACATTTATTCCAGTACACAGCCTATCCTTTAAAAGTTGTTTCTTCTTTATAGTGCTGTTCTGCCACATCTTCCCTGGTCAGTGTCAAGACAGAAGGCAGTCCCTCCAAAACTCAGAAACCACAGTGGCACACTCCCAACCACTCCCTGCCAGTGCTGGAGGTAAGGGAATCTCCCTTCTGCATTGTCTTACAGGGACATTTGAGTTGTGGAAGGTTTCAGGATTTGTATTCAGTGCAAGCACTATATTGGTAAGTGGAATGAAGGAAGTGGGCACTTGAATGCCCTTTACACACCATTTTACATACATACCATGTTACGGTAAACCCAAAAAAGTTCATTTTTTTCAGACAGAAGACAGTATTAATACCATAGGAGGATGCAGTTCTTTCACTTTTTGGTATAAAACCTTTTATAAAAAATTGGCCTTTACACATGAAATGAAAATTTTAACGTTCTTTTCAGGGTGATTAAGTGTTTACAGTACTCCAGGGGCAAACCAGCTTGTTTAATGGCATATCAGACCCACCATCCTATAAAAGGAATCCAGAGTGATTTAAAATTTATCAAATAGTTTTAAAAAAGAAATAATAATTCAGGTATTCAGTCTTCTCTCATACTCCTATTTATAGAAAAAGTAACCTCACGCTCACAAAATGAAGAAGCTGTCTGGTTCATCTTTAGCAGACAGGATTGACAATATTTATCTAGCAAAACACCATGACAAATCCTTCCATATGAGATTTTCACCTGGAGAAGTTAATGGAGCTGTAGAAATCCACCGACACCCAAGCATCTGACCCTTCTTGCCTGTTCCCAGTGCCCTGCAAGTGCTCAAGCCTGGTGCCCAAAAATGGGTTGCAAGATGACTCGTGCTCGTCGATGTGCCCTGGAAGTCACTCGGTGAGGTGGACCAGACACAAGCCTGGTATAAGGCCAAGTCATCTTTTTTGACAAGCAAACACAGAGGACATGGGCTACTTTAGCACCAACTGCACTACTTTATGTCCAGCGACCCTCAGATACTCCTTCTGTACACTGTGCAGGCAGCTTTGCCTCCAGCTGGATCTCTTCAGTCTATAATGAAAACTATTAGGATCCCTATCTTTGCATTCCTTCTCTCTTGCAGCATATCTGACCATGCAGCAAATGCCAGTAAATTATATGCATTTACAAAATTTTTTCAGTAACGGTAAGCCCAGAGGCTGAGGAATCAAAAAGATTTTGTAAAATGTCTTTACCAATGATGCTGAGTTCAAGAGAAATGAATTGTTCAGCTGGCACATATTATTTTAAGGAAGCAGGAGAATGAGGAAATAGGGTTTGTTTTTTACCATGTGCCAATTAACAGGAGCAGTTAAAGGAATGCGTAGGTGAACTCCAGTCTGCTCAGAGAACTAAAAGGAGAACCATGAGAACCTGGTCCACTTGCTCACCCTGCTGTGCCCAGTTATTCTCTCCCTTGGGAAGGCAGACACAGCCCATGGGGCTGTGGCAGGGACACTGTTGCCTGCCTGTATGGGTTTGTGGCACTGCTAGACAGGGCTCAAGCCTTGCCTTTGTGGTCCACTGCAATCATGGACAACTCTACTCCAGCCTCCTGTGCAGGTTAAAAATCTCAGATTTCTTTTTCCTAGTCAGTAACACCAGAGTTTCTTTGTTCTCTTTGACTGTTTTGTGCTGGTGAAGACCTCTACTTGTTTTTACTTCAGGAGAGGAAGAGGTATGTAATCTATAATTTTACTGTGGTCATATCCATGAACGTTGGCTATGAGGACAACCAAGTATGGCATATGTCTTCTGCTTTCTGAACAGAAGCAGTCTTTGGAGCCTATTTGCATTCTGGAGGGGAACCCTCCATGGCAGTTAGATCAACTAATCAGTAGTTATACCAACAACAATGGGAGCAAGAGGCTTCCCACTCACAGCAGTCTTTCCTCTATAAATGGAGAACAAGTCCTTCCCTGGTAGGCTGCAAAGAAATTGATGCAAGTATTTCAGCTTCCCAGCTGCTGAGCCGATTCCTCAGCAGTACACTTTTCCAGTGGCCTCCTTGATGGGATGCTGTAGCACGCTAAACCAAGTTAGAGGAGAATCAGTTCAGGACTGTCCAAGAAAACTGGTCCTTACCAAATGTGCCATACAGCAGTACACAGGCAGAACAGTGGCAGAGACAGGAAGCTGCAGTGCCAGCAGCAGGTACTGCCTGTGGTAGCCCATACTGATGTTTATCATAGCCTAACCCTTATAGAAGCTCAGTGGAAATAGAGGTCATCCACATGGGATCGCATCAAAGCATCTCTTTCAGCCATGTCTCTGGGAGCTCAATGACAGCATCAACATAACTCCTCTACTTAAACATCAGAAAAAGAATCATTTACTGTCTACAAAATTTAATTTTTTTTTCCATTTCCTGCTTTATCTTTGCTAAACTCTACAGAATAGGGGAAAAAATAGGGGAGGAATATGATAACTCAGAGCTGAACAAGGTGTTTCTGTTAGAAATTTTATTATAAAAGTATATCCTAGAAAAATTTCTATTAGAGCTGCCTAACAAGGACACCAGCTTACACACTGCAGTGAATGGGGCTCTTTGTAAAGGTGTCATTTGTGACATGCTCTGACTGTTGTACAATACTATAATGTGCAGAAAGCTTGTAACACCTTCCCCAACAACAACATTTCTGAGGAACACTTGGCATTTGATTCAAAAGCCAGTGCTTCCCAGATAAAGACTACAGCAGACTGCATTTCTCATTTTTTTTTACTTGGCTTTAGAGTTTGGAGAACTCCAGGTGATAGGGAAATACAAATGTTCCTATCTTGTTCCTTCTGCATGTTTCTTTCATTGGCAAGGTAAGAAATAGCCAAATCCTTCAAATTAAATGTGTCTGGACCTCCTTAGAGGCATCCTTTAAGAATTTTAGTCACATTTCTGTAATCTAGTCTCTCCTCAGATTTGACTGATAAATAACAGTACCTTAGAGTAATCCATTTATCTACTGTACCACCCTGCCTCTGTTTAGCTTTAGCAGTCATCACTTTCCCTATGTGCCATCAATCTACATGATATCAATGTAAACTGTTTGTATAACAAAGTATTGTACATTTTATTGTCCTCCCAGCAAAGGACACTTCGCCTGTTGCTTTCAACAAAGGTAAATGCAATTGATACTACTGATTTTGCAACACAGACATGGACCATCCATTGTCCAGGTTCTTTTCATAACACAGTAGAGCTCACAAATTTTACCGCATCGTTGTTTTCCTTAGAAAATATTTTTTGATTTTATAGTTATTTTTTAAAAATCTGCTGCTTAAACCAAATTAAATTTTAAGTACTCATTATTAATTTATCTGGCTAATATTTCTGCGGCTGTGGTTTGATAATGAGATAATTGCCTTGCAAAGGTCAAAATAACAGCACAGCTAGCTTTCAGAGACTGAACAAAGCACTTGCTGTGGTTCACTAAGCATAGTTTCTGCATCACTCCACAATTCTTTGATTCATCTATTACTAATATTCCATGATACACTTACATTATGGATCCAACTAACTCAACAAACCTGTAATCAAGGAATGACCCTGAATAAAATACTTCACAGAAAACAGATGGTATGCTCATCAAATGCCTTCAAGCCTAAAATAACCATTCCCATACAAAAAAGCTAGTCAATTAAAACTGAACTTTATATTCTGAAGTTCAGAGTAAATAAAAACCAACATGATACTACTGTGTTACTGGACTAAACTTTCAGAGCATTTCATTCATTTTCTCACCATCCCCACCCCTAAGAGCAACCAACAGTTTATTCATAGTCTGTTCAAGACTACTACATTTTGTGCATGAGAACACTATGCCTGGAGCCTGATCCTGCAGAAGCTTGACATCACAAAATTAGAACCATTCACAGCAGTTAAGTGCTCTAGTGATAACACCACAGATCTTTCCTGCCTGTTGGGAACTGGTGGGTTCATAAACAGAGCAGCAGTCCTGCAGTACCTCACAAAATGCCCCAATGCCACCATGTGGGTCATGTTTCTCTACCAACAAAAGGCCTGGACTGGGCGCCAAACTCAAAGCCAGACGGAAGATGACTCTCCCATCATAGCATCACTGAACTCCTTCCCTCTCACTGCCATTATCATATGTTAAATGCATAATCAGAAATTCTCTAAGAAACCACCAGAGGTTCCTTGCAGAGATGTTTGGGTCTGGCACAGAAAGAAGTACCCACTACTATGCAAACAGTCTTTAAGAGCAATAGTTACAGTCCTCATCTATCTGGTGATATGGATAATAAAACAACTTTCATAGCACAGGTACACTGATAAAGGAATTGCACCAGACCCATTACTGGAGTTACCCTGGGTGTGTAGACAACATTCATTCTGCCACACTTCAGCAGCACATCTGCTGCCCCTAGGTTGATCTGACACACAAAGACAGGTGTGAAGTCACCTAGCAGCTGTCAGGAGTTGAATCTTACTGCCCTTTCTCCCTGCTGCAAGGGGCTGCCTACTCCTCTGGAGCTGCAGAGTATTGAGTATTCTCTACACCTTTTGAATTAAGAGACCACCTCCCAGAAGTGCTTCTGCATGTGTAGAATCAAGCTCCTAGCACTGGCAAAGCTCCTTCTGAAGAACCTCACATTTAAGGAAGGCTAGAAACACACCAGCTGTAGTTGAATTTCATTCAGGGTCACATGCCTGGTCAATGAGTGCTCTGCCAATGCAGTGGAACATACAAGAAGTCTTTCCTGTTTTGCATTCGTTAGCACATTGCACCAACAAGAACTTAAAAAAAACCCCACACTTCCTAAAGCTCCTGGAAAGACACAGGCTAGAAGTGAATGGTCAAGGCAGACCCTTCTATCACAAATCTTCAGTCTAGACAAGAGAACCTTTCCTGCATACTGAGTAACTGTGCTACACACTCTACCTATGTAACATGATCTTTGTGATAAAGTCAAGTTGCAATACCAATATCGCTAGCGGCTAGAAGCCTTCAGTTTCACAGAGGAAAGAGTGCATTTGGTACTTAACATTTCAAACATAAGTAGCATTGGTTCATTTCAAAGGAATTTCATCTTCCCCTTGGAAATCAGTGGACACTTAAAAACAAGAAAAAGATCTTTAGCTGCAAAAGAAAGAAAATAGCTGTAATGTGACTTACCAAACTCATCACATATACTTTCATTTTCTATTAGCGTAGGATGATCAAATGTATCCCGACAGTAGAAGATTTGGGGGTTCTTGCTTGTTACTGCAATTCCTCCCAGGGCTAAAACAAACTGGTCTGTTAGTATTGAAGAAGGCTTGTCCTGGATGCGCTTTAACATAGAACGGTATCGACAATACTGTGGGTAGCTGAGAATGAGTAGGTTTGAATCTTCATCATCCTCACCTGGATGAAGGAAAGAAAAAAAACACAACCCTCTTAGTACGTCAGAAAATACACAAATCAAGAGCTGTAAATCAAGCCTCTCAACAAAAACATGGTTCAGCCTTTTCTCAAGACCTACCTTTTATAGCACGGTAGTTTTAGAAAGGAAAGTTAAAAATAGAATAAATTTTGAAGTTTATTGAAACAGTTTCTTTTTTGGCTTTCCTTTTAGTTCTCCTATGCTTACTTACAAGGACTCTACCTATGTAAGTAAGAGAACACTGCTCTGCAGAACTTGACCAACAGCCTGTGTCACAGTGCTCTCCATACTTTGCCAACTTGGCTGCTCTGATAGAAATATTAGTCATCATTTTCACTCAGCTCCCTACACAGCCTTATTGAACTCATGTTTACACCACCTAACATCTTTTGAAAATAATCACATACAAGCACCACAGCATACAGGTGTTAATTCTCCTTTGTAGTATCTGATACTGTCAATTACCCAAGGGCCCCTGGGTCAGGGAGGTGGGCTGATCTGACCTGGTCATTGATGCTAAACTACCCCAACAGGTGGAAACAACTTCCTTCACATTAACTGCAAATGCAGCAGAACTCAATAAAGCACCTGCAGAGCACAACCAGCAAATGAATTTTCAAACAGCTCATATTGTCAAAATGTGGGCTCAAAATATAAGGCAATCTAGAGCTCAGACCTTTCAGTTTCCCCAGGTTTTAGGTGATATTAAGCATAAAGGCATCAGACTTTGAAATATTACAATCAAGTTTCATCATATGATAACCAGCAGGAAACCTAGCAGCAGAAAAACACAACCAGAGATACAACCGTGAGAAATTACTCATTTGTAGGTATGCAGCCAGTACTTAACAGCACTTCTTTTTATGGTCATTTATCTCCTCAGGTGGGGTAACTGAACATGGCTTCCCACGCATGCCAATGAAGACAAAGCAAGAGCATTCACTCTACATTTTCTCTGTACTTTGATTACTGAATAACTCAGCTATTCTGTCAGAGACAAAAGGTCCACTATTTAATCCCATTACCAATACTGAAATCATCTTTCTTACCCTTAAAGTAAAAATCATTTCAGATATTGAAAGAAATGTCAGATCAGTCCTCCCTGCCTAAATACAATGGCACAACTCCTCTTGATTCACATGAGGCAATGGAAATGTTGACACATGTAAGGCTAAATTTTAAAAAGTCTTGGAAGCAGATGTATCACCTAGAATGTCATCACTGCAGATGAATGCAATGCTGTAGGAAAACCCAAATGACATGGCAGAGGAACCTGGGAAATACTGTTTTTACAAGCACAGCTTCTGAAAGCCATCACTTTTAAAAACTCAGAACTTTCCCCATTACCCTGACATAGGGGGGGGGGGGAAATCAAACAATTTATCTCAAAAAGTAAAAGAAATAAATTTTGGTAAGCAGCACTGACATAACTTTTCTAAGAAAATAAAAATTATGTCCCTAAACCTTCTTTTGGTCAATAAGGATGTGGTCATGCTTTTCTTTGTTTTCAACAAATAGGTATCCCATAAGCCTACACAACAGCACAATTGAGCCAACTGCTCCTGGGATACGGGCTCTCCCTTCTTTATTAGGAAACTCTAAAAATCAGATCAGGAGAGCTGTTCTAGGAATTAACAAGCACATGATCCATCCTTTAGCTCCTTCGAGAGTTTCATATATGCGTGTCTGACAGTTATTACTACTTTATACCTCTGTGTAGATAGTGGTGAGCTGAATCTGTTGATCTGACAGCACTTTTCTTATGCCAGGATGTGGTCAGCTTTTTAAACAGGGTGTATATAAATGTATGTCCCACGTGCCTTTGTAGTAAACCATAAGTTTCTAGACAAATGTGCTGTAAGTCTCTGCGCAGAATTACACAAACTTTCTACCCCTGACAACCGACGACTTAACTCAACCTCCCTGGCATAAATTAAAACCAAGTCATTTTTTACAGGATCACTTTTATACATGCTTGTGCAATTCCACTGAGTACTTTATGATGTATTTGTTTCCCTTCCTTTTCACTCCAGGTTCAATAATAGATAAATCTAAGCATGAACAAAGGCTGAATAAACTGAAGATTTGTTTAGTGAAAGACAAACACTGTTCCTGAAACAAAGACATTTTTTTCCTCAACCACGCCCATACGGAAAAAAAGAAATCGAAGTAGACCAATCCCTAATAAAATGCAAGCCCAAAGAAGAACTCTTTTTTTTTATTTGCAGCAAAATCTAACACGTGCTGTTTAATGGTGGGCTTAGCATACCACTGAATATTTTTAAAAATATGATCGGAGTTTACTCTTAAGAGGACCCAAGATCAAAATGAGGATCGCATTCCATTAAAATCAAGGAAAAAAACAACATACATTTTACAAACACTTAACTGTGATCTTAGAAAACCCAGATGCTGTATTTCTGAATCTCATTTTAGCTGCAAAAGAGAGAACATGGTAAAAAAATAATACCTACAGTACGTTGCTTGTAAGGCTTAACTGAAATTACTCTAATCCCATGCCTATGTCACAATTGTGTGTTTTAATAACCCCCTCCAATGTCAATTTTTCATTTACTTATATATTCAGGGCTGAAAACAGAGAAACTGTAATTAGGAGGCAAGGTTCCACCTTCCAAGCACTGCCTATATATGCATAGATGTAATCCAACAGCTCCCTTTGTGAGGGGTAAAGAGAGCTGGGATTTGGCACAGTCTGGCATTTATGTTGGATTATATGTTCTCCAAGTTGTCTTTGTAAGTAAGAGATGCATGAAATACCAAACACAATGAATCTGTGCAAGAACTGACTTTTCAAACAGCACAACCATTTTTAATATGTAACGCAAGACAATTAAAAGCCCCAAAAGAAAAAAAAACAGAAAAAGCCTGTTAAAAGCACAAATTCCTAACAAATCCACCCAGAGCCAGAATTATTTACAGAGAGAGCAGAGAAATACAAAACTGTAACCCCTTTTTTGTTTTCTTGTTTCAGAAACATCAGCCTATAATGTTATTGCTAACTGCCATAATCTACTCTCAACATCAGTAAGCATTTTTTTTCCAAAAAGACCTTCACACCAGGATTTTATAGAGCTTGATGGAAAAACTATGCATGTTCCTTCCTGTACCTAATTACCTCAACTGCAAAAGCTGCCAAGTATTTTGCCCTTTAGTTCTTTTAATCGTATTAGTGCAAATGCATGTGGATGCCAACAGAAACAAACATTTAAAGATTTTTGCTTAAAAGATTCCAAATATGTATGAGGCTGGTGCTAGGAAAGCACACTCCATTTCTTCCCAGAAAGCATGGAGTTATTTCTGTGGAAGAAATATGAATTTGTGCCTCTTGTAAGACTAAATGTCTAGTTTCAACCCAATTTAAGTAAAATAATGTCAATATGAACTGCTCTCACAATGATTTATGCTACCTTCTGTTACTTTATTACATTAGACATTCCTTTCTCTAAGCTTTATACTTTTTGCCGTGCTCCTAGCAACCACATAAAGGCTGAGCACCAACTTTACGCGCTTGGCACCCTTCCAGGCTTGACTGTTATTGATAATTATATTGAAGTTTCAATTTAATTGCTACTGTGTTGTGACACAGAATATTTTTTTTTTTGTAATTAGGCATTTCCCATTTTCTGTCCATTCATTTTTTTTTTATATTACTGAAAACAATTACATTTTTTTCTCCAGAAAACATAAGCAGAACAATGATACAGATAAGGGTAGGTACATCTGTTACTATCATTACCAACACAGTAATGTGAAGGGAGGAAAAAAAAAAAAACTGAAGGGAAAAAAAATTGTGAATATAATTTCTCAGAAGGTAATTTTCTTTTCAGTTTAAGTGCTCTTATTCTTCTTACAGTTACTCAATGATTTCCTGTTCTAATTACAAGACATTATACAGAAAGCAATTTTTAAAAAGGAAATGTAGCAGAGCAGGAGGCTAAATAGCATCATTTGCTTGGTACGGTTTGAAATTCCAAACTTTTGCATCTCTGTTATCAATTCTCTGCTCTATATTTGTGCAATATATTCCACCACAAATCTACCGTCTCTTTCAAGGCAGTTAACACAAATGTATATATCAAAGAGGAAAACACATTTGCAGTTAAACTGCCATCAAAAGAAAAAAATATCATTTTTTCCCTCCTCACTGTAGCTGGTAAATTGGAGGCAAGCCAAGCTTCGGAGTGGAAAATATTAAAAAGGAAAAAGAAAAAAAAAAAACCAACTAAAAACCAAGAAAGCTTGATTAAAAAAGCGAGAGAAGAGATACTCACTTCTAAATCTAAATGAATAAGCCACAAACTATTTCATAAAAACATACTGTGACGTAAATTACACATCAGTATTGCACTGTTGTGGTTATTTTGAGAAATGGCTTGTACTGTAAGTCAGCTGGTAAAGCCCCACCCTTAATGATTTTGTAATTCTCCATACAGCAATCAACTGGAGCAGTCATGAAATTGCTAAGAAGGAAAACAGACAGAGCTGTAGAGAGTTTGTAATAAAAAGATAATGTATTTTTAACATAACAGAAGTAGAAGATTGGTTTTATTAACTAAAAAAAACTACTTAAAAGGTCCCAGACTTGCCATTTGTTTTGATAAATGTTAACACAGATCTTCATAAGATAAGCAATGGAAGCATCGGGGGAACCAGCTAAAATGGGACAATGCTTTGGTGTGTGGGTAGCAAATTGAGCAAGGGAGTTATATGGAATATAGAGTGAAAACGAAGGAAGTTCCTGGGCTCTGTCCATCAAGATCCTCTCCTGCACAGCGCCCTTGCTACTCTGCCTTCTTTCATTACTCTCAGTTACCAAGGGGGTCTCCCAGAGGATGCACATAATTAGTTTAGCATTGCTTGTATGCATGGCTTTGACCATATCATCAATATGTAGTAGAAACAGAGGCAACAGAGAATGCATCTGAACATCCAGAGGATCTGGGAACAGTGAGGGTTAGCTGTGCTAAATGAACACAGCTGTCACCTCCAAAGTGGGATGGCTCTTGGCTACTGCAGGGCAGCATTCATGTGTCACAGCCCTCCCAAGACCCTCAGCAAATCAATGCAGCACAAATGATGGGACTCATTTCATCTAATAAATAACATTTTTAGTCTATGCCAGTTGTCCAGACTTCTCTGTAGACAGAGATCTCCTTCCAACTAGCTGTTTTGAAAGACACAGATCAACTCACTCTGGAACTACTACTACTCCCTCATCAATGAGAACCAGTTTAGTTTAAAGATTTAACTTGCTGATCAAATTAAGTGAATGAATTCTACCTAAGTGACAAAGTAGTTTGCCTAGTGACAAAGCAATGGTTCAAATGCATGCTAAAAAAAACTTCCAGCTGGTAGACTAATAAAAAGGCTGATCGCTCTGTGGCAATGGACTTTGGCTCTTATCTTAAGATAAGATTTAGTTATTTTTCCCCTGCTCTACTCCTTTGGCAAGGACTTTCTGCAGTATGGACAGGAGGCCACAGGTCTAGATGAGACAAAGACGTGCATAACTGACCCTTCAAAACCAAATACTGCAGGTCAGACAGGTTCTGCATATCTCAAAGCTTCCTGTTCTCGCCCAATGCAAGATAGCACAGCTTTCAGCAGACAGAAACAAACTCACTACACAACTACCTAAAACACTTGAGCATCTCAACAAATCCAGAAGCAACAGAAACAACAGAAAAATGAAAGTAACTAGAAGGATGAAGAAGAAACTGGTTCTTTATTGACCTAAAAACCTTGAAGAGGAATTACACAACGAGGACAATCTTCCCTATCACCATTCAATAACAACATGCCAAATGCCCCAAATCATTGCCCAGATAACTGTAGCTGGCCCAGAAGCACCTACACCTCTGGGTATTCCTGCAAGAGAAAGGATAGCTCTCCCAATGAAATAACCTTCATGGGAGAAGTATGTCTGGCTCCTTGCTTGGTCACTTCTCACATCAAATCCTCTGCTCAGACAAGAGGCTAAGAACCCCAGTAGGAATCCACATCCCTTTGCATCAGGCTGTTATCATAGAATCACAGAATGGTTTAGGTTGGAAAGGACCTCAAAGATCATCTAGTTCCAACTCCCCCCTGCCACAGGCAGGGACACCTAGAACAGGTTGCTCAAGACCTCATCCGACTTAGCCTTGAATGTATCCATGAAAGGAGCATCCACAACCTCCCTGGGCAACCTGTTCATCTAGAAGCAACAGCTGAGCAGTTCAGGTAGCTGCATCATCGTCACAAAACTATTTCTGCATGCTCTAGAAACCAAACCACACTCTCTGCAGTGATTAGGGAAGACTTATCAAACACAGCTCTTCCAATACACTCTGCCTCTTTATTCCCACACTCTTTGATAGCTCCAGTAATGCTACTTGGTGTGCCTTGGCTGGTTAATTAATCATAAGATCTAAAAATATTAATCTAAGAATCACATTTCTCTCCCAGATAAATGCAAATATAGTAATGATTTAGCCCCATGAGTTGGGACAGGAAATCCGTGGTTTGGGGTTTAAATAAATTTGGGTAAATTATTGACACAACGGGGACACTGCTTTGTTGGCAGGACCCATGCTACTCATCCTTGCTTTGAGAACCCCCCTCTATTTGAATGCTAATGCAATCAAGAACAAAGGCAACATGTTGCAGGAACACACTGATTACATTTATGTTTACTAGATAATGATGATGTTAACAAGTTCCCTGTAATTCTCACACGGACGTCTGCCTGCCTGATTTTCCTTTTAAAGTGATCAAAACGTAAAGCCATTTCTGCCAATATACAGAATAAAACCTGCAGCCTTTCTGCGTTTATCAGATATTTATTCCCTCGTAGGAAGGAGACAGAACTAATTCTGAGAATTTCGTGCCACTTCCCGAGTCCTCTGTATTCTGTCACAGTGCCAGCAGAGCATCAGCTGTTCAAAGAATTCCTGAGATTAGTTTAACATTTGAAAGAAAGAGAATACTTACAAATCTACTGGAGACTGAAACTATTGTTCAACTCAACAGCAACACAGTAATTATAAAGAAAAGAAAAATGCACCATCTCGTATGTACTTAAAGTACATTTTACAGTCAATGATGTGGATCTGAGTTGTTCTAGTCCTGCTTAAGAGAGACCAAACCAAGCCTGTTGATCGATGACTGACAGCATGTCCATATAATCAGATCTTCCATAATATTTATCTTGTTAAATCACTTAGAATCTGAGTCATAAGTTCAATTTTTAAAGAAGATGAAAGAAATTTAATATTGACAAAATTTCCAACCAGGCATTCAACATCCTTTTTCAGAGCCTAATCCAATATTCAGCTCCTTATAATGCAGCTCCTACCCTGCACTCCCAGGATCCTCCTGCACCTTAGGAAGCAGGTTTATGAGGTGTTTCTAGACTCAAAAGGAGAGTGACTGACAATTGTCATTTCCAGCTTTTATATAAACCTTCCATCCACAGGCCTCAAACTGCTTTATAGAGGAGAGTAAAAATTATTATCCTCATTACACATAGAGAGAAACTGAGACAGACAGAGCTTAAAGGATTTATTCTACAGCACCAGGCAACTTAAAGAGCAATGGAGAGAGTATATAGACCAGGCAGAAATCCTTGTTGGGTGTATTTCTGGAGGAGAGTTTCCTAAAAATCCCTCAAAAGGGAAGTGGCAACTCCCTTCTGTCCATTACAGCCAACCTGCCTGCCTCTGCCAGAGGTAAGGGATTGAATATGTGATGAGGTTTTTCTCTTTCCACAATCGTTTTCCCTGCCCCACACAATCTCAGACCTTCCTTCATTTCATTTAGCTGTCGACCAGTTGAAAGTATCTTCCCCCTTCATGGAGGGTCTGCAAAGAGCAGCAGTCTGCCCTCCGCTGAATGGCAGGCAAGGATGGCTGGAGGAGCACAAGAGTGAGTCAATGCTGGGGATGCAGCCAGATTCAGAGCTGGGCTGTGAAATTGTCTCCCTACCTCCCAAAATTTCTTCCTCCCTTTATTTTTCAGGTCACAGGTGTGGCCAGCCCATGTCCAAACAGGTATGGATGGCTACAGAAAACCACTCTAATTTAAAAGGTTTTTAAACTGCCCTACTAGCTTTCTAAAGCAGATGGAGACATGGAGGAAGGAGGAGATTGATTGTAGAAGGGAGCACATGCTGTCTGTCCTCTTGAATGTTCTGGGTCATGTGGACCATTCAGATTGGATATGCATCAGCTTTAAAACAAGTATTTATCCTGGTTGTCGTGGTTACTGACAAGCAGCTTCAATTCTGCTGATAACAAAAAGAAGAAAGAATTAAAAAAGGGGGGGTGGGGGGTGTGTGTGTCTGAAAACATAATTTGGTAATATGATGAAGCCAAGAAGAGGAATTAAACCACATTAAACAAGCCAATTGTATGGTAAATGGCTCTGCCTCTATATTTGCTTTTAAATCATCTACAGCTATAACATGGCAGCTGCTTCAGTTTTAACAAACAAACAGTAAAAATCCCTTTTAATAATGAAAGGAAATAATGATATACTTTAGCTTTAGCTGAATTCAAACGTAATTTAATTTTTCCTGACGTGAGATTTGCACAGGGAACAATCAGATAATAAGTGTTATCATTCTCATAGACAAAACTGAACCAGCACTTTGCAATTCAAAGTGCTATTTAATGCACCGTTTTCAGCAATCTCTGAACACCATCCAACATAGCACTGAACTACACTTCAGTACTTACACATAAAACCTGATCCTGCAAATACTTGAGCATGGGAGTTATGCTACAAACACAAGTACTCTCACTGCTGCTGTGGCTGAAGTTACACATTTTCTAAAGTGCCTTCATGACGGGGGCCACCTCCAGTCATTTTTCCTACAACACCTTCTCATCATCTTTATTATTATTACTATGATTATGTGTCTTCGTCTCCCTTCCTTCTGAAGTGCAACACTGCACAAAGGAAATACTGGAGAATGAAACATTCTGCTCTCACTGAGAAACCTGCAACTAGAGCCAGTGGCAAGAGAGGGACACGTATTTTACAGCAATAACAATTAAATGCTGGAAGAACAAGCTCATGGATGTAACAGGTTCCTCAAGACAGTGCTCAAGACTGAATCTTTTTTTCATGAAGATATTCTTTAGTCTGATGAATTTTAATCTTGTGGTCTGTTATTTGCCCTCTGTGCTGCAAAGGTCCATGACAAATCCATACTTGCTTGGGAAAATTCCAATGCATGGGAAAAAAAAAAGAAAGAAAGAAAAAAAAAAAAAAAGAGCAAGCCACTGAGAATTAAACTGAGCTACTCAGCTTAATATCAGAGTAACTGGGTCTCCTGTTATCTTCTGTCCTTTACCTCCACACTGCATTCAAACACAAATGAGCAGCAGCCTTACTTACAAGGGACTGTTACACCACCTTTTCCACACAGCAAAATCAACCGTCTTCATTTTCCATTACCCCAAAAGCATGAGTCAAAAGCCTTATCTCGGTGTTTCACACGGGGCCCTTTCACTATCATTCTGAAAATTCAGAGGAACTGCGCCCTCCTTGAAATAGAAACGGCAGAGGCTGCCGGCCCCAGAGCCGTGACACGACGGGTGAAGGGTGGAAATGGTCCAGTGATTTAAACAGTCAAGCTCTGCTTTTGACATTTATGCCCTCATTGAAACCCTTAATGAAGTAACAACCCCGTTAATTCTTGCAGGGTATTTAGTACACATAAAAACTGCATTATCTACTATTTACAATTTATTACACACAATCAGTATCTGACTCTGTATAAAATAACCCAAGCTCAGTGTAACTCTCTGCTCTCCAACCACACTGCTGATTTCTTCGACACATGGAGAAGTGAGAATAATTACATTTTACTGAGTGCGTCTCATTACACTGATTTAAGTAAGATTTCCCAAGCTGCAAAAATATGCTTTTTCATTTTCATTTGTTTCTAGCAATTCACTCTGAAGATGGTTAGTAAAACCTTCAGAGATCATCATGGACAAAAATTGTACCCTTCTCACGTGGACATTTGACAGAGGGATAATAGGTCTAGAAACACCACAGTCAGACATTGCTTTTCTATTTAATGTTTCTTTCTGTGCCAAACATAACATAACAGACAAGTGTTAGAGAGACATGCAGGGGGGAGCCTGAATAGAGAGCCTTAAAAGAGGTCCTTAATAGAGAAGCTGTATGCTTAGTCTTCAACAGCATTCAATGGCAATTTATTTGCAGCCATTTTCTCATGTAACCTTTCACATGGGAGCAGGTAAGATAGAGCACAAGACAATTTGTCAACCGCTAGATATGAACAAAAGAAACCATTTTTAATAAGCTCCAGTGGCCCCTTCTATTTGTTTTGCAACATATTAGCAACTTTTTTGGAAGCCAATCAAAGACAAGAAGAGAAAAAGAAGTCGAGTTGGGAAACTAAAAACACAGTTAAAGAATTTTACGGATAAACATGTGTTGTCCTCTGCAGTGTAATAATGTTTAAATCCAATAGTGGCACAAAGTTACATCTAGAATGATGCCATTTAAAAAAAAAAAGTGATGATAAAAATGCTAGCAATTTTTTTTTCTTTTCCCAAGAATATGCTGTTCCTTATCTCAGTGCAGAACATAACCTGCTCCCAATATGACCTTACTCTGGCTCCCTTCCTTCCTGCTGCTGAGGAATAGGCAGTTTCTGAACCATCCACCAACCCAAGTCCCATGCATCGCAGTCACCTAGCTACTTTGAGAGTCTTGCCTTCTAATTCAACTTCTCGCATTGCACCACATAATCCCTGAACTGTTGCTCTGAAAAACAACCCAAATGTAGATTCGGCCGCTGTTACAGGTAAGTCTGTGATTGCTTGTTAAATGTGATTCTACATCACAACAAAACAGATTCAAGCTGAAGAGGAGTAACAGAAAAAAATGTAAAGTAAAAGGGAGTTATGTATTCCTTCACCTAGGATATGAGGACCAAAAACTGAATGTCATGTAGAACAAGATGAACAAGATGAACTGTGCTGAAATTTAGCAATGCCAGAGCATTTCTGTGAGACCAAGGTCACACCACTAGGTCTTCCTGCGGCACAGCCTCATTTCTGTGGAAAAGCAGTTAGTCATGGACATGTAAGAGCTTGTGGACCAATTGCTTCTGATACCTTCCTCTGCAGGCACAAGAGGAGGTGGCGGAGAGCCTCCTCAAAATCGTGTACCTACTAACACCCATGGTAAAGTTCAATGACTGGACCATTGCTCGCGTGAGTCCTCAGTCTTCTTAGGGAAGTGTCTTTATGTAGTGAAGAAAAGTCAGAGTGCCTAAACAGGGAAGCATCAAACCTCAGCAACACACCTTGAAATTTCTGGTGAAGTGTTAAGCAATTTCATTAAAATTATAAAAATACAGAAAATTCCCTTGGAAAACTTCACACAAGCTTTCCCATCTTGATGCACATTACTCATGGCCTAAGAGGTGTATGGAGCAAATGGAGAAAAATAAAACCTCTCTCCAGTCAATTTGGATCAAGTCCTAGTCTCATTGGTAGAAACACCAGGCTTGTGGGCTTCAGTGAGAACAGGGCTGGGTCCTTTGAACTGGATTATTATGGCATCTCTAAGAGAGGCAGAAAAGCATATGGTGAGAGATGCACCAGAGAACAAAAGGAGGTGCTGGTCACATGACAATCCCCCTTGTTACAACGATGAAAAGACTTCAGCAGACACACACCTGCAGCATTTAGTATCCTATCCCTAAAATTAAATTTTGCTTTCTAAGGACTTTGCAGGGGAGTCTGTCACCTAGCGAAGGGAGAGAATATAAGCATTTCTTCTAAATAAGAAAGGGCTTCCTTCAATGGGAACCTACCAGCCCAGCCCCAATCTTCTCCTGAGAACTAATATAGGATTCTCCTTCCTCTTCTGCAGGACTAGGAAACCATTCCTGGAGAAGAGAAAGCCATGCTACCTGAGTGATCTGAAAAGGTCTCAGGTGAAGGCAGGGTGAGAAAGGATTTCAGGACAAGTTATGTCTATGAGCTGAGGAGAACAAGCAAGTATCCTCCCACTCTTTTCTCTAGGCAAATTCTCTTTCCAAGCTTTGAGCAAGAGCATCAGTCTCCAGTGACTCTGCCCAGGAAGGGCCCAGCAGAGTGCTGCCAATCTTAAAGAAAATACCAGGCAGCTTGCATTCAGCTCCTCATGGGCTTCAGTCCCACATCCAACAGAGAGGAAAACTCCTCAGCAGAAAACAATCCTAAGGTACTATCTACTAGTCTGGAGCATGCTCTAATAATAGATAGCACTGTCTATTTCAAAGCACTTTAATGGACGTTAATTAGTCCTCAGGGCATTCCTATAAAGTGGGTAGATAGATAAGTATTATTTCCCCTGTTTTACATATGAAATAATGTTCTGACTTGCTTAAGGCCACCAAATGAGTCACTGAGCTCAGCTCTCAGCAAGTCCTGGCTCCCAGACCTGTGCTTAGACCTCTCAGCCATACTTCTTTCAGAAGTGCAAAATCTTCATTTCAGACGTGTAGGAAAAGAAGATCAAGCACAGGTGATAACACTGGGAAAAAAACATTCTCTGGGAAAGGAGCTTTGAGAAGAATGACAAGACAGAGCCTCGTATCTACTGAATGCTAGATACCAAATCTAGGGCAAGGAGAGATGAAAAACACACTCAGATACAACATTGTAAGAGTTTGTGTTACATATTTATTTATTTACATATATATTTACATACATTTACATATATATTTATTTAGTTCGCAGATGACACCAAGCTGGGGGCTGATGTTGCTGGGTTGGAGGGCAGAAGGGCTCTGCAGCAAGACCTCGACCGCCTGGACAGATGGGCAGAGTCCAACAGGATGGCATTCAACAAATCCAAGTGCCGGGTGCTGCACTTTGGCCACAACGACCCCATGCAGAGCTACAGGCTGGGGTTGGAGTGGCTGGAGAGCAGCCAAACAGAGAGGGATCTGGGGGTGCTGATTGACACCCGCCTGAACATGAGCCAGCAGTGTGCCCAGGTGGCCAAGAAGGCCAATGGCATCCTAGCCTGCATCAGGAATAGTGTGGCCAGCAGGAGCAGGGAGGTCATTCTCCCCTTGTACTCTGCACTGGTCAGGCCACACCTTGAGTACTGTGTCCAGTTCTGGGCCCCTCAATTTAGGAAGGACATTGAGGTACTTGAACGTGTCCAGAGAAGGGCAACGAGGCTGGTGAGAGGCCTTGAGCACAAGCCCTATGAGGAGAGGCTGAGGGAACTGGGACTGTTTAGCCTGGAGAAGAGGAGGCTCAGGGGGGACCTTATTGCTGTCTACAACTACCTGAAGGGTGGTTGTGGCCAGGAGGAGGTTACCTTCTTCTCTCAGGCAACCAGTGACAGAACAAGAGGACACAGTCTCAGGCTATGCCAGGGCAAGTTTAGGTTGGAGGTGAGGAGGAAGTTCTTCACTGAGAGAGTAATTTGTCACTGGAATGGGCTGCCCAGGGAGGTGGTGGAGTCACCGTCCCTGGAGGCGTTCAAGGCACGTTTGGACGTGGCACTTAGTGCCATGGTCTAATCTTGAGGGCTGTGGTGATGGGTTGGACTTGATGA
The DNA here is from genome assembly GCA_013396675.1 of Eubucco bourcierii. Lineage (NCBI taxonomy): Eukaryota > Metazoa > Chordata > Aves > Piciformes > Ramphastidae > Eubucco > Eubucco bourcierii. The sequence continues at coordinate 242,370 of VWZE01014120.1, forward strand.
TCTCTGAGGTCTCTTCCAACCCTTGCAATACTGTGGTACTGTGATACTCTTCAGTCATGATTCTTTGTTACAATTTGTAATCACTACTATTGTCAGTTAAATAGTTATAGAGTCCTAATTACTCCTATGGCTATGAATGTTGAATAACATGTGAGGGCAGCAGGCAGCAGTTCTGAATGCAGAAAATATCTATGTTTAGTACAAACATGTAAGTTACGTGCCCACGCCCTCCAAATTACACTGAGTTGCTGGTCCACGATAGAGACCTTCTAACTTTAGATATCTCAGTGCCCTGATAGGCAGGAACACATCAATGATGGATTCTCTCTCTCTTTGGCAAAGAGCAGCAAACGGTTTCAGCCACCATTCGCGAACAGCCAGAAGTTGCAAGACAACAGATATAAAATAGCACATGTTTTGCCAAACCAACAGCATACTGCATCTCCCACTACTAACTCCTCTTGACCACTGTAGACAGAGCAGGTCACAAAGATTATGCCCGAACTTTTAAAGACTCCAAATCCAGTAAGTTTTCCACATTCCTGAATGTATTTCCCAGTGACACCTTCCCTTTCAGGCCCAGCCCCCCATCCCACTGACTACTCATACTCCCCATGATCACAGTGTCTCCACATCTCTGAGATTCTCCTCACCAACCATGGCTGTCAAAGACCACCAGCATCAGGCAGCTGCAGCCCAGTGCTTGCTCCCCAGGAATAGCTGTCTCTCAGAAACCCAGACTGACTACTGCTGGTCATGGGCTGCAGAGCCTGATCTCATCTGTACAGGGCCACAGGATTACCCTTCTGTCATTTGTGACAGGGGAAAGGCTCCGCTGGCCTGTGCCCACTGTTCCTATGGGCAAGGCAGTAATACCTCCTCTGCTGGGCTGGCTCCCCAGCACCAGTCAGGACAGAGGAGGTGCAGGGTGCTGCACACACCACTCCCGTTGTCAGAGAGGAGCTGAAAGCACCAACACACAGAGGATCCACGTGGAGATGAGAGAATAGCAGTACTGACCACACCAGTCTCATGTTTCTTACTACAGACACCCGTGTCTGGGCATTTCTGACTCTCGACTACAAAATTAAGTCAACCAGGGCCCTTGGAAAAATAAATGCAGTATGTCAGTCCCCCCAGAAATTTAATTGTTTGTGCTAAAAATAATCTTCAGTTTTGCTTCTATGGGATTCAAGGACCAATCTACAGCAACTACAGGCTATGCAAAACATTATTTCTTTTTCAGAAGGGAAAAAAATTATTTATGCAGTGCATTATCAATCCCAAATGGTGATGTTCAAGCACAAGTTTGATGAAGTATATGCAGCATAATACAGCTGCTTTGCATTTTGATTCCTTTATTTATAGGCCACGGCAAATTAATAACTCAAAAATGTTGTTTCAGGCAAAGTAATGGACACACAATAAAACTATTCATTTCCTCAAAGGTCACTCTAGGAGAAGCATACATTGTTTAGAAGCCTTCCAACAATGCTATTGTTCCAAAGAAAAGTGAAAATATATAATGAGTAGTTAGTGCCTATATCTGCATTGGAGACCCTAGGCTAATTTAAAGTGCAATCTTAAGGCAATCAATCATACTCTAAAATTACTTCATTTTCCAAACTGTTTACACTTTTTAAGTTACAAATCCACTTTCTGCTATTTCAACTCACGATTTACAGCTACAGATTTAGCCTGCCTTGGCTTGCTGCCAAACTCTAGTCATGAGGGAGCTAATGATCTGAACAGATCAGTGTTTTATAATGGAGAAAAGCGCATGTAAATTTCCAGCATGTCTGCAAGTAATCAAGGCATGCTGACTATAAATGAGGCGGCCTCACATTTATTTTAGGAGAAATATCTTAAAGCTCCACTTTTTATTGGGGCCAAAACCAACCCAAAAAGTAAAAATAAAATAAATAAAATGTTTTTTAAAGGCTATTCCAAGATTATTCCAAATGATTCTAAATGAAACTGCTAGGCAAACAATATGTAAAAGAATAGCACAATAGCTAATTTCCTTTAATGTTTCTATCTCAACCAGATCATATCCTTATCATGGCAAGCTGGAACATTAAACTCTCTAGTTCATGGAACCAAAACACAAGAGTGCTTCATATTACATTACAGAAAAACGAGCCATTCCCTACAAACAAGGTCAGATTTCTGGAATGCCAAAGGTCTACACTTAAACAGAACTGGGAGGAGGGGAGGCTTTGCCCACTCCACTCTCTAAAAAGCAGTGAGAAACTAGACCAGCGATTTAAATTTGTTTTATAGCCAAAATGGTAGAAGGACAGCTAGAAATCCCTTGAGATGATACTTAGTATTATCTTTATTGTTTCATTACAGTGGCACAGGCAAATAATGACTTTGTGTTACTGTAAAAATACTGCCGGATCCTCATTTTCTAGTGGAAATAATTACTTTATTCCATTATTTTCTGCTTACCATCAGCTTACGCTCCCCTCCCCATGTAGGCAATGGGTTGAGGTAGGTTTGGGGCTGGATTGAGAAAAGTTTCAGATTTTCTCTTGGTTTTGAAGGCCATAATAAGGAGGCATATTCTGACCCAAAAGTGGCTTTAGAATGGAGCTATAAATATTCTTGTGTCATACTTCATGAAATTCAATCCATCATGATGGATATTTCTGTTCTAACATTATTACGTGCCTAAACTCAATTGTATAATTGGATAGGGCCAGAAACAATAAGCTGGCATGGTTTCGTTACAGTATACTACAGCTTTAAAATACCTGTAATCATAAATCAACATAATTATTTGAAGTTCTGTCACGAAGCAGAACAGGAAAAGAAAAATTAAAATAAACTAGCTGGTAAAGGATCTCATTTTACTTTCTAGAGACTTGAAATTTTTTTACCAGCCATGAGTCTCACCACTGCTACAACTGGGAAGGTCTTTCTCCTTTCTAGATTGTCTTGAAAGGCACCACCTATGAAATATTTTGCTTCCTTACAGCTTTCCAAAGCAACCAGCAGGGCAGCACTGTGGAACCCTGCTACTCCACAGTATGGTGGACACTGCAGTCATTGAGACCAGGGTAACAGGGAGCCAGACTGGACAAGGCAAAGGGATCCAAGCCAGCTGAACACCTGGTGGGCTACAGGTTCAAGGGCTGAGTACCGGCTGTTGCTGCTGACACAGCTGGTCGGGCTAAAAGTCCTAGAGGGAGATAGCCGAAGTCACTCCCTGGTGTAGGAGCGGAGTCAACTAAGCATTTTTGTCCCAGCTTGTTTGCTGTTCATCCACACAAAATAATTTATTAAGTCCTCCCTGTCCTCTCTGCACTTCTTACTTCACCACAGTCAGGACCAAAACTAACTGATCCTTTCTTATTCTTTTCCTATGTGCAGGTCAGGTAATGTAAGTAAGAGTTGAGGGGCAGCTATGATGGACAGTCCCTGAATTTGAAGAATGTTTATTTTTAATGACTGCTATGCAACTGCCATTGGGAGCCAGCCTTTGGGAGCTCATTGTCCAGCTGAGGCAGAAGACCAAGCTGAGGTGAGCACAGGTGCCCTCCAGTGCCTGCCTCACCATATGGGAACACCACAAAGTGCTTTCGGATGGACTGCACTGTGTTACTGTAAGAGGCAAAGGCACCAGCGGTGGCAGAGGCATCTCTCCCCTCACCTACAGTTACTCAACCATTCTCCAAATCTCACCTCCACCTACCTTCCAGCCATGCAGAGCTTCATGCTCACTGGAGGCACTGGGCTACAGCATGACTTAAGTTAAAACATCAAATCCTCCTATAGCTTCACTGAAAAAAATCATACTACTGCATTCACAGGGACAGAGATCTCCAGGAACCTTCTTGTTCTGCTTTTCTTGCTGCTATTAGTTGTTTTGTTGTTTTGTTTTGTTTTTTTTTTTAAAAGCTCTTTTTCCTCCTTTTCTTTTGATCTCAAAACAATGTAAAACTTCTTGTCAAGAAGAAGTTCTTCAGTGTGAGGCTGGTGGGACTCTGGAAAAGGCTGCCAAGGAGGCTGTGGATGTCTCCTGCCTGGGGGTGTTCAAGGCCAGGCTGGATGAGACCTTGAGCACCCGAGTCTAGTTGAGAGGCCCATCGCAGGGAGGATGGAGTAGAAGATCTCTAAGAACCCTTCCAACCTAATCCATTCTATAATTCTACTTTATTATTTCTGATAATTAGGTGAAGAACGTGAAGTTTTTCATAGAGATACTCTTTTGAGCAAGTGCTTGATGTTCACCAAAATCTGCAAATTGTGTTTGTGTACACACACCCCTTACACCTACAGTTTCAGCATAGGTCACTATATATACATACAGAATAAACTACACAAGTACTGTAACTTCATTAAAAAACACAATTTCTCAACTTCTCAACTTATACTCTAACACACTACAACATCATCAACTGCAGAAGTAAATGAAAATGTGTAAGACCTGCATTTCCTAGGTTGAAGAAGAAAAACCCTTAATCTGTCAATATATCTAAATTAAGGTGAAAAGGGTGAGCAAACAAATTTGGAGAAAACAGGCCAATCAACTCCAGCTCAACAAAAAATTCTAGTAGATAAAAAGAGAGTATAAAATCAGAAAGGAAGTATAAATAGGTGATGTGAACAATTCTTGTGAACAAAAAAGCATTTGATATCGTCATAGTTGGTGTCACAGCGTGGCTATTAACCAGCATAAACATTCATTTTCAGTCCCACTGAGTCACCCAGAAAAGCTGGCTCTCAAATAATGAGGCTGATGGAGCCTAAAATCCAGTTCCACTTTTCTTTACTCCAACTGGAACTGTTGCACAATTACAATACAGAATGTCAGGATATGATAAACAGAACTGAAAAAGGGAAAGAAAACAATTTTTTCCCCTACAAGTCAGGTTCAGTGCTTTTGCCTATTAAAGTAACCAAATATGTTTCTCTCTGAAATCAAAGCCAAAAGGCAGCATGCCAAGCACAGTTAACAGATAAATCAATGTTCCCGAAGGGCAGGCAATTTTTTGTTTAGGGGGGGTTTCTGCCCGACAACAATCTTGTGGTGAGCAAACAGAACACCCACCATACATCTTGTCAATCTATTCACATGAAACAGGGAAGGAAATGTGAATACTTTTGAAGATCTGGGGACTGTTTGGAAAAAACTTCATGTTCTAACCTCCCTGTCAAAGGTCATGGTTTTCATAACTATGAAGTCTGCAGCTATTGTAAAGCTCACTACATAGAACATGTAATTGCAATGAAGTTATCACTAAGGTCATTGTATACTAGCAGGGAGTTTGTAAACAAGAATGAATCACAGGTTTCATTTTTGTGTCCCTTTCAAACTGGAAGACCTAACAGTTTCCTGTTCCAACATACAAAATAGTATTGCTTCTATAAACCTACTCGGGTCTCCTTGCCAGCAGTTTCCATTTAATTAAACTGACAGCAAAACAGGGCCCTTGCTAATGTGATCCAGACCAGTTTGCCTCCAATGTAAATTCTCAGGCATGAAATTACATCTGAAACAGACACAATAATCCCTCTATATCTTAGTCATAAGTTTAATCTATACTAAAATAACATTTTCTTTGTCTGTATTGAAGTCTGGTTTAGAATTCAATGATCTTTTCTTTTGTTCCCAGTTAAAGTTCAGGGAATTATTCAACTTCCATTCACCTTACAGTCAATTCAGAATTTTCTTCTTGCCTGTAATTTATACATTCATTGTTGGTTTCTAGGTCACGCGTAGCAAAATGATCTCGCATGTGAGAAACTAGATTTGGGACCTATTTCAAACTTTTACTTTCTGGAAAAAAAATAGGCTGGTAGCACTGTAAAACTAGTTCACAGTTGCTTAAAGCAATCTAAGTTGCTGGAGCAAACAGCCTGATCTTTTGCACAGATCCTTGGGTCAACTAGCTGTAAAGAAGAAAATGGATGAGATTTATAGGTGCCTTCAATAAAATGAAGGTGAGGTTGGTTGTTTGTTTAATGACCCATAACATTTCACTTTCTTCTAATCATTCTCAACCAGTACTCAACTGCTGCCCTAATTCTTACACAAACAGAATATGCAAAAGAATAGTTACTTATTGCACAGTAAGCACGATGTTCATGATGAGCAACTCACTAAATTGGAGGGTGTATTTATGCCAGATGCAAGTGAGACGGTTATTTCTGAGAGACACAGAACTTTCTCCTCCTGGCCCACAGGCTGCCTCCTCCTATACCAGCACTAAGGCAAGCCTGAGAATGCTACAGCACCCTTGCAATTCACATTTGCACTATCAGAGGGGCTTTGAAGAACAGGGAGGAACAGTATCCAGAGAGTAAAATCTTGAAAAGTAACTATCAGTGGGGGAAAAGCAAAATAATTGATCTTTTCTTATTCAAGGGAGTGTGTGCCACAGTGACGTCCTCACCTTCTGCTTGACAGGATGAAGTTGTTTTATCTCAATCAGTTAAAAAGTGATTGAAAAAATGCTCTCCCAAATGCCCAACCTCATAGCCAAGCGCAGGAATGACATTGCACATTCCTGATACTGGAAGCGGACATCACCTGAGCTTTGCTGCAGTAGGTCTCCAAGCTCTGCGAATTACACAACACTCAGCCAGCAACATGTAATGATACATTTGAACCTTCATTTTGAAACACCGTAATAAGATTACCTGAGCATCACAGTGCCTAGCAGTGACTGTCACCTCAAAACTTTGATCCAGGAAGGAAAACCAAGTCTGTTATGTGCAATTACATTTCCTCTGATACAGCCAAGCTGGTAAACTGATTGTTTTAAAAGGAAAGTTTGAAGACACATTTTGTGTGAAGTTTTACCACCAGCACCATGCATCAACAAAAAACTCTACAGCTGAGTTCAGGTATAGGTATGTCAAACTCCTGTCTTCTGGCCAAAGTGACAAATTAGGTGGTATAAAAGAAAGAGCAAAGGAACCTGTGAAAAGGGAATAAAACCCCAGCATGTTCTAAGAGCATGGCATCTTCATTCACCTCACTAGACCTGGACATCTTGCACTGGCAGTGTCAAAATCTGGTAGGAAATGCTTATGGGAACTGGAGCAATGATCTGTGAGGCACACACAAAGCTCCAATCTTGGACTACATGTAATCCAGCTAAGATCTCAAAGAAAAGGAGCAACAAAATGGAAACTCTAGTTCCATTTTTCTATTCACACCATCCCATTTTGTCATGTCTAAATAACTAAGACAAAGTGCTCTGTCAGGCGCGTTGAGCTCAGAGCACTCCTCACACCACCTGTGACACTCACTACACTGTGGGACTGGGCACAAGGACTTCTATTTCCCTAGAGCTTGTGCTCCAGCTGGAGATGCTGTGACCGTAAGAAGCACAAGTGACAAAACCACTGTAAAAACAAGGGAAAACTGAACCACCCCATATTTTCCATGTTTCTACTCACTCAACCAAGCATTTGCAAAACCTTGGTTACATGCTGAACTAAAAATACCTGCTGCACAAGAAATGTTACACGACTTTCAAGCAAGAAATTTGCCACATGTCCAGCAAGGTATAAATGACACTTTCCTTTCAGAGCCTGGACAATAATATTTCCAAGCACTGTTGCCACTATCTTCCTCTTCAATTAAGAACTTTAATTGCATTGTTTTCCTCAAAAAAGTGCTTATTTAAGAAAAATAGTCATACAGCGAGTAGTCTCACATTCTAGGGAAAAATGAATAAACAAAATTTCATTTATGAAGCAGAGGACAACAGTCAGCCATTGGCATGATCGGAAATCATTACAAGTCCTTCTGGCAACCGCTGTTCTGCTTAACTGTTTGTGAAGGCTCTTGTTATAGAAACCACACTCAAGAAGTATTCTGGTAAAAGTACATATTTCCTTACTTTTATACTGACTCTGCCTAAAAGGTGGCAAGCTAAAAAGGGTCTAATACAGAGGAGTAGCATCTCCTGATCTACGGCTGTTAAAAATCAGCTCCCTGTGCTTCCCTAAGCCAACAGATACGGCATAGAGGTGCAAACACTTCACGCAAACACTTTACACAACTGGCCAGAGATGAGGGAATGTCTTTTCATATTAACTTACATGGATTTGTTGATATGTCTGATCAGTTCAAAGTCAACAAAGCAGAAAAATACCAATAGTTTCTGTTGCAGAGGGTGAAAAATGCTCTTACTCCTTTTGTGAAAATATGCTAGGCTTGTATTATCAAACCCATGAATTCCTGTCTAACTATCTCCATCTTTCCTGTGCACCCTGACATCAAAATAGCAGAGACAAACCTGGCTTCATTTCCTGGATATTTCATATAGACCTAAATGTTCTTAAGTATACAGTCAAGGAGCATATTTTAAGGCTGCCATGCTCACACCTGATCTCCTGCTCTACACTTTAAAGATATTAAATAGGCTTTAACCAAAAAATCTCATGTTTTGTGCCTTGGACTCACATGGTATCTGAGATGGCCAAAGGCTAAACCCTGCACTCGTCATATTCATTATACGCAAGTCAGAGGGCCCTGGTCTGAAAACCAAAGTAAAAACTGAGCACCAGCCTTCCCTGCAGGGAAAGCTAACAAAAAAAATCTAAGCCACACACCCCAAAATAACCCAGTGGCAAGGTAGGGAAGCAGCCCTTATTGTTATCTCCAGCAATCTTCATCCCTACTCCAATTTCAGCTTTGCACCACCTCTCTCTTGCTCTATCATGGAAGGATCAAAGCTGCAGGTCATGGAGGAGTATGGCCTTCAGCACTGACCTTCTCACATGTCCCAGGCTAGTCTGAAAGTCTACAGAAAATGGCACTAACCACTCAAAACCCAAGTGGGATGATTATTGCAGAGGCTCTTTCCTGTTGAGGGATATAATAACTGGGTAGGCAAAACAAAACAACTCTTTCTAAGTTTTTCACAAAGGCACAGAGGACCTGATTTTCCTGCTGCTTACACTGCTGCAAGGTTTGCTAGTAAGCATCTCAGCAGCAAGCTTAAACCCATGGTATAACACTGAGTGGCTACCACAAGAAAAAGAACTTCAAGTTCTCCCTGTCGGAGCTGGACGGCTGCCCTAAGGGAAGAGTGCAGAGGGCAGCTGACAGGGCTCAACACCTCTCAAGGGAGCAAGCCCCCTGCCCTGGTGTTTCAGCTGACCAGTCTACTGAAACACCAGGAGTCTCTCCCACACAGAACTACAGGATCTAATCTTTGATGTTTTACAATAGCACAAAGACAACATATAAAACACATTCAAGAAACACTGTGGGAAACATGCCAGCATTTTAAGGAACGTTCCCTTTGGACACGAAGCCTTTTTTAGCCAAATCACTATGATTCTGTTTTAGTGACTCACAGGAATGGATGCTAGATTAAGGTTTAAAAATGGGATATTTTCTCTTCTGCTCCTAGGTTCACCTCAAGACATGTGAATGAAAAAATAGCAGTAAGCGTATTAGGCTGGACTTATGTTCACCAACAGACACTAAATAAGGATCTACTAAATTTGTAAAGCTTAGCTGAAGTTTCAAATGTATAATTCTGAAAATGTAATTCCTCCTGAAGTTGGGCAGGGCAAGGATCATAAAACTATAAAAAGATACTTTGTCCCTAAAGATTGCAAGAAGCTAATCATTAGCCACCCGTTTATAGTGTTTACCTTTTTATTACATTATTCTGGCATTTTCCCTTCACAAAGACCCACTCCTTATTTCTACCATATGGGTAACAAAAAAAGATCCACTGCCTCTAGGCAAAGTGTTTTTAAAGACAAAGGCATTTGCAGAATTAAAAACAAACATACAAACAAAGCATACATAAATTTGTGTTTGACTACTGTTGGGCATGTGGAACAGCACTCATTTTCTTTTATAAATTTTTCTTTCTTTCTTTCCCCTTTTTTTTTTAAAATATACAAATGACAGTAAAATATGTACCCAGAAGCAAATTGAGAGAACTAAATTTAAAACGCACTTTCAGACTACTCTTTCATTTTTTTTCTTTTTAACTTCTCTTTTTTTCCAAGGCGAGATGGGAGGAGGGAGCTTGTACCAATGTTTTGAAGTACTGTAAGTTCTTCTGCCTTTTAACAGAAATATGTAAACAAGGTGTATGACTGTAGGGTAATGTTCTAGTCACAAAGCATTCAAGAGCCAGAGTGAAGCTATTTAAAGAATGGAGTATTCAATTCCTGAGGCCAGATGCTAGTATAAATATGAAACTATGTTCACACTGCAGATTAAATTATTTTTAGTTTCTGCATTTGAACTGCCAAAATTATTTGGGTTGGGTTCTTTTTTTTTTTTAAACTGTACCACAGCACTTATGGGGCCACATTTTAATGTATCTAAACACAGGAATAAAAACACAAGCACAAAAGGGCTTTTTCAGCTATTTTCTCTGTGCAACAAAACAAGATGTGCGTAGTGACAAATGCTGTCACAAATAAGGGTCATTCAAGGAGTGAGAAAACTAAGAATAAAGATAGAGCTGAAACACTTGAGATTCTGGAAATAGATTTTTACAGTACTTTATCATTTCATTTTCATCCCACAAAGCTTTTCATCTGGAAATACTCAGTGTGGAAAAAAAAAAAAAAAGAAGTGGAGACTGTGGTTTAAAAATAATTAAACAGAAAAACATGGATTAAGATTGCATTACACCCTGGGTTAGCCATGAGAGCTCACACAGATCTTGCTAGGAATATCAAATTAAAGTCTCTAGTAATTAACTAAACCAAATAATAAGCCCATGACCTTGCCATAGCAAAACCATCTACGAATTCAAGACAGAAAGACAACAAAATAAACTGTCAGTGATTGAAGAAAATCCAGGCTCAGTGATTGGGTGAGTAGCCGGGTGAGGACAGTGTGATGAGACATACTAAAGCCTTCAAGTCACCTAAAAGGCTGCCAAGGACCACCCTCATGCTGATGACCAAATCGCTGATGTTATTTTTTTGGTCCTGTAATTATCTTTTCTTTACTTCACCAACTGACAGGGATGGAAGGTCCTGGACGTATCTCAATGATGTGATTCATCTGCTCTTATCAGCAGGTTAGTCTACCAAGAAACTAGAACAGCATGGAAGAATATCAACCAAGCCATAAACTCTTCCTACAGTGAATACTACAGATGCCCTGGAAGGCCTGGATGTTCAGCCAGGAGCTTAAACCTGTGAGAAGGGTAAGCAGAAAGACTGAAGCTTGGTCAGTCAAGAGACCTCCTGCAACACTAAGGAATGTGGAATTACTGAGCAGACTTGCTCTGCACCATGCTGAACATGCATATTTTGCTGATGACTTACAAGAAGGATGAGCCCAGAAACACCATACAGCTGGCTGGGGGACAGGGAGCGGGTCCTGCTGTACTGGAGCTGTAACCCATCTAATATTGAGATGTGTGAACCGACACTAAGTACCTGCGGAGACTATCACTGCCCCAGTTCAGAAAGGCAGGGGACACCAGATTTAATTACAAACAGGTGATGTGGGACATGCTGAAAGCTGAACATGCTCTTGAGTATCATGTCAGGTTCAGCCCTGGTTCCTAATTAACTGTTCTTATCAGGCACGGATCTGGTATGACAACAGCAAACCCTCCTTTGGGTGGACAGGCTGGCAATTCCAGCTTTCCCTGGGTATTTGCAACACATCCTTAAAACACATTACCCTGCACTTCAAAGAAATCCGGGACCAGAACATCTGGGTTTTGGTTGTTTCATTTCTTAGTAATATAAAGTTTAAAAAAATTCTGCAGCTGTGGATAAAACATTCAGGAACACAGCAGCTACCTTGCCATCCTTTACCTATCTTCCCTTCACTAGACTCATTCACAGGAGCAGAACAGGACATGGGGGAAATTGGAGGAGGCCAAGGGAATGTTTCCCACCTTTTTGTTAAATTAGATTTTTAATTTGGTTTTGGATCCTTGAATTGTACAACATGTGGGGATCTATTCCACTCATCACGCGCGCACACACGCACGCACACGCACACACACACATAACTCCCCTTGGCATAAATGGGAATGACGAATGCGTTGTGAGAGGAGAACTGGCCCCTAAAACTGCAGGAGTGTGAACAAGGTTGTAAATATACCTCAAGGTTCTGGTAACATTAGAAACCAGCCTAGCGAATTTCTCATGGTTTATTATGATATCACCAAATCCCCTCTATGTATTTATAGCCTTGTAATTCACAATTATTCTGGGTCCATAAATGTTTTTGGCATCTGAATGTAGAACTGATACTATTATTTCACATATTATGGTACTGTCCACGAATGCTAAATTTATTCCTGCAGAGACTCCTGGAGTTCATTCATCAGATGTTTTATGCTACTGTTCTTTTAATGATTCATTTATCCTTAGTAATATTTGTATTCTGAAGTGTGGCGTCTCCAGCCGACAGCACAATGCTCTGCTGAATTATCTTTTTCTTTCACAGCATAACAAAGTAGAGCACAGTCAAATTGAAGATGGCCTTTAGTACACTGTCAGAACAATACTGCTTACCAAGCATATCCAGACACATTTCTCAAACCACATGTAATGCTCCGGCTGTCAACATGCTCATAAAGTCATTAACTGGCATCTTAAAATGAGGGTGTGATACATATATTTAAATGTTTAGGAAAATCAAATGTGTGCTCTTATAGAAGCTTATTTTGACTTTCAGTTTCTACACACATCAATAATGCAGCAGCACGCAGAACTAAAAATTCACCTTGATTTTCCACAAGCTGCTAATATATACTCCTGCTAAAATAATACACATTATCTATCACTAACAAAAGCTTCTTTATGGTGTAATTATTTGTCCTTCACAGTGTAACAAAGCAAGAAGGCCCAAGGTTTACAGTGCTGAGGATTCATTTTTACAAGCAAATTATTATTATTTGCAGTAAAATTAAGGAGGAATTTATTTTACATGGTACAGATTTTACTAAATGAAGTAAATAAAGGTTATGCCATACTGTTCTCCAATACAAACCTACCCAGTGAGTTACAGCTCATGCTGTTACATTTTTTAAATACAGGCTTTCTCTGTCGCCCACTCCCACAAACTCCAGTTTAAACGTGCACTAGGCTTAACCCCTCCCTTCCCAAACACCCTTGTCTGTCAACACTCTTGTCACACAAGGATCACCATGCCAGCAAAGACAGGCATGAAATAAATGAACCAAAAGAGATCAAACAGTCAAAATACTGGTACCAAGACTCTTGAAAATCAGTTCAGCAAAGGCGAAGATGCCAGAATCAGTCTTCTCCTGTGTTTCCATACAGCCCATCTTGGTGTTCACAAAGGCGACACACAATACTGTGGGACATCCCTAGGCTGCCCACACTGGGAAGACAGGTTTGCGACTGCACACTCAGCTGCTGAAGCCAAGCCCCTTTCCACACTCCAACACCTTCCTTCTCTTTCTGGTCTACTCATCTCCCACCTTCACTTGCCTGTCCAAGCAAAGCTCCATCCCATCAAGCAGAGGGAGGGGACACCTCAACTCCTGTTGCTGAGGTCCTCACAAATGCTGACATAGGCATTTGCTGGCATTACACCCCACCAGAGATTGCTCCTGCGTGCCTCTGTCCTAGCAAGTGATTCTGTGACAAGGAAGGGGAAAACCCACCAAATCTCCTTTAGTTTCAGATGCGCAAAGGAAGTTTTCTGTGACAAACTCCCATGGCACATCCATAAGAAGGTAAATATTGTATCTCAGAGAACAAGCACTAGTCTCTCTTGCCACAGGGCAGTCAGAATCAGACTAAGATATCTAGGAAGACAGAAGATGACAGGCCAGGTACATCGCAGTGTACCTGTAAACAAAAGGTTAACTTCCATTCCTGGGTACGGAGCAATGAAGAGCAACTCAGAAGAGCAACTTGGAAAGGAGTAGTGAGTAAGCTGGGTCTGTCTGTTCTCCTTCCCCCTGGAAGGGAACTGACAAAAAGATCTGGCCATGGTGTCAACAGCACCCACAGAAGAGCTTGAGCATCTCAGCACGGCAGCCCAGGTCACAAGCCAGAATGATTCATGAGCTGGTACAAAGACAGCTTCAACTTGATTAACAGAGGGCTGAGAGTCAAAGATGACCACAGCACTCCAGATTCTGGGCTCCAGCAGTGCAGACTGACAGCACAGGAAAGCAGCCAGACAGGAAAAGGAGGACATTTGCAGGGCCCACCCAGCTATACCACAGTATTATATAGGTGCTCAGTTTACACAGCTCCGTATTCAGCCAATTTTTGGTTGGCTGCATGGTAAGGACACAATGCTGGATAAAGGCATCAATGATCTGTGAGGCACCAACAGCTCCAACCAGCAACCATGGCACACACAGGAGACCAATCATCACCTCCCTACACAGCACTGGCAAGGGAAGTACAGGGCCACAAAACAATAGACATCCCAAACTGGGTCCCCCCTGGGACCCAGAAACAATATGGGCAGGGACGGAAACTAGAGGGAAGGCTGAGGAGGGAAAACAGCACCCTCTAAACTCAAAGTTAAAAAATAAAAGGAAAAGGGAAAAAAAAAAAGAAAAGAAAAAGAGAAAAGGCAGACATTAAGATAAAGTCAGATTCAGAGCACAGCAGCACTGCACCAGGAGGCACACGTTTCCAGTTACTGGAACAAAACCTTATGGTCAGTAAGAATTAAATACAAGATCCAGCAGTGACTAGAAGGGAAAAAATCCTGGAGAGCAGACACATGTGGGTTATTACACAGCCTGGCAAGGTCAATCTCGGTGCTAAAAACAGACAAAAATAAAAAAAGCCGTCAAACATTTTTAAAGGGACACTGTCTCACACTGGCTGCTTTGATACTGTTTGTGAATGGTCCTTATTTTTTATCTACTCATTTTCTAATTATGTAGGCTACTTCAGTTCTGACCAAAGGCTGTAACAGAACTCTTATTGATGGTTCAGACTGCTGCAGCTTCGGCTTTAGGAGAACGTGGAGAAGTTTCCCCTAGCTTCACAAGGCAGCAAAATTTAACTCTTCCTCCTCTCACTTTGCAGAAGTGATTCTTTCCCTGAAGTTTCTGAATAGACCAGAACTGCAATTGCAAATAGCTGTGCTCTACACCAATGACAAAGTGCTCTGTCATACCAATGTATAATTGAAAATGCTGACACAGTGACAACTGCTATCAGCAGAATTCTGATAATCATGTTAGCTTGTTCCTGCTGCAGGAACCAGTGGGGGTGGGGAACAGCCATTATGATTTAGGGGCTACCTAGAGAGAAGTTAGGTGGGACTTTGTTTACAGTTCTTGGTAGACCTTCCGCATTTCAAAGAACAAAATACCCACCTCCTCAATTCCCAGGGGCAATGATACCATCCCCTTTTACAAGAGCTCAAAGGCAGGTCAAAGTTTGAGCAGCAATCCAAATTTTATCTCTTTGATTAGGCAGGCTTTAAGTTTGAGATCTGTGGTGTTAGAACTCCTTTCAAGAGCCACAAACAGATGAGGGTCAACACAATCCAGTGGTGAATTAAAAGCTTCCATTGCCAGTGCTGCATATTAAGATGGTTTTGTCATCCTGATACCCTTCCTCTGTAATGAAGCAGGCTGTCTCCAGAGAAAGGAAAAAAATAACAGTACTTAAATCATTCCAGCATTGCTCGGGCAAATATGTGGCCTCAGGAAGGGCCAGGTGGCTGCAGGCAACCTCCCAAAGACCCCTTCCCAGGGAGGTTAGGGAGATGCAGAGGAGAGCAGCAGTGGCTTCAGAGAGAGGGGCAAGTGAGCAGCAGGAGTCCCAAAACAATACAGGAGATTTCTCCTGGTCACCTCCAGGAAAAAACATGTCATTATTACAGGATTATTGAGGGTACACTGCATCAAACAACAGCATCAACTTCCATCATCTGAAAGGCAGCCAGCAACTGAAGCCAACAAGCCAACAAGTATTAGCTATCTTAAACTAGTTGGCTGACAAATAATAAAACAAATATCTATCTTGTCCTCCTCATGCAAGGCCAGACAAATTGACTGTCTGCTCAGCACCCTGGGTTACCTTCAATCTCAAACGTGCTAATGCTAAAGGTCAGCAGTGATTAAACCAAGAGATGTACAACCAAAGGAAGCCTTCCTGCTCCAAGTTCTCTCTGAAGAGCAAGCCCAATAGGGCAACTTCACAGCCTGCCACTGCTCTTGTTCTGCTGCACAGTGCCAGCACATGCTAGGAGCTGCACAAACAGAGAAGAAAATGCCAGGCCACAGCCCTTTTTCCCCAAGGGAGCCGTCCTGCTCCATTCTGCCTCCATGGAGCACAGCAGACAAGTCATGTAATAGGCTTGTCTACAGCAAAAGAGCTATATCAACTGGGCTGGTTAAAATGAGTTAGAGAGGTCATTCTGACCCACAAGACAAAAAAACAACATACGGTGTACAAGGGCAGAGAGGAGAAAATGGGATAATGGGACAGTTACAGGAGTTTTATCAAGATCAAAATGGCATTTGGTTAGGGCAATGGGGACAGAAAGGCACAAGGAACAGGCAAAGACTGCAGACAAACAGGGAAGGAAGGGAGGGGAAGAGTTAGAGGCATGACTTAGGCACAAAGCATCCCAAGTAGCTGTACTCTCAATAGCTAACAATTAGTTGGTCAGAAAATTATTGCATCAAGTTAAGCCAGGCGAGCCTGAACTCGGCACACATGCCAAACAATGAAAAAGAGAGTCGGCTGCAGTTCAGAAGTCACCGCAAGTGTCTGAGCACACTACAGCTGCAGATTATCAGTTTTGATAATACTACAGTTTGACTACATTACAACTTGATAATCTTCATGTGGAGAAGCCTTGTCTGTTGCAAGGCCATGGACAAGTGAAATCAAAAGTCCCACGCAAGAGATCAGTGCCTGCTGGGGCTGGGCACCATGACTGCCTGAGCACTGAGAGGTCAGCACCTTCCTGGAAGATAGTTCATCCTATCACTGCTTCTCCTTCCAAAGTCACTGCAGTCTGCTGTGCATCAGTCAATTTACACATCAACAAAAGATCTGATGATGAGCTGAAATCTCCCGGGTGAAGTTACGCAAATTAGGAGACTGGTAAAGAAGAGAAGGAAATTAGAGGGTGAGCCAGTCCTGCAGCATCCAGTGCCTGCGTGGCAAGCCCTGTTGAAGGCTTTAAAAGACATAAGCAGGAAGCCACTGCTGGAAAACCACCTATGGACTAGAAAAGGGCAACTGCTAAAATACAAACCTCAGCTAGAAGCAGTACTTGATATTCCTGGATTTCACAGAGAATGAAGATCCAGATTCTACATCCCTAAATCCGTTACTGAGGGGAATGCAAGACAGGACAGGACTGATTGCTAAATTATCTTTGGGTTCCTCCTCACTGGATCTGAACAAATAAACAGTAGTAACTGCAGCAAGCTGCCCTGCAGTATGCACCAGAGCTTGTTCATTCCCATTACTAATGC
Source organism: Eubucco bourcierii (assembly GCA_013396675.1). NCBI lineage: Eukaryota > Metazoa > Chordata > Aves > Piciformes > Ramphastidae > Eubucco > Eubucco bourcierii. The sequence goes on from VWZE01014120.1 coordinate 259,781, forward strand.
TGCTAGTGCAGGAATCAGAGTGCCCACCATGTGGCAACCTCAAACATCCATTCTGGTATCATAAACACTCCTAAAAGGTCAGATAAAAAGAGCAGCAATGACAGTTTGGGGACCAAACCCAGACCTCTGTCATGACAGACTTGTGAGCCAGAGGGATGCAGACTGCCTGGCTGGGACAGCAGCTGCTCCCACCTCCCCAGCCCGGCCAAGGCACTGGGGCCGTTTGTTCCTCGGATAAGCCCAAGCAGCACCACAGCCCAGCCTCACTCAGACCAACAGAGACGATGAGCACTAAATTCAGTCATTTTCCCCTCAGTCTCTTCTCTCAATTTCAGCTCTGACTCCTCTATCTTTTATTTCTTTTTCTAAAGACACATTTAGAGATGAAACCATTCATAACTGCCTATCCACAGACAGTTTGCGGCAGCGTAATTGACAATGAGTCTGCTGCAAAAATGAAAATGCTGTTTTAATAACCTTGGCCTAAAATACATTCTGTTGTATGCCTCAAAGGGTTTCAATAAAAAGTCAACCTGTAGAGACATATTTTCTTGGCTTAAACAACAATCCAAAGCTTATAAATGTAGTCCAACTATAATGACATATTTATAGGCCAATAAAGCTTACACTGCAGCTTTCATACTTCACTTAAAGGAAGTCTGTAAGAAGCAGTGTTATATAAAATAATTTGAATTTTTTTTTCAAACTATAGCCTGAGGAATACAAATACGCAACTTTGCCATATTTAACCGAGAGTGTTTACATTGCTTAGTTGCTAAAAATTTTGTAAAATTAAATAATTCCTCATTTGGTGACTTCCCACTAGTTTACCAAATATGGGTATAGGAGTCCATGTATTACAAAGAAAAATCCCCTAAATAATTCTAAAGACAAAAATAAACAACTAGCGACCTTAGTAGTGAATGATTTAATCAGACCAATTCTTCTGGAAAAACAGGTTCTCATGTTCATTATGAATAATACATTCCTGAGCAACTCTATTTTTATATGCTGCATTGTTGCTATTCTTTATTTTTCTCAACATTTGAAATAAATATTCAGAAAGCTATAAATAGTCTTAAGACACAAACTGCTAGGATTCAATATTGACATATTTGTAGAAAGGGACAGAATGTATAACATAAATATCTCAAGAGGCAGAAAGAAGTAATTCTTAAAAACCATTTTTCAGGCTGAAATCTTGAAGCTCACACAAAAAAAAAAAAAATGCCGTTGCTAGATCTGTTATTTAATACAGTCCTAAGGAGAAGTTCTGCATAATTCACTAGTGATAAAAGCAATGGCATTTTACAGAACTAAACCCAGTTTCTGCAGAAAAGAAAAGCAAGAGAGAAGAAAATGAGAAAAGATTAAATAAGGGGGGGAAAAAAAAGAAAAAAGAAAAATGTGAGGGAAAATCAAAAAAGAAAATATGAGAAGAGAAAGAACTAAAGAGACAGAGCTACCAAATTTGAATTAGGGTCAACTTTCACTTAGAGGTGCCTGGTTTCTCTGGGTTGTGGATTAACCAGATGTCACCTTAGTTTGGGCTAAGCAAGTGCCACAGAGTATATGGCACGGGGTACATGCTGCTCACCCAGGGGCTCTGTTCCCAGCAGCAACATGTTCGGTTCAATATGCTTGCGCAGTGCCACGTTTGTGGCTCCGCATCAGCCATGTTCTCATTTCATCCGGGTTATTTCACCCTTCACTGCTCCTGCATAGTGTGACAAAACTGACTTTCGTCTGTAAAGTTTTTTTGATCTTTCTGGTAGGGATATGATTTCCTATTGCCTTCTACAGCTCAGTTCAAAAACATCTAGTAGGAAAAATTTCAGAATCTACTCGCTTTTATGGGATTTCTCTGTAATGGAAACATGCTGTTTCATAGGAAAAAAGGGGTCCAGAAAATCGCTTTGTTTATCCAGGTTATTTCAACACCTGGTTCAGCAACTTCCTTGTCTAAGGCTAGGGTTAAACGTGGGCATTGCTACAGACTCATGCATGACCTGCCAAACTAGTACAAGAAGTGGTTTGCTCCCTTCAGACAGAAGTTCTGTACAAAGTGGTCTGCAGCATCACAGCTGCCTCACTCTGCCCAGGTGGGGAAGCCCTCTGTAAAATGTCTCCATCTTGATCAAGACAGGAACTGTGCTGTAGTGGTGGGAAATGGTGGATGTGGGATGTGCAGTAGGCCACCTCTCCACTTGGGCTGATTAGCCTTGCTAATAGAGCTGTCCTCATGCTCTCACCAGAGACACCTTTGCATGATAGTGCACTGTACTCCCTCACAGTTTACAATCCCATCCCACTGTGCTGGAAACCTATTGCAGAAGTTATTGCTAATAAATCTTTGATCACTGTAGCTGAGAGCATCACTCTGTTGGCAGGATGCTGAGTATTGGAAAAGGTCTGTGGGCACATGTCAGAACAGGCAAGAAACCTGCCATTTTGACAGCAGAGGAGATACAACACCAGCAGTTCACATCTCTATGCCTTTGCCTACAGCTAGGGAGATGACAATTCCCAGAGTGCAACGCCAACCTTGATGAACCACTCGGAATGAGAGAAGTACAGTTACACCCGGTAGGTGTTAAACTTCCATCTCATAGTTAAGCTAAACACCAGAGCTCATGGGGTTATCTACAGGACACAACCAAATGGGTCTGCTTCACAAGCAATGAAGATCACAGTTTTTCTGAGTTTTTCTCAAAGCCAGGAAAATTCTTTAGTCTTTCAAATAGTAAAAGAATCATCCTGGTACTAGATTTAAAAGATTTCTTTGGTTGCTTTTTCAAGGCTAGGATCAGCAGTCTGTATCAATGTGCCTGATCAGCTATTTGTTTTCTTGTGGTGGTTAGGGAGTTTCCCCCCCCACCAAACTTGGAATCACCAGGCTAACTCGGATGGCTAGAAGTTAAAATGAAGCTGTATTTACTGCACAGCACATATTTATAAGCATATGTACACAGTGTTTACAAATATTTACAATTATATACAATTTAGATGTAATACAGAAATTAAAAAACCCTCCTGAACAGCAAGACTACCCAGGAGGGTTCCCAACCAACTCCCTCCTTCCCAGCCCTCACTATCTCAGAAATAACCAAATAAAGCCTTGTTGAAAGCCTACATGATTAATTTTGGTGACAAAGCAGAGGTGAGATGCCAGAGCTGATAAGAGGTTAGAAGGAAATTGTTAGATTGAGTTACACAGGTTTCATGCAGAGGAGTTAAGGCAAGATGCAGCCAGGTACACAGACCAAAGAAGTGAGAAGCTTTGTTACTGTTATGACTATTTACACCTCTCAGCAAAACCAATGAGTGATATAGACATCACTATTATTTTCACAGTAAATGATCTAATTTCTCTCATTAAAATATTCCAATTAGCCTCAAACCAGCACACTTCTTAAACCTTTGGTTTTAGTCCTGTCAACCAGTCATAATGAAGAAAAATGTGATCATAACCAAACATTAGTCAAAATACTGTTTTCAACTGAAAAAAGATGACCCAACAATATAGCCAGAGCCACCAGCTGAAAACGAGCAATATCAGAATGTGGGTTATCAAAATTACACCATATAGTTTACATTCTACAAGTACTTTCAGTATAACCTCTACTTTCAAAGGCTTAACATGCAACTATAAGCTTTAGGCTTAAAGATAATTTTCTTTGGTTCCTAGGGTAGATAATAGCAATTTCATAACTTACCACAAGGGTACTTTTTCTTCTTTAAAAACAAAAACAACAAAACATTAACACACAAAAGGTCTGTCTGAAAAACATTAAGATTCTTCTGACACAATAAACAAATGCAAATAAACGTACTGTGTAAAGAAGATGCTAGGGCAATAGCAAAGAAAATTACGGCACGTAATTATGAGCCAGAAGAAACCACACAGAAGAGTAAAAGAAATGAGAAAGAATTGCATGGGTTATTTTTTCTCCTGGAGAAGTAATGAAAAATGAGAACAACTTCCAATCATACTTTAATCTTGCAACCCACATATCTAATGTTGCAACGTGAGATTGACAAAATCATTGCACCATTTGATAAGATCAGAAAAACAAGATGCCAAAGATAAATCCTCCAAGACAGATCTTCAGCTTAGTGTAACTTGATTTTGATGCCAACATGGTAACATCATTGTAAAACTGAACTTGGCTCTGTATCTCCTATTCACGTCGTGCAAAAGCATTTCCTCATATGCGTCAGCTTCAGCTTTTAATTTCTTACCTTTCCACCCATTATGGCCTAAACTTGATGCTCTTTAAACTTGAGACATTTGTTACAAGTTTGGAGAAACAGAGAAACATCCCTCTGACTGTTACTGCACACCATAAATGGGCATATACACCAACAGCAGATCCACTCTCCTAGACCCTTGGGCCCCATCACAGAATTGGGAGGTGTGACTGTCTGAGCACCAAAGCCACCCCAGAGCTGCAAGTCTGTCTGCAACAATCCCATGTGGCAGAGCTACCATTTCCCTCCCCAGGAACAGACAGGGCTGGAAAGCACAGTGAGGAAACAGTGGCATGCTCGCAGAGGCTTATGCCAGGAGGTAGCATAAAGCTTACAATGGGAGACTACAGAAGGCTACAAAGAAACATCTCCCTCCTGAACAAAGCTGATTATATGGAGATAGGACAATCCCTGGAAGCAGCCGATAATCCTGTGCTTCCAGAAGACGGGACACAAGAAAAGTTTTACCTCTCCCATACCTGTTGAAGGAGGCCTTGGGAAGATGTGTCAGGCTCCTCTCCCCACAACATACAGCTCTGACCTTATCTAGCCTGCAGAGCCCCAGGGAGAGCCCTTAACAATTACTTGCTCATGCATCTTCAAGGTTCGAGCCTTAGTGCTCAGGGATGTGTCTACAGAGCAGACAGGTACTACAGACCTACCCCATGCTAATCTTGAAGAAGACTGAAATGAGCTCACGCCACTGAGCTCAGGTGCTCCATCACCACGCCTCCACACGAAGCAATGCACAGACGTACCTTGGGACTGGCGACGGCTTGGTGAGACTGGGCTCATCCATCTTTGAAAGATGCTCGCCCACAGGCCCCTCCCCAGAGAATAAAGTAAGGGATACTCACCAAGGTCGGCTTTTTCCTTCAGGATGTCTTTAAAGTTCAAGCCACTGTTGAGCGTGGATTGCCTGTATCTCATTAAGGCCTCCTTCTGCCCATTCTTCCCCACATCCATCAGCTTGACCGGCTCAGCCCGGAAACCACACTTCCACTTGGAGAAATCGGACTGTGCCCATTTTGCCAAATCCTCAAGCTTCACAGTAACTTTCTCTGAAACAGCAATAACTTCATCCTGCAAGAAGCCATCAAATGAGAATACAACACATCATGTAGGGCTCCATGACGACCGATAAACCTGTAATGTCACCCACCTCAGGAAAGCCTATTTTGCTGTTAGCAGATTCATTTTTCTGTAATATAGAATAACCAGTACTTAATTTATTCCTCCTGCCACCTGTGGAAATATTAGTTGTTTATTCAATGCAAATATATATGATCTAAAGACAACTTCCAGGACGAGGGCAATGATCCTAAAAGGCATCTGAAATGCAGGTTGCCAAATCACATTCTGTATAACCCAAAGCCTCTGGGGAAAAGTTTGTTTTTTAGGTGCAATTAGCTACAAATGTAAAAATTCATGGTTGGATGACTAATGGTTATAGCTAGTCCTGAAATAAATGGACTAAGTAAATCTCAGATTCTTGGAACTCTGACTCACCAGAAAATTCCTGTGTTTATGGTACATTTTCCCTTGGCTTATACACAAATATTGAATTTAACTTTTGTCCTAAAAATTAAATAAAACTGTGATGTAATCCCCAAAGAAATACTACATAAATGTTACGTGCTTCCCACCAAAAGAAACTTGCACATTCTCGTGTTTCTTAAAACCTTTTTCAAGATCAGAACCGTAATTTTTTTTCCCCCTTCTTAAACACACATTCTAAGAAAAGCACTTAAACTTAGTTTAGCCTCCAGAACATATACTCGAATTAAACAGCTTTAATTGCTGAATTTCATCCTTCCAGGAAACAATCAACTCTTCTCAGTCATGATGAATAAGCAGAATGTTTTACAGCTGACTCCAGTGAGCAAGGGCTCAAGAAAGCCTCTAAAAAAATAAACAAACACACACACATATCCAGCAAGATACTCCTCCAGATTTCTTACTTAAAACAGCAGAAACAATTTGTGCTGTAATGAGAGCTGGCTGCACACCACACCTTGCACACCACACACATTTCTAGCACTGAACAAGGTAACAGCTTCCTGAAATAAATAAACCAGAATCCATTTTTTTCTACTAAATAAACACAAGTATTTGCAAAGCGGAGAGAAATTCTTTGAGTTATTAAACAAAGAGAAAAGCATGATTGATTCTCTCTCTGTGTTGTTGGCTTTTTTCTTTTTTTCACTGAACATTCTTCAGGAAATAAAATACTGCACAATAGACCAAAAAAAAAAAAAAAAAAAAAAAAAAAAAANATTGTGATAAGTTACACACAATACAAAACTTGAAGTACCTCTAGTAAAAAACAGTTCTGATATTCCACTCTCCCTTATATAATACAAAATTGTTTTATAAGCAGCACCTTCATTACATTTAGTGCAATAACAAATATTTGGTCAGAAATGAATGACATGCTTATATGTTAAGCAACCTTGTAATAAAATCTCCTTTTATCACTGCACAGAGTAAGAGCTTCCACCGAGCAACAAACAATAACAGTGATGTTTTAAATCTCTGTTTATGACGAATGTCAGTACTTTGTAAACAGGCACTGGGTACTGCAAAGTACAATTTCAATGGATGGTTTCACCCAATTTCATTACACCATCCACTTGAAATAAAAAAACTGCAGTTGCTATGCATTTTATAGCTATTACATGGTGATTATTAAATGTTAGGATGGAAAAAAGAAAAACGTATATATAAATATCAGCCTGCCTGCAGACAGTCTCAGCAATTTCTGGATGAAGTCCTCTTTTAGGATATTGAATACCAGCACCAGCTACTACACCATTTCTAGTATTTGACACTAGAGAAATCTATTTAGCAGCAGCTAAAAAAAAAAAAAAACAAACAACTGACTTGGACATCAGACGTGGTTTTGGTCAAAATATTATTTTCCAAATAGCTCTCATGATCAAATGATTATGATTTCAATTACTAGTTTCTTCATATCCTTTCCAAGAACTGGTATGACTAATTTTGGCTGGCATACAAAGTAAGCTGAGCAGACAATTTATTAACCAAAAGAAAAGTACAATCACTATTACATCACCAATGAATAAACTTGTTTTTGAGAATACAACCTTCACACACACGCACATGATGTGTACACAGTGGGAAAAAAAAAAAAGGAATAAAAAAAGAAAAAAAAAAAGAAAAAAAGAAACTCTACTGTAACAAGGGTGAAGCAATGCCAGAGGACCCACTGGCTCTGCTCAGGCTGCCATGGAGGTGGAACCAGAGAGGCATGAGCAGGGGAAAGGTGAGAGCACAGCACAGCCCCATGCTTCGTGTGGCAATGGCATGGCTGTGGCCATGAAAACACAGAGTGTTCAGCATCCCAATGCTGACATGAGGGGCCAGAAGACCCTGCAAAGAGACTGTTATGAACTTGCCTCAGTCCTTCAAAAAATGGCACTGGGACTCCCAATACAACAGCTACTGCAAGGAGGTACCCAGAACGGCACCACAGAGTGCTTGAGCCCACAAGTGGAGTGCATGAATACAAAATACAAAAGTAATTCAGGCTGTCACCTGCATTGGGACAGAAGTTATAGGCTTAAACCAACCTACGCAGGCAGCCCTGTCATCCCTGTAGCAGCCATGTCCCTAAGGCCCCCAAATCAGCTGGGATTGCCCAAGGCGGGCACCTGACCACAGGCCTCCTGTTCATGGCTGTTAGGCTGGTCCCTGTGCCACCAATAAGCAATAGCAGCACCCATTTCATGGCTGTTGGGCCAAGAGAGTACATCCTGCACCTGCTCTACCTGCAGCTCCACTGCTGTCAACTCCCTCAAAAGCCAGAGCTGTTCCTAACACTAGAGACACCATGGCGGGGCTTTGGCGTCACTCTGAAGGAGGTGGGGACGAGGTCAGGCCTGGCCTACAGAGATAACGGGCACTGGATGAGCCCCTCATGAGGAAGGCTGGGCAGTGCTACCTCTCCAGCACCCTGCAATGTCTGGCCATCCTCCAGTCACGACTGCCCAGGGAAACACAGCTGAGTTCACTTCTAACCGGAAAATGGAGAAGTCGCCCCACACATTTCAGGGCCTGCCTTGGGTCACCCAGCCCAACGCGCAGTGGGACTGGGTAGATCTGCTTTTTCTCACTGTGCATTTTTTGAGCTCTTCATGACTTGGAGCCTAATTCACAGACAACCAGCCATGTCCTCTCCAACTTCACATACACCACAGCAATCATGGGTCCAACCACCATCCTCCTCCTCCTCCCAGTGCCTCTGCCAACATTAATCTCATCATCAAGGGACTGCATCTCCAGAGACATTTTCACCCTGAATTCAACACTCACTTTCTGAAAAGTGAGCCATGGGCAGCTTCCACAGAGACTATCTTCCCCACATTGTGGCAGTGTACTAACACAAGAGGTCATCTGCCCCAGTGCGACCCAAATGGAGGTCATCCAACTGTTTCATCAGCTCTGGGATTTCAGTGTGCTTGCCAAGCTGAAGAGGATGCCAACATCCTCTTCAGCAATGTTTCTAAGTGCTCAGACCCAAACTATGATTTGTGGGGGTTTTTTTAAATTATTTGTGAGGAGCAGCAGGTTACAAAAGGGTTTCTCTCCTTTTTTGTTAGGCAAAATCGTCTTGCAGTCTTGTGTCACCAGTAAACTTGCTTCAGGACCTGCAGGCCTTTGCCAGCAAGATGAGCCCACACAGCCATTCAGCATCAACTGCTGTGCACCTACTGCCACAGCCCTTCGACAGAAATCCTTTCAATGAGATGACGAAGGAATACAGATGTTGAATAAATAAAAACCAGGTACACGGTGACACATGACTAACAAACCTTTAGAAGATTAAAGGAATCTGCTGTGTAACCTTCATGTCATTCATAATTACATCTCTGTGTAAACATGAAAAACCACCCACATCGCATACAGTGCGCGCGCGCGTGTGTGTATATATATATATATATATTTATATAAAAAGATCTATTAATGTATTGGCTGTGTTCTGAAGTGATATGTTTATGAGGTGTCCATTGCATAGTTAAGTCTTTAATTGGAGGGTTTTTCCTGCTAGAAAAAGATGAGGCTTGCAGCAGGATATAGCTAGCAGATTTCAGCTCCGCTCAGGAATGAGATTTATCTTGGATAGGCCTTTTTTGGATGCTGACTGACCAATGGCAATCCTTTTCCCAGCCACAAAAGTTGTCTAAATCCTGAAATAAGCACTGCCTATAAAAAGAGGCATTTTTTCTTCTGTTTCTATAAAAGTGGGTATCTAGTCAGCCTATAATTTTAACACAACTTACAAGACTCCCAAAGACAGTATCATTTCACCTGTGGGGAGAAGGTTAAGAAAGATGGCAATACAAACCATTCTCATCCTTCTTATTTTCGTAAGAGTGTATTTGATTTGCATTTTCAGAGAAGTCATCCAGGGAGAAGGGGACAGTATATTCTCGAGAGCCATTATGCTTAAATATTATGTCACTGTTGTCTAAGCAACCATCATAGCCTCCCGAAAGCACAGAATGCTATATTGCCTGACTCAGCAGATGGTTGAAATACTTAGATTCAGGGAAAGAGGTCAGGTAGTTATAATAGTTTAAAGCAGATAATTATTTTTTTAGAAGAAATATTAACTCTTACAAGGCAGAGAGTCACAGGGCAGCGCTTTGAGGTCGTACATCTTGATCGCACATCCGCATACAGTGTGTCACAAGTCCTCACTCATTGCCAGTAACTAAGAAAGATTTATATTTTAAAGATGTCCAGGCAGCCTTAAAAGAGTTATGGTGACTGAGATAGCTCAAAATTTTGACGTAGTGAGACTGTTTTCACTCCAGCGCTTCCAGAGGTCATTTAAGGAATTCTGGAGGGCACGAGTGAGTTGAACACCTGCTTGGCTGTCTCCTAACATCAAATGCATGGCCTAGAGAGAAACAGGAGCTGCACTGTAAAAACTCTTGCTGATAATTACAGGAGACACTGTGTGCCATTTATCTGATCAGTGTGATTTGCATTAAAAAACATTACAAAACATCTCCAAGACTTTTCACTGAAACCTTTACGGTAGATAGCTGGGGATGCATATTTTACAACCTAGTACATGGCTGATCAAAACACATTCACCCATAGGAGCAAAAAATACTGTGCAGCTCTTGCAGACCACATTCACTGAGGATAACAGAACTGCATATTTCATTTGGGCATAAAAGCCTCTGTTACTCTGGGCTTTTTTGACATCCTGTGTATTTTTTTATTATTATTATTTAGATGAAAAGAACCTTCCCATATTTTGCATAGTAACAATGCAGTTCTCACCCCAGGAGTTTGGTTCTCTGCTCTAAACCCCTTTAAAGAGCAGAAGGTCATGTTGCGGAGGAGGACAAAGGAAGGAAAGAAAGGACTTATTTCAAATAAACACCTCTCCTGCAGCAATGCATTCACCTGAGTGTTGGGAGTATTGTCACACTTATTTGACAGCATTGTCAAACTAAAACACCATGTTAGCAGAACCTACAGCTGCGAAATCTTCTCTGCCATGCAGATGCTACCAAGGCTTTAGGAGAGTGGCGGAAACCAAGTCATCTCAATTCAGTTCTAACTCATTTGCCAGAAGTCACTCAGGAACCTGAACCCAAGTCTTTGGACTCATTTCCTACAAGCAGCACTTCATTCAAGCCTTCCTCCAAGGACCATATTCGGCTCTAAAGGGGCCATGAAAGTTTGTACAGGACTGCTTTGCTCTCAGAGGCTTCCTCTACTGTAGAAAGATTCTGTCTCACTTCCACCTGCTGTAGACTGGAAGTACAGGGTTTTTAAAACTGCAGGATCACAGATTAGCTAAAACATGGCAGCTGTGTCATAGGAGAAGTCTGACTCTGGGAAATGCTCTCTTCAGCCTCCCTACAGAGCACATGAAGGACTCTCCTGCCATCCACTCCCTTATCATGTGTTGCTCTTCCAGTACAACCATTGTAACAAGGCTGCAGACGTGGAGAGATGGGACACAGCTCTGCTGAATGGAAACCACTGCTCCTGTTCTGCAGGTGGCATCACCAAGGGACAGAAAAGCCTCATAAAATGCTTCAGCACTTGGCACAAGCAGGACCAGCTTTTCTTTCTCCTTTCCCTGCCCTGACTGCCCCATTTTCTGCCATCTCCTCAGGAACCCCCTAGCCCAAAGCAGACAGCGGTCTCCCAGAGGATGTATGGAGAAGAACTGTCTGCTAGGGTTTGAGTCTGCAGCATTCCACAGAGATGCCAGTCCACAGGGACCTGCAGAGACCACCACACTCCACCCATGAACCTCTGGGGACAGGCCTGAGACTGGAAAGGCAAGCAGCCCAGGAATTCACCTGGCACACGGGAGAATTTTAAAGAGGCCAAAGAAGAACCTTTCATTTGGTAATCCTTTGCTAATTACTTTAAAGGGCTATAATGATCTTGTTAAATTCAGGTGACAGGTATTTCCCTAGCCTAAGCACAGCCACACACAGCTGTCTGAAAGTCTACATCCCAACATATCCATCTACCTGACAGGGTCCAAAACCCAAAAAGAAGAGACCAAGATAAACAAGACAGGTGAAGCACATCAAGTCCTACGGTATTCACTTTCCCTTGTATTAGCAAGCAGCTTTATCCACATGACTCAGTATCTTCCAAAGTGAGGCAAGCAAAAAGTCCTGGGGCAAGACAAGTAAAGGGTCTTTGTAGGATGCTTTGTGGAATTCTGGTACATCTGGGTCAGAACTGGGGCGGAGATGGAGTGCACAGAGGGATAACTGTGAGCAGCTAGACTTGGCATTTCTATTGTGATGCTCCTCCTGTATTTCTGGGGTGTTTTTTTCTCCCTCCTCCCAGTCCTGAGCAGAGGTTCAAATTGAATTTATATCTGTCATTGCAGATAGAAGTTCTGACCAAAGAGAAAATAGGCTTCAGTCAAAATGTTTTCCCATCAGATAGCTCACAGATCTCGAAGAGCTGTTTTAGTTTAGGCAAGTTGACAAGCAATTCATTCCTAATTTTGCCTACTACAGTTACAGTACAAAAAGCTTTCCTCCTAGATTACATAATTATATTTTTCTTAACAAGGACTACATTGCATTAGCAGGTTTAAATTATGCAAGCTTATTCTTTTGTCTTTTGTTACATTGTATTCTATTGTGCTGGTAAAACAATATGTGCTTTAATTAGCAAATATCTGTAAATAATTTACTTGCTTTTCATACAGCAGAACAATGGAGCCAATTTTCGCATACATCCACTGAGCATGTCTAGGGGGGTTCTTGCCAGAACCTTCCATTGTTCAGTATCTGTATCAATCTGCCCATCATTAACAGCTAATGCTCAGCAACCCAGGAAGACATTAAAGTTTTGGCCCCCAGGAGCAGCCCCAAGCCCCCCAAACCCGAGGCTATGCTTTGCAGAGAAAGATTAAAATATCCAGAAAATGAAAACAAACTCTTTTTATTATCTATAACCCTGGCACCTTCGCACAGAAACATGGACGTCTGCCAAGCATTAAGGTCACTGGATTAATGCCATAAAATGCCGATGTTCATCTGACCTTCTGACTGCATTTTAGCTACAAAATAAAAAGCTCAACTTGATATGACACTATGAATCATGCGAGGGTCTAGGCTCTGCAGGGTTAAAGCTGGGTGTGAACCCACACTGCACATGCACAAACACACACACAAAGAAAAAAAGCTCTTAAATCAAGAGTGGATGACTGTTCAGAGACTTAAGGCATTGTTATTTTGAATGCGAATGAAAGGGCCAGAACAAGCATTGCAAGAATATTTCAATTATGTATTTCCCAGAACTACATCTCTGAGCAACTAATGCAAATATTGCTCCCACAGCAGAACTTCCCGAATAAAAGCATATAAGAGCTTGAATCAGAACATACTTTCTATATCATCCACATATTGTTTGAATATTATTAAAAATGCAAAATCTATGTATGCGTTACTCTCCTGAGCAATACAGTAATTATGATTAAGGGACAAGCAGCACAAAAAAGAGCCAATTTATCTTACTTGTGCTTAGGAATACTATTGTGTAACTAAGCAACTAAAGACAAAATATAGTCTAATTAATTCACTCCTATGCTTATTTAAAAGACACAATTAGAACATTTTTATTTTCCAGCCTGCACAGTATCTCAACATGCTTGAGGGTGTACCATGTGAGGCCTATTATTCTCCAAAGACAAGAGTTTAATGTTTAGTGCCACTGATCAGACTGGGAACAGCAACTCCGGAGAGCAGTGGGTGTATTTTACAGTCTGAATGCACTGGGNAATTTAAAAAAAAAAAAAAGTAAAGGAGTCTGCCTTAAGTGACCAGATATGCCAGATTGCTGGGTAATGGCTAGCAACATGTGGCTTGTCTGAGTAATATCATTGCCCTCTCTTTCCTTTGCCAGCATATGCTACTGGTGGCGAGAGATAAAAATATACAGAGTGGATATGCAATTACCAAAACCATGATATTTTATGACAAATGCCATTTCTCTAACACTGCTATTACAGTGCGCCTGATTTCCAAAGCTGAATTAATTTGAGCAAGTGTACATTGGAGATTGATGCTATTAGCATGATTTTTAAAGCACCCTTTAATAATCGTAATCTGCATGTTTGAAACGTGTTGTCATTGCCAGTGTTGACAGATACGAGCATAAGGCACACACCGTGGAGACTAAACCAGGGCTGTTCTCATTTCCAATACAAGTGTACAGATTCCTATGTCTCTCAAAAAAAAAACCTACTACTGTGCAAAGGGAGAAGCATGTTTTCAAGGAGGGTGGCAATAAAGCACCAGTGGCATAAAAACACCATGCTTGGGGCCAGCCTATGCTACCTTTACACACTGGGCTGTGACCCCACACACAGACAGTCCTCTGAAAGCGAATTAGGCTTTTGAGGAAGGCCGTGAGCATCTGTCCCAAAATAAAGAGAGAATAAACCAACCTACTGCCTCCCTTAACTTTCTGGAAGAATCTCTTCTGCAATTATAAATGACATACATGTATGGAGATTTTTTTTTTTTTTCTCTTTCCCTCAATTACTCTGAAAATGCAAAATACTGCTAGGGAAATAATTACAGGAAACTAGCTCCCTCCTTTCCTCTGTATGAGCAACGCTTACTCATGTAAATTACTTGCATGAGTAAGGATTATTTGCAAGGCGAAAAGCATTGCATCAGATGCCCAGTTTGAGAGAAGAGATGAAATCAACATGAGTTCATAGTAAACTTAGCTGCTGATGAAATGAACCAAAGGCAGATCCCCACTGACAGACCAGCCTCAACTGAAGCAGCATTCACCATGACACGGGGCAACGCGGGACTGTCACACCATGCAAAATGAATCAGTTAGTTGTTTGGGTCTTCAGGAATTGTACACATCACATCAATTACCATCTTTGGACTTAATGAGCACCAGTTTTGATATATATTTTTAAGCCCAGTCTAATTAACGGCAACATCTTTAAAAACATGAAAATACAAAGCACTAACAAGCATTATGCTTTAGAGCTGCTTCTGCAAAGGTCAGCCATTCTATAGCCTCACACTACCCCTTGGAGCAGAGAGGAGTAAATGAGATGGAGTCAGGTTTGGCCAGGACTCCCGTGGGTTGTAGGACTCAGGAGCTGAGCCCACCTCATGGTTCCAGATTGCCAAAGGTCCAGGGCATGGGGCAGGGGCTTTCTGTCAGCAGACATCTGACATCTACTTCTCACAGTCAGGTACTGGAAAAGCTAGAGACTGTTTTTCATAGATGCCCCATTAAATTGTTTCAAGCACAGCCTTACAGGCACTCAATCTGGATCTTCGTAGAACTACAAAGAATCCTCCTCTGAGCCCTGCATGAGGTGCCTATCATAGATGTCTTCCTGTCCCATGTGGGAGGTGACACAGGGAACTGCACTGGCCCATAAGCAGCCAAGAAACCTGGGGCAATGTAGTGTCTTCCTTGGTGGTGGCTCTCCCAAGAATGGAGGACAGCCACTTTTTCCCCACTGGAGGGAATGGAGAGAAGGTTGCTCCCGCACTCTGACCTGTGCTGCACCTGCTGCCACGTTTGGGCTCAATAGTAATTTTAGAGGTAGCCCCTGAGTTTTAGAAGTAGCAGTGAAGTTTTCAGTGAAGTAGAGAAAAACTCTTCTAGCTCACTTAAGTGTCCCCAAAGGCATGAGTGCTCCCACAAAATGGTCTCTGCCGCTCCTGTGCAGCAAGACCCCTGGGCCCAAGCATGATGCTGAAGCTGGTCCCAGCCTCTCCCATGCATGTCGCTCTGGGATGCCATTGAGCACTGAGGCCAGGAGAGCTCACCCGTGCAGTGTGTGACCTATCCTACATTTGCCATCCACTAAGGCATCCTCAAGAAGCAATCTCCAGCTGGCTCCTGGGGTTGGAGGAGCGCTTCTCTGCTGTGCTTATGGTTATGGGGCTGCTGAGCCTCAGGCAGGAGGGAGGGGTACCATGGTGGAAGTCCACCTGGACCTGAACCCTTTGCTGCGTCTGGACATCAGCATATGGAAACATGCAATTTTAGAAGCAGTCGGGGTTATATTTGTATCTGGATGATGCATTCAGCTAGCTATAAAAAGACTTATATTTACACTTATCTCTGATTAGCTCAAACATTTGGCAATCAGATAAAATACGCCATCAGAAATTTCTGACTAATAGAAGCATTACATACCTCCTTGCTTCTCCTCCCTCCTCCCAGTCACTAGCTGAATATTGTCATAGTGTCAATGCTGCTCTTACAAAAAACAGGCAGTGAGCTGCTTCTATTAACAATGCCGCTAGCGCAGGCAGCCGCCAGCAACCATGCCTAAGCCTCAGGTGCACTCGATTGCAAGCCTGAGATTCCCCAACTCACTCTCCTCACCAGCAACGCTATTGGCAGCGAATGCCCCGGCCACCTTTTGGTTCCGACACAGTAGGTTTGCAACATACATTTTAAGCACCAGCTTACTTCATCCCCACTCCCTGAACGTGCAACAAGGGGGGTTTAGACCCTCCGCACTCCCACACCACCAGGGGTATCTACCTGATGGCTATAAGACACCTCTGACTTGAGAGTGGCATTTCCTTTGCAGAATGAGCTTAGCTTGGAGTTAGGAAGCCTTGTGATACCAGACCTGGCCCTGCCACCGCTTTTGGGACAGATGTGGGTATCCCTTACTCAAGGAACTACAACAGGGGGGCGATCAGGTGAAACAGCTGCCCTAGGCACCAATGAAGCCGGTTACCCTCACCCAGATAGCCCTTTGCGAAGTGTCAGCCAGCACCCAGCCCTTTGTCTCTCAGCTGCCTGTCCATCCCTGAGCGCAATACAGATTGCTCCAAACTATTAAAAATCGATAATAAAAAAATCATTCTGATGTCTATAAACAAGCTAATGGAGTAAGTGAAAACAAAGTACATTTCTTAATGGGAGTGTTATGTTGCCCTCTCTAGGCCCTGGCTCTCAGTGCCGGTTTCTGTAGGCTCCCTGCCAGAGAAGTATCACTCAGAGCTGTTGCTGTTGCTGCTACTCTGCTAATGAATGACTAACTTAGGCCAGAGGGGAAATGACATCACCGGGGTGTAAAACACAACTGCATTAGGAAACTTTTTACCTGCTTTACATTTGTCATAATTATTCTACACAATACGGCTGGCATTTGCATAATTTCGAGGCGTGCCATTATCTTAATTGAAAATTGTTTTCATATGGTTGAATAATGCAGAATGACATCAGTTAAAGCCCCAATGAAATGCACAAGTATAATCACACGGCTAATTACTAGTGGTGTTTGCATGTAAAAATAAATAAAATTGTGCATATTATTAGGAAGGTGCATGCAGCTGAGAACTCTCATACTGGAGCAGTGCTGTACTCATAATGGTAGGATTAATTTTCTCTGATGTTCCTAGCACAGTAACATGAGCTGATCATTAAGGCGTATTAAAATGATTTGTGTCCCTTTCCCCACCCCCTCCCTTCCAAATATCTTTCATTTTACACACACGCACACACACGAGACACACAGAGGCACAGTTTTAAATAGTCACCACGGGCAATTTCAGAGCATCCATTGCTCACTGTCATCTCCCTGATTCTTAGGAAAAGGCTCCCCTTATCTCGGCGGCACGCACAGAAAATTAAAGCGAAGAGGTGGCAGCGAGCGAAGGTGGCTCTGAAATGCGTTTCGACTGCGTACGCATGTGTACGGGCACACGGCTACGTGGGCACCTACAGCCAGCCACGCGTGCCTCTGACAACAGCTCCTGCGGGCAGCAGCCCCTCGCTGTACCCACAACCCTGGCGGCATCTCCAGTAGAAGTTCCCCCAAAACATATCGTACCCCCCTGTCTGGCTTCCAGCCCTCTCTTGGGGTCCCTGTCCATTCCCGCAGCTCTTCTTGGGTACCTCATCCCTCCCCCTCCCCACACCACGGCCCCTGCTAAATCAATACATTAGAAGANCGGCGGTGTAGGGCTGGCGCGGGGCCGCAGTGGGTGCCGGTGCTGGATTCTGGCGGCGGGTACCGGCGGTGGGTGCCGGTGCGCAGCGTGTCCGCGCCGCCGGCCCGGCGGCTCCGAAATACGCCCAGGCATATCTGCAAGTTATTTGAATGTATTATTCCCGTACCTGTCATTTATCACTTTATTCAACACGTCCCTGCCAGCTCTATAGCTTTTGATCTCACTCAGCCTCCATTTCGTAATTTCCGCCCTCTTAAACATATCGAATACTAAAAAAAAAGCCCCGAACAATATCGACCCCCTCCATGTGTTTTGTTGGTTTTTTTAACTCTTTTTGTGTGTTTCGGGAAATTTTTTGTTGACGAAGCAGCAGATGGGCACGGCGAGCCCCGCACACACTCCGCTGCCGACCGGTTTAGTGGCGCCCCGTACCCCAACACCACCCGCCCTCCCAAGTTCCCGGGTAGCGCGCACCGGAGCGCCCCGACGGCGCGGCCCCTCCGCGCTGCCCCGCCACGCACAGCGGGAGGGGGACGCGGGGAGGGGAGATGGGGTAGTACAGGGAATGGGGGTAGCCGAGTTTGGACATGCAGGTGGGGACGGACGCGGGGGGGCGGG
>VWZE01014120.1:278689-346953 GCA_013396675.1 Eubucco bourcierii
CTCGGCCCCCCCGCCGACGCCCCGCCGCGCCTCGCCGACGCCGACGCCCGACGCCGGCCGGCCCCTCGACGTCCGACCCGGCCCGGCAAAAATGCCGCGGGCTGGCAGCGGGCCTCAGGGGGATGGCGAGAGGGCGGTGGAACGACATCTGAGTTTCCCGCGGCGCCCGGCGATTTTTTGGGGGCCGAAAAGGTTGGCGGGCACGCTGCGGATCTGACAGGACCTGCCTGTATATGTCTAATATAAAGACCATTTCCTGCGGCGCGAGGGGCGCTGCTCGTCCCCGCGCGCGCCCGGTGGGGCCACCGCGCTCCCACCGCTGCGCCCTGCGCGGAGCGGTGCGGAGGGGAGCGGAGCTGCCTGCATGCACGCTCGCCACACTGCCGGTGGGCCCAGCCGGCCGCCTCGGCGGCTCTATGAGGGCGGGCGGCTCGCCCTTCATTTATTTATCTATCGTTTTTCCCCAGGAACGGAGGAAAGTGGGTTATCGATTATATAAACACATCAATATTCATGCGCCGCCGCCGCCGCCGCTGCGCTGCGCGGGGAGACGCGGCTCGGCAAGGAAAAAACGAGCCGGGCAAGGGGGTGCAGGGAAGCGCGTCCCGCTGCGGGGATGAGCGCGTTGCCTCCGCTCCCGCGGAGCGCGCAGTGGGGCGTGCTGGCGCTGTCGATCCGCCGGGCGCTGTGGGAACTGTCACTGCGGGGCCGGGATACTCCGCGGGAGAAGAGGGGCGAGGGGTGGCGGGTAGGGCGGTTACGCGCCCCGCGGAAAGGGGCTGCCCTCTCCTGCGCCCTGCCAGCCGCACGTCGGGGAGAGCCGCGGTCTCTGCTACGCATCCCGTGGAGGCTGCGCGATCCTGCGCTAACGCAGACAACTTGGCGTATAGCCGCAGCCGCGAACAGTGCCGGCGGGGGAAGGGGGAGAACGGCCGGCCCCGCGGGGGGCCGCTCCTGACACTGTACCCGCGCAAGAGCAGCCCGCCGCGCCGGGCACAGAAAGTTTCCATCGGGGCCTCACGAGCTGTAGCCCCGCAGGTAGATGCCACTGCGGCGGTGCGCGCCCCTCCGCGCACGCGGGGCCCCTACTCCACTGCCTCGGACAGTGACGGGCGCATCACTTTTTGGGGGGAGGGAGGCAGGAGGGAGGTGTCTGTCCTATTCCCCGAATGCTGTCGCTCCGCGCCAGCGCAACCAGCTGCGGTCGGCAGGGCGGTGGGGAAGCAATGCGAAACGGCACCGCGAAGACCTCCACCCCGCCTTGCCATGCGCAGGCTGTGCCCTTCTCCGCTTATTTGGCTCGTTCTTCCCAAGACCCTTCTGCCGACCCTGCTCTGCGGGGCACGGGACAAGACAGCACCGACAAGCGCTGGAAGCCGCACCCTTCCCCTCCTCCTCCTCCTCGCCGCGAAACGGCAGGTACGCAAATAAATTAATAAATAAATAAACAAATAAATAACTAAAGATCTTGAGTAATGACGATAGCGGTGACGTCAGCACTGCGTGCATCACGACACAGCGTGCGGGGGGCAGCAACAAGTGCGCGCGGCGGCGGCGCTGCCTGGGCGCCCCCTGGCGGCCGCCCTGCTACTGGGAGCCTCCTCCCCGGCTATAGCGCGACCCCACAGTCCGGCGCTGACGTTCAGAGCAAACCCGAGCATTCCAGCCACAAACCCAGGCTGCTGTGTCGCGCATATGGCAACGATGGCTTTGCTGCAGCGAAGCCAGGGTCGCCTCAGCGCTCTGTGTACCTGACTGGGTATGGGGCGGGGCATCCCGCTGTCAGCCACGGAGGGCGGTGTTTGGTGAGTGGTGGGA
Organism: Eubucco bourcierii; assembly: GCA_013396675.1. Lineage (NCBI taxonomy): Eukaryota > Metazoa > Chordata > Aves > Piciformes > Ramphastidae > Eubucco > Eubucco bourcierii. The sequence continues at coordinate 280,508 of VWZE01014120.1, forward strand.
GTAAGGAACGGGACGCGGGCCAGCGCTCTCTTGGCCCTGGCCAAAGGGCACGGATCAGGCTTGGGAATTTGGACAGTGCTTGCAATGGCATCGTGTGGGTGAGGGACGTCATTCCAACATCCGCGCCTCTCGTGTCTCCGGGCTCCCCAGGGATAATGGGTGCTTCTCCAGGGGGATGCTGCCTCCTGAACATTCCAGAGTAAATACCAAACCCTTCATTTCAGTTTGTGCAGGATTTCATTTCTCCTGCTTTCCATCCCTCTAAGATGCCCAAAGGCCAGTCTGTGGACCCTGCAGCTCTCTGCTGATAGGGCAGTGAGGTGGCAGAAAGGCATCCTGAACACCTGGGAAGAGGGATTTGCTTCTAGGATTTGCCATGCCAGAGATGAAGATGCTGGAGCTTAGGCTGTGGGAAAACTCCTGTGCTCTCCTAGGGCTTCAGACAGCAGGAACAAGCAGGGCACGTGCTGGAGCAGGTCGGTTGTGGGGCTGGAACACTGGATGGGGTGGCAGGTGGAAAGACCAGTAGAACAGCTGGGGAGACTTGCTCTTTTGGTCACTGAAGTGTGATGCTTTGCACTGAGGAGCTCAGCCCCCTGGCAGAAAGATGTTTCATGGGGGCTGGGTAGGTATTGCAGGGGCTGCAAGGGAGAGACCCACAGCTCAACGCATCCCTGCAGAACAGGGAGTGCTGCTCCATTTCACCTGCAGTGAACTCCCGGCCAAAATAGTTAATTTCTCGAGCTATTCACCTTTGTTTTCACCAACCTTGACTTGTTTCATCAGGGTTCTATTCTTACACAGAAAAAGAAGTCCTTGAACGATTGTTACAATATATTTGGCACAAACAGGTTTTTAGTTGTTTACTCATTTTCTCTATCTCAGGCAGGTAGGGCTGCTCCTTTCCCACACTATATAATCAAGTAGCAAAGAGAACTTTGCATCTCCATTTGTGCCCCAATCCCTCTGCTTCTGCTGAGGCAGCCAGCACCTGGGCACCTCTGATAGCCCGAGTGCTTGCCTTGAGCTCCTGCCCGCAGCACAGAGCATCTCTACTGGCTCAGATAGTTGTGGAGTCCTGTCTTTCCCACCAGCTACAATCTTGTTTCTTGGGAAGTAAGCTTCCCTCCAAGACATAGTGTTGTATCTGCTGTTAAGGAGGTGGTGAGGCTGGATAAGCATGCCAGGGCACCTTTTGGTCCTTTCAATAGGGATGGCTTACCTTTGCAGCACACTGGGAGGCAGGGGTTATACACAACTACCTGAACCACCACTCTACGCATTGAGCTCCTGCAGGGCTCCATCGGTTTCTTCTCAATGATCGTCTGAAGGTTTGGCGTCCAGTGTGAGCTGGCGGCTCAGCTCCATGCCTTGGAAACAACAGAAGGTATTTCCCGAGGGCAAACTGCCACACAGAGGGGACATCCTAGTCTCCCACTGGAAGCAAAGGTGCGCAAAGCCATCAGAAGAGTACAAGGTGTGTGTAGCCATCTTCCCATTGCCTCCCAAGTCCCTTCTATGCCACCTCCCAGCATCTGTGGGGCAGGGGAGAAGGCCTAGCATGGGCAAAAGGAGGGGTTCACTTTTCATTTCCAAGTCTCCATGCCCCAGGCCCATGGTGTCTCTCCAGACAGTGCTCCTGGCTGTTAGACCATCATCAGCATCCTGCTTAAGTTTCTCATGTTGTTAGTGTTTTGACAGCAATAGCAACAGAGGCTGTGGCAGTGCAGAGGAGTACGTATTCCCAGTAGCAAGAGCATGTGTATTCATCATTGCTCTGACATCAGTTGTAGGGTAGCTTTCCCTCCAACCTCTTTATACTTCAAAATAGTTTAAAAAAATCCATGGCCTGTTTATAGCAGAAATTGAAATTCCACATGTAATCAAAAGTTGGATTTTGTCCTGCAGGCACTGAGTAAGTTTCTTCATATGAATATTTTGTAACTTACTCTGGCCAAAAGAAATGTGCAAAGTGTTGTAACGTTTCTGTGTGCTTTCCTTTGGACATTCCAAGCTTTTGCTTAAGCTTCTCATAAATAGCTATTTTCAGTGGAGGAAAAAAAACCCAAAACAGCCTGCAGTATGCAGAGTCAGTAAAGTAAAGCAGAGCCATAAAGCACAGCAATGATAACAACAGAAGATCAGTAGATTACAACGGAAATAAGATGGGGATCAGATAGAGCAGTAGCTGGAAATGAATGTGTAGATGCCAAAATAAGATTGTCCTAATAAACAGCCAAAATTGAACCAAAAAGCATTCAAAGTGTTAATTTATTTAATAACTTTATTTTCATACCTTACAATTAAAAATAGTTGTGACCAGGCATGTTGGGAGACAGGAAGCAATTGGAGCCCTCAAGCCCAGTCTGTGCTTAGAAGGAAAACCAACGTGACCCAGGCCATGAGCTGGGCTGTGCCTGCAAGGGGGCTGGCAAACCCGCTGGGCTGTGGGGTATTTTAGTTCACTTAATAGCCTTCTGCACCTTTTCTCTTCCAGGCTTTAAAGACATGAGGGAGTTTCGCAGGTGGTGCTCTGGATGGAGATGGAGCCATGGGTGGGGCAGCAAGAGTGATGCAAACTCTGCTCCTGCTTGGCACATGAGGTGGGATGCAAAGCCCTTTCGAAGTTGCCCGTGTTTGCTTCAGCAGGTTTTGAGATTAGTCTCTTGCTTTTGGAGCGTATTGGATCAGACATTCAAATCGCCAGCTCAAAGCATTAAAAACAGCAGGAGTCAGAGGTTTATCTTCCTTCCAAAAAATACCCCAGCCCCAGTCAGTCAACTAATCAAGCATAAAACCTCACGCAAGATCAGCTTTCAAATCCCAGCCCTTGATTCGTATGTGCATTTGGAGTTATTTCTGTTTACCTTGTATTTCTTTTTGTCTTCATGCCATCATGTTTTTAACCTCCCCTGCAGGACTGCAAGCAGCTCACCTCTAACAAGCACACCAGCAGCCCAAGGCTTCTGGATCAGGCTAGTTAAGAAAAATAATAATCACTGAATATAAAGAAATTTAACAATAACAATATTCCACTGTAGTGGAATAGATCACCTGCAAACTGAAACTAGGAGAGTGCACAGATGGTTGCAGAGCATCACAAGCCCTGTGACGAGGGTTGCAGCCATGGGATGGGAAGAGCCAGTAGTTTGGCACTCCCAAAAGCATTTGACTCTCCCCACAACAGTAAGCAGTGGTGGCTGCTACCTGCTGTCTAGAAAGCAGGTTTCATGTAGTGGCACAGGGTGATGGGTCAGCTAAAACAGAGCCCACACAGTTTCTGCCTGATGGGTTGCTAACCAAGATACACTTCTCAAATGCTGTTAATTGAGTCTGATGAATTTTGCTCCAGTGGGACCTATTACAGGCAAAAATACAAGTGACATCAGAGCCATAACTCATAAAAATCAAGTCCCTGAATTACATCTTAGAGCAATATGAAAATGCAAGTGGGATTTCAAATGGTATCAAATAACTTTCTGTCATACCTTATTAATACTGCAGAGCTAATAGAAACAGCTATATTATCGTCCTAATGTCATTATACATATATAATACACACACACACACACACATGCAAACAGTGTGTGCAATTATAACAACATTATTTTGTTCACACAGCCTGAAAAATGTGATTAGATGGTGGCTCTGAAATGGCGATATTCAATCAGTTATGACTTGTATATTGGCTCAGGGCACAGCCTTCCACGTAGAAAATTATCCCATGTTGCACACGGTGGTAGCATGGATTGCTGTGAAAGAAAGAGGTAGCTGGGGTCACAGGGACCACTTCATCTTAAGTCAGAAGGGCTAGATTGTCATCTCAAAGCTGAAACACTGCCACTGGCCAGAGAGCTATCCTCAGCCAGCCTTCCTTGCCTTTATCACTTTTTTTTATGGCAGCCACAGGAACAGGCTGCCCAGGGAGTTTGTGGATTCCTTCTCTGGAGAACTCTGTGAACTGCCCTGGGTGATCCAGCTTTGGCAGGTGGGTTGGACTTGGTGATCTCTAGAGGACCCTTCCAACCCCTAACATTGCGTGGTTCTGAATCACTGCAGAAAGCATGCTAATTTATCTGATAAAAATCATTGCCTTCTCACAAAATCCTGAATAAAACCTCTCCACCGGAAATGATCCTAAATGCAACCAAACTATTTCATAGAACCATCACAGAATGGCTTAAGTTGGAAGGGACCTTAGAGATCATCTACTCAAACCTCCCCACCATGGGCATGGACACCTCTCATCTAGACTCAGCTACACTCAGCTGTTCAAGGTCTCATCTGACCTGGCCTTGAATCCCCCCAGGAAATAGGCAGCCACAACCTCCCTGGGCAACCTATTCCAGAGTCTCACCATCCTCATACTGAAGAATTTCTTCCTAAGATTCAGTCTAAACACACTCTCTCTCAGCTTCAAACCATTCCCCTTGTCCTACTGCTAGACACCCTTATTTCTTAACCATAAAGCTAAGAAGGGTTTGTCACCTGATAGGACTTTAGATGGGCTGCAGTTTCCAGACAGCGTGCATTAGCCATTTCACATCCAGCTACTGCCAAATAATTTACCTTGACTGTTTTAGTGAAAATATTCATATGTAAATATATACCCCTGTGTGATGGGGTTCACTGGAAATACTGTCCTGAGAATGCCAGGCTGTATTTACTCAAGTCAGTGGTCAAAGCAAGTTGGTGTTCTTGGTGTGCCAGATTTAAACTGGTTTAGGTAAACAAGCTGACCTCTTTCCACTTCACAGGTCTTACCTATCATGGCTTTAAAAAAACTTTTCTTCTGAGAAAACTCTCAGGTTTATTAATAAATTTGGTGGGCTTTAAAAGGTGAGTAAGCAAGTATCTCAGAGGGAGCAGCTGGTGCTGCTAGGCAGCATGCCAGGGAGGGCAAAGAGGTTTCCCAGGCAAGGGATGCATGAGCCAAACTCCAAATTTGCCGCCTTCTATCCTGTTCTCATTTGAAAGCACAGGACTTCACCTCCTCACTCACTTCCAATGCTTTGCTCGTATCTAAGTGCTTATGGCAACTTTTGCTCTCCTGTGTTGGAACTGTGTTTTTCAATTTTTCCCAGTTTGGTTTGTACAAGGACATTTGACCTCTCAGTTATTGAGATGTTTTTAACAGTACTAGGATGAGATACAGTGACACAGGGAAGGAGCTCCTGAAATCCCCCAAATACCTTTTGGGCTGCTGGCCAGCCCTTCGTTTGCAGCTGGAAGACACAGGGCTGGTACGTTCACCACCACCACCACGTTGCTCTTCCCTTTGCATGCATATTTTTTTCACTGTGAGCTCCAGCAGTTGCTTCTACACATCTATTGCCATGTCTTCATCCTTTATCTGAGTTAAAAATGCAACAAAGCTGATAAGTCAATCATCTAGCACAGTTTACTGATGTTTAACTTTTGGCTAAGCTGTCATCAAGCTGTTTCTACCTAAGTACGTACTCAAGGCAGCTCAACAAACAGTCTACCGGGGACTGTTCTGCAACTTGCCTCCCAAAAGTTACCCGAAAGTCTGTTGGCATCTGGTGCCAAGTTCCAGGAGAAGCAACGCAAAATAGCACCTGGTACTTCAGTTCCATGGCCTGGAGGCAGCTTCTTGCAGGACAACTGGTTTAATAAGCAAGTGCTTCTCTGTCCAGGGCTGCTGTGGTCCCTGGTGCTGGTGTCAGGGGGGCAGCCACTTCTGGACCTTTTGCTGAACTGGCCTCCCTGTTGCATTGAAGTAGCTACAGATTATAAACACAAGACTTGTCTAGTAAACACTGGAGAGGATGCAGAAATCATTCCTCCTCCTGTCAATTTAGGCACAGATGTCAAAGTAAAATACTAGAAGGCAAAATGAATTGATTGGCAAGTCCAGTTCTGCCATACACATAGGGCTATCCAGCCACTGCTTCCAGGGAACACAGCTATCTGCCACACTAGAGAATGTTTCTTCTCCTTCTTTACAGTTTCTCCTTCTCCTACTTAAGTAGGTGTTGGACATATTTCCAAAGTACAAGAAACTCTGAGGTCTAACCACTGTGAATCCAAGCCTCTAGGGATGACAGAGCTGGTGTGTTGGGGGTTTGGTGGGGTTTTTTATTTGTTTGTTTGTTTGTTTGGGTTTTTGTTTGTTTGTTTGTTTGGGTCTTTTTCTTTTCTTATTTTTTTTTCCCCCTTTAAATCCTCTTGAGAAACAGATGCTTGGCTCATCTTCATTATACCTAGCCTGATTTATTTTAATTGCTCTGGGTATCCGGCATACTATGATTGCATAATCTCATGCACATGCCTTTAAAAGGAAGCCTTGGCTGCAGTGCTGGGAAGGAAATGTTAAATACGGAAAAAGTACTGTGCAAAGTCTCATTTATTTTGGAAATCACTGGAAGGAGTTCTACTGAAAATTCACAGCAAAACATATGCCACATTTGAATAATAATTTTGAGAGGTACTTTACTTAGCTTTGAAATAAAAAGGGCTCGGAAAATTGCAGTCCTTCAAAAATATCCCAACCTCTGAATTTTGGTGAAGTCAGAGGACAGGGAGACCTGAGGTGGCAGTCTGAGGGTGGGCTGCTGAGGGCAGGATGACAGTAGGCTGCCCAGCATCCCAACACCTGAGGGATTGCTTCCACCCCACCCCTAAACAGCCAGAAAGCAGCAGCCTAAGGGAAAACCTGTTTTGAGCAGAGTTGTGAACCGCAGGCTCAGGACAGTGAGAAAGGAGGTGGCCTGCTGAGATCTGCCCTTCCTGGGCTTAGAAATACAGGACTTCATCTCAATAAAATAAAGCAGGAATAACAGGACTGCAGAAGAATACCTGAATAATATCCACTTGTCCTATCTGATGCAGTGCATAAGATACCAAATATTGTCCGCTTGGGAAAAAAGGTCTGCAGAAACCTTCCTCCAGTTCCGAAAAAAATAATTTATTTAAAGTATTTTATAATTTGACCTAGAATAGAGATTTATTTTGAAGTCCTATCAATGTTATCTGTTAATTAAGATGTTGCTTTTCTGGAGAAAGATCCATATCGTACCAAAAGCTTATTCTTTCCCTGTATTTTTCTAATTTATCTCATTGAACAAATTAATACCTGCCGTAAATACTGTCCTTGAAGCCAGTGTGGGCATACTCTGTGAAAGAGCTTAAAAAGATCCTCAAACCCTGCCCTTACCTTTGGCTCATTGATATTCTTTCCTGTCTTCTAGGGAAAGGAAAAGCTATGAATTTTATAGGTTACCTGCACTGTATTAATTATTTAAAAACATGCAACTGAGATTTGGGGTTGCAAGGAACATACTCAAACTATCCTCATCAGCCTTAGCGTCCATACAGAGAAACATGTCTGTGTGCCCTCCACCCCTGGATGCACAGCAGAGATCATGAGGGACAATTATCCAAGCACAGGCTCTGCACTGTGCTGGGATAAACAAGCCAAATAAATTACACAGGTGAAGGAGGAGGCCCACAAGCACATCAAAGATCACCAAATCTAACCATCAAGCCCACACCACCATGCCCATTTAACTGTGTCCTGAAGTGCGATGTTAACACATTTTTTGAACACCTCCAGGGATGACGATTCTACCACCTCTCTGGGTATCCTGTTCCAAAGCCTGACCACTCTTTCAGTGAAGAAATGTTTCCTAGTATCCAGCCTAAATCCCCTCTGGCACAAGAGGCCCTTTCCTCTCATCCTATCACTTGTTACTTGGAAGAAGAGACCAACACCCACCACACTACAACCTCCTTTCAAGTAATTGTAGAGAACAATAAAGTCTCCCCTCAGCCTCCTCCCTTCCAGACTAAAACAATCCCCAGCTGGCAGGGGCTTTGGAAATGGGTGGTATGAGGGGCTGTGAAGTGGCAGCAATGCCTCATTTACAGACTGCACCTTTAGACACCCACAGATTTACTCTGAGTTCACAGAGGATAATGCAATTCACACACTGGGAGAAGGAGCCCACAGAGACTATCAGGAATATTAACGTTATCACAGAAGTTTATTAGAGCCTGCATGTTGAGAAGTGGGTAAGGAAATCCTCAGGGTTTTGTTGTGCTATCAGAAATTATCATAGAAGATTTCTGTTCCTGATCTTCCCTCTGGTAGGGCTTGGGGAAATTTATTTTTTTTTAAAAAAAAAAAAGCTCCAAGATTGATCTCTGGGAAGTGTTTGTGTTAAGTAGTGTGGATGTTTCCTCCATTGCCATCTGCAAACTTCCATGTCTCAAATGAGCTGAGGGCTTTCCATGTCCATACGTCTCCAAAGCGTTGCCATTTCCAGCTCAATGAACCCATGTGCCTCAAACTCACACAATTCCTGCAAGCATCTGCCATCGCACAGAATTCAAATAACCCTTCAGATGTGGGGCTGAATGTCAGTTTTGTTCATGTCCTTCAAGCTAAGATACACCCCTTTGCTTCACTCCCATCTCTGCTAGTGGAAAAGTGTCCCCAGAATTGAATTTATGGTGGAAGCATTGTGGTGCTGCTGCTTATTCAGACACCACAAGAAGACAGCGATTGGCTTCTTGAGGAACAAGCCAACAAGATGTGAGTGTGGGTTCTGGAAACCTTCCCCTGACACACCAGAAACCCTTCCTGTCTCTTCTCCTCTTTCTCTTTTAATGGGATAAGGGCTATAAAACCTTGTGCCTTTTGTCTAGGCTGTGATTTTGTATGTGATAAGTCTTTCTGAAAGGTTTGCTATTAAGCTCCTTATACACTAAAGAAAGGAAGAAAATAAAAAGGAGAGGAAGAACCTCTCCACACAGTCCAGGGCTGCTGGCTGAAAAGGTAATGGCATGGCAGAAATCATGGGCTGGTGGCAGGAGAGCTCAGGAAAAGGGGTGTGCTTGGGAGGAGATCCATTTCCCCTGAAAGCTTCATTAAAGCTCTTCTGTCCAGATGTCTCCAACTTCAGCATGAACCTGCCCATGCTGGGTTCCGGCATGGCATCCCTGCCCTCCAGCGTGTCAGCTGCACCACACAGCTTGGTGCTGCCGGCAAACTCACTGAGGGTGTACTCAGTGCCACTGTCCATGTCACCGATGAAGATGTTAAGACCGGTACCAGTAATGATCCTTGAGGGACTCCACTTGTTACTGGCATCCACTTGGACATAGATCCATTGACAACCACTCTTTGGGTGCAGCCATCAAGCCAGGGCTGACAAGGCATGGGTCTTGGTTAAACTCTTGCTGTGCAGTCTGCTTTGAGAAATGGGGCATTTGCTGATGGAGGAGCTCCTGGTGTTACATTTAATTAATGATTCTACCAAGAGTTCTGCTCAAAATCACAAAGCTTGCTGCTTAGAAAAGCGTAGGTGATTCCCCTAGAGGCCTGGCCAGCATTCCTGCTCCTATTGTATAACATTATTGATTAATCAAAACTAATGCTCACAGCTGTTGCCTGATGGATAACGTCTTTGGTGTTTGCCTGCATATAATTATTTACTACTTTATTGATGTTATTTATTTCTTCATTAAGTATTGTTGGCTGTTTAATTATGTGAAACACAACTGCAAGTGTTGCTGCTAAAAGCCGTGGGAAGAGCTGCCCAGAGCTGAAATCTTTCAACCATAAACTCTAAAAATAAATCTAGATAAAAATGTTTTAACCAGTGTTTTTAGTGAAGACCATCAAACCACAAGCACATTACATGTCATCTGCCAGAGCACCACATTTGGATGACTTGCAATGCTGATTTGATTGCACACAGCAAAGGACTTTTGCAGACTTGTATGTTTTATTAGATCTCCAAAACACACAAGAAAGCTCTCTGTCTTATTCTTGGTAGCTGAGTGCTTGAAATAAATCAAACACAAACTCTGTTTTCCCAAAGCTTACAGTCAGGAGCACCTAACTAGGCTGTTTTCAAAGACCAATTCCTGTGCTGAGATCTGAAGACCTACTAGGCCATATGCCAGCCCTGTGGAACACCCCAGTGACATACTGCAGGTCTCTTCAGGTCTCCTTTCTGCCCCTCTGTCTCCTTGCAAATGATACAGATTCAAGGGCTCTTGCACCCTCTCTGCCTAGTACCCCACTGTCCTTGCCCTCCTCAGAAGCACCAACCAGGCACAGCTGCTGCAGCGGGTCTACACTTGACCTCACTGAACAGGGAGCCAACATCTGATTCTTAGATCTGCACAGGACAAGAAGGGATGTGCTGAGGCTTACTTAGATGAGCTGGCCCCACGTTTGTGCTCCAAATAAAGAATGTGGTGGGTTAAGGAACTTCCCCCCCAGTACTGAAATTTACCAGACCAGCTCAGACAGCTTGGAAGTAAGATAAAGCTATGTTTACAGCAAAGCAAAATTTACAAGCATATATACACAACATATTTACAAGTATTTACAACTATACACAAATCAGAAATAATACAGAAATCCAAACTCCCTCCTGGACAAAGAAGCTGCCTAGAAGAGGCTCAAATCCACCCTCTCTCTCTCTCAGACAGACAAGCAACCAACACAGTTTACCTGTTATCTGTTAGTGGAAGATACTAGAGTAGAGCAAAGGATATGTAAAAGGAGCCAGGGCTCTGAGGTGGAAAAAGGACAAACTGTTTACATTTTGGCTTTTTATCCTTTTCAGCAAACCAATGAATGATATAGACTATCATTATTCTTTTCACAACCAATGATCTAATTTCTCTCATTAGAATATTCCAATTAGCCTCAAACCCGCACATGATGTAAGACCAGCTTTAACCAGACCACTGTTTCTTGGCAAGACCAAGCCATGAGGCTCTGGAGCCAAAATCAGTATCTTAAATTCTATCTGGAAACCAAAAGGCAGTAAGGACAAACTAAATTTAAGACACATTGTGGCTCTCAGCAATCTCTAGGTAGTTAACATTTAAAAAAAACAGGTACCAGCCAGGTACATAACTATGAATATGGTATTCAAGAACCTGGAAGGATCATCTCAGCCTGCAAAAAATCCAGAGGATGCACAAACCATGCTTGTAGTTCACAAATCATTAACACACCTATAACAGATCAGAAATAGCCTCTCTATCTCCTTAGTAATAAAATAAAAATTCCTTCTCTGACATCCCTTCCCAACAGCCCTCATCAGGCTCTTTCCCCAGGGCAGGAGAACAAATAGCTCTGGCAGTCCTTACTTGGCCATCAGTGCATTTGTTATTCGGTAGCTACTAGCCTGAATGTTTCTGCACAGCTCCCTGTAGATCTCTTGCTTACTTCTGAGATAGTGCATTAAAACCAGCGAGGTCTTAGCTACTGCTTTATGGAAAGTACTGTGCTGGTTTGAGGCTAATTGGAATATTTTAACGGAGAAAATTAGACTATAGGCTGTGAAAAGGAAACAATGGTGATGTCTGCTTCACTCATAGGCTTGCTGAGATGTTTAAGAATAAGAACATAAACATAGATAAGACACTAGGCCTTGGAGAGTCTCGGTCTCTCTAGTTTCTTACCTTCTCCTCTCTGCCGAGTAACCTCACTAACCACTTTCCTTTTAACTCCCCTGGCCGATTCTCCAAACTCATCTTATGCATAAGCCAAACCCCTGGGGTAAGGTATAGGGGTGGGAAGAAGGTGGAAAGGGTGGTTGGGAGTCCCTCCTGGGGTCTCTGATTTCTGGGAGGGGAGTTGTGTTTCTGTATTACCTTTAACTTACGTATTTCTGTAAATATTAATGTACATTGTGTATATCTCTGCTTGTACATTGTGCTGAGCTGTAAATAGAGCTTCAGTCCTTAATTTCCAGCCGGCTGAGTCTAGTCTGGGTCATTTCACAAAATGGGGAGGGTGGAGGGGTGGGGAATTCCCAAACCATCACAAGTACATAAGATGACCCGTTGCCAAACCTCTAGCTTCCCTATGGCCTCTGTCCTAGGGCAGCACTCAGTGCTTTTTCTTTAGGAGCCCAAAAGAGAACAGGACTAATGCCTGGTGCCATTAAGTCATCTGCATCTGTTTCAATGTGTTTCAAGCCCAGTGCATGAACAGAAGTTGGACTGTGCAGCCCAAATTCTGCTAATGCTCTCAATACACAGCATACGCTCACTTCTTTTTAACTAAGCCATGTTGGAGAAAGCCTAAGAGGAACAGTACACAAAAAGGGGGAGGGGGGAAGAAACAAGGCAGGTGATGGATCTATGGAATTTGGTCTCCATTTCCCTCTTTCTTTGCTTCCCAACCTCCATGTTTTCATGCATTTCCTCCATCTAGAGCCAGCACTTTTTCTACCTGTTTTTTGAAATGTCCTATCTTTTGTGTATCACTTGTGCCCATATTGTGAAGGTACCATGGGCACCTTTCCAGCAGGGATGCACAGAGCAATGGGGAGCACAGGTGGGGTTTTCAAAGGAGGCTAAATAAATCTTTATGGAGAACTTGGTGAGAATTTGGCACTTGGCATTCGTCTGCTTTTTTCGAAGTCCCACCCTACAGGAACAATCTAAACAAATGTATGCCCCAATACTGATAAATCCATCTGGAAAGATATCAAAGAAAAGCTTGCTGGGTTTGGAGATCTTTGAAGAAAGGGAAATATCCTGCTAACCTGATGCTGCGACCTATCTTGTTCCACCTCTTGGTCCAAATAATCAGAATCTTCCCTGACTCCCCTTCCTCCTTCAGACATGGCAGGTAGCACTGCCTCCCTGGAGAAAGGAATTTGGGGGGCCAAAAGCAAAAGAGAAAAAAAAGTTACTTAACAATGGAAGCCGTGCTCATGTCTAAAAATACCTCAGTGAGTCAGATTACTGAAAACAGTAAAGCTATGGAGCAAAAACGATTGCTGTTTCTCAGTGATCAACTGGCTTCATTCACTAGTCTAGAATCTCTTTTCCCTTATGTTTTTAATATTGTAAGAGTGGATGGGTTTTTAAGCCTACAGTAAGTTAATGTTTAATGCATCATCCTGTGCAGTTCTCGGTGTTTACATGTTCTCCAACTAACCAAATTTGTAGAGCAACTTAAAAGTCTGTAAGACCAGGGCAGGTGATTTACAGATATTTGTTGCCCAGAACTATTGGTTTGTTCAGTCCCACGTGCCCCTCAAACAAACTTTTGCTATATTGTTTTCACCTTCCCCAGCAACATTAACATCTCTCACCGTTGCTGGCCAGGGCTCTCGTTGCTCTGCTCATGCCTGTTATGCCTTTGTGCACAAACACTTCCTCTGACCGCACGGTGCCACCGTCCTGGTGCTTGCAGGGTAACCTATTAAACCAAGCTGGCTCAGGACCAGAAGCACTAAAGAAACATGGGAGAAGGAAAGGTGGAGACTACAGTGCTATTGATGCCTTTTTTATACTAATGAGTTGGATGGGAGTGACCCCTTTCTTCCACCAACCAAAATACAAATAGCCAGCAAGAATTTTCCACTCCCTGGTGGGCAAGTTGCTGCTGAGTGAGCCATTTCTGACACCACGCTATAGAGGCCTCATTCGGTGTCTCTGGTTGTCACACATGGCTGGCTGCCCAGTCAGAGTAAAGGTCCTGAGACCCCTCTGCTCCTCCAGATCTGGCTCAGGTGCCAATCTGGGCTCTGCCCCAGCACCAGCCCTAGGACCATCCCACAGGCAAACCACCAAATTTATTAAAACTCTGTGACATCAATGGGCAAACAGGGCAGCTCAGAGATCACAGAATCATAGAATGGCTTAGGCTGGAAGAGACCTTAGAGATCATCTACTCCAACTTTCTTGCCATGGGCAGGGACACCTCTCGACTCATCTGCTCAAGGCCGTATCCAACCTAGCCTTAAACACCTGCAAGGAGGAGGCATCCACAACCTCCCTGAGCAGCCTATGCCAGAGTCTCACCACCCTTGTACTGAAGAACTTCCCAAGATCCAGTCTAAACCTACTCTCCTTCAGCTTAAAACCATTTCACCTTGTCCTATTATTAGATGCCCTTACAAATACTGGAAGGTAGCTATAAGGTCCCCCCAAATTCTTCCCCCTGCCCTTGCACACCCTACAAATCTGAACATTACTCACTGGGTGATGCTTTGGGCTGGTTTTCCATATTGCCAAGGTCTCCCAGGCAATGAGACCTCAGTCAGGTGATGTCTTTGTTGGTGCTGAGCTCACTGTGCCTCTGTGGGATGGGGCAAGAAAATGCCCACCTCCTACCCTGTGTGGGGCAGCCAGAAAGCAGGGCCATAGTAACTTGGCAGAGAGAAACCTAAGGAAACAAAATTAATTTTTAGGCTTGAAATCAATAGTAAAAAAAAAATGTAGCTAGTGTCATCAGTGGTGAAATTCCCACTGGCGCTGGTGGGATCAGGATTAGGTCCAGGCTGCACCCCTGTTCTTTCCCAGGCTCATAAAGGATTTAAAATTCTGGGTTTCAAATGATAGTTTATTTCTGGGTAACCTGTTTGGCTTGAACCTGTTTTCACCTGTTGGGCTTCTTTTTAATCTACTCTTATTAGTACACAAACATAACCAAGAACAAAATGTTACCAACACAGCATGCCACTTCTCATCCCTTCACCAGATGAACAGTTTGAAGTGTCCCGTTGTGATGCCCCTGCAATGCTGGGCTTCTCTTGGACCATCAGCGCATTCTCCACACTGTAAATACACCACGGGGAGGAAAGGGGTGAAGGTGACAGTGTCTGGGCACCATGTGCTCCCTCCTAGGCAATGCCCTCATGCTGATCTAACCCCCAGCATCCCCACACAGGGGCAGCTAGGGATGAGGCATGGTAGTGAGGGGTGCTTTGGTCAAAGAAACTTGTGGCACACGTTTGAGTCAGGCTTTGTCATTCGATGTCTGTCAATGGCGGGCTGTGACATTCCTCTATGGTTTTTTTTTTTTTTTCCCCTCCCTGCTATTTGAAGAACGAGATTTTATCTTCCCTTCCCACCCTCCCTTCACCCTGTGCCTATTTCACTAAAACCTGCCTTTCGGGTCAGCATGCTGGTAAGAGATTAATTTGACACTGCAAGAAACACCAGGCAGAGTATTTCAGCTTTGACATATGAGACGTCTGCTATAATATTGCAGTTTTTCTAAATTAAATATTAGGAAAAATTAAACCCAATTGTGGTTCATGTTCCTATGGAAAATATTTCTGTTCAAAACAGTCCCTCCACGCTAAATGACTTAAGTAACTGAAAACACAATATGCAGCAAGTTAAAAACCCAGATTATTCAGGTTTTAAGGCTTATAACTAAAAGTGGTTTAATGTTTCATGCCTAATAATAGATTACTCCTATCACATTTCTAACCTTTATTTCTACCAGCTTTGAAGTCCAGCCATATAAAGGCTGTTTGCAGAACCACACGAAAGTTAAAGCAAATACTACTCAGAGTGATTCATATGAACAAGAATTTGCAATGAAGGCAGAGGGGTTTTTGTGTCTGTATCAAAGGAAATGAAATGTTTGCAATATTTTCCAGTTGATAAATGCATTAAAACATTTTAGTTGTGTAGTATGAACATTGCTGACATAAACAGACTTTGACCTGAAACAGATTGTATTAAGCTCTGTGGGGGAGGCAGCATAAAAAGAAATAAAAATAAAATTAAAAGAAAAAATAAAATAAATTCTTAGATTTCAAAATCTGCCACAAGGTCACTGCAGTCCTTAATTAGCTGAATACATTAAGAGAAGGCTAGAACACAGATTTTGTAAAGAGAGCAAATGTATGTTTAATCCTCTCTTCTTTGCTTACAGATTACCCTTTTAGAACCAGCAACCTTTTTTTTTTTTTTTAATATCTATTTACCTTTCTGAGCTTTGCATAGCAAAGCAGGGTTTTTTTGTTCTTTTGGTGTTTTTTTTCCTCCTCAGTGCTGCAAAAGAAATTAATTTGGTGCTAGTTGCTATGCATTGGCAGGATTTCTGCATAAAGAATGTAAGCCATCTATCTTTGTATTCAAGGTATAGTTAATCTGGCAGTTAAAATACTTTGGAAACATTTTGATGACTTATCTGGAAAAGTAGCTTTGCATTTTCAAAGAAAACGAAGAACTGTATTGCAAGGAGAAGATAAAAGATATATGAGCTGTTTGTTCCAAGCGATACTATTCATTTAAAGATCAGAATGTAACCCCACCCAAGCAATTATTGTGGAAAAACAAGACAAAAATCCTTATACAGCTTTCTGACACAGTCTTTATTTGGGAAACAAAATAACTGTATTACAGTTATAGCCTAATGGATTGCAAGCTGTTTTATTAGAGTCAGCTGAATCCCGTTTAGCATAAAAAAAGAACTCTGTTTGCTATCAAGAACACATTTACATTAATATGACTTTGACAAAGTAAAATAAAATCGCATTAAGATGATGTAAGTAGATAAGACAATGAAATCTCTGTGAGATAGTTTTGGCACACCAATTAGAGTCAAGTCCCTACAGGAAAGAAACATATTTTTACACCAAGTATCCATGTGTTTTTAAGTCATGGAATGGCCAAAATTAATTCCATGTTTCAAATATTTCCAGTAAGGGAAAAGAGAACGTTTATTATTATCATTATTTTTATTTTTCCCTTGAAAGGTAAAATTTCTGATAAACTGCATTTTTGTTTGCAATAATAAAAACAAGTTTTGTTCTCCACACTAGCCTGTAATCATCCTGATTATTGCAAGGGACTTTCCAATATAGAGCAGCTGAAAACAAGGTTTTAGATTACATGGTAATTTAGGAATGCATGAAAAGCCAAGCAGTCACCATAATTGAGCACTGCATAAACTTCATGGCTTTTACAGCAAAACATAACATATGTTTTGTGATTCATTCAAAAGATTTTTCTTTTTTTTTTTTTTGGTCAAAAATATGTTGAGCTCTAGTATTTGTCCTATATTTAGGGAACCTTCCTCTTGAAAAACGACAACACCACCCCCCCTGACTTTGATGTCTTTCTTTTTAGTTTGGTCATTAAAAGTACGGCAGTGATGGATGGTGATAATGCTGTGGATTTTATGAGTAATCAGGCCTTGGCAGCCACAATATTCCTTTTGTAGTGAAACTTTAATATTCCTTTGGCATTGTGTTAACTTCTGCTTTTGGTAACTACGTTACACAGGCTCCTCACTCAGCAGTACAAAACAGTCCTTACCCCAAAGTTAGCACCTAAACGTACCACCTGATGGGGTGACACTTGCCCCCTCAGATACCCACAGCTGGTGTGGAACAGCCCCTCGGAGCTCAGTTACATTCGCAGGGGCCCGAATCAAGGGAAGCAGCAGGCGGGTGGCAGCCCCGGGTAGCGGAAATGGATGTTTTGCCTGCACAGCCAATTCTTGCACCCCGGACAGGGCACCCCAGATCTCCTCTCCCCCCCCTTCACAGGTTTTTAGTGAATTTGCTGCAGCAGACACCAGGTGTCTCCACTTAGCTGGGCTACAGCTTAGAAAAAACAGGCCTACCACCAAAGAAAGCAATAAGGAAAAATAAATTAGGGCTCTTCTTTCCATTGCTGCTGATCCGCCTGTTGCACGGCTGTGCAGAGAACCTAACGTGCGCCCAGATATTCTCCCATTGGGGTCATATTTTATTTTGTCACTTCATATGCCTCTGTCAGGCAACGCAGGACTTCCCCAAGTTTGAAATAATCCAAATTCAATCACTTTAAAGCTGCTACAATATGCAAGTCCTGGCAGCTGTTTCAAATTAATGGAACATCAGATGTGCTCTGATCCTCTCAATTTCCTTGGGCAAGGGAAATTCTGCTGCGCTAGTAGCGGGAGGGGAAATACAGGGCTATCAGTAAAATAAATGTCAGCTTTTGTCTGCTGATAAAAAAATGCATACAGCAAAAAAAGGCACAATATTTATTGCTCTGTAATTAAAATGTATTCCTATATGCAGTAGGGATTATCTTAGAGGTTTGGACAAGAAAACATTGTGCAGTCTGATCCACATGACTGGACATGAAATTAAACCAAAATACAAAATTGTTTTTTATTTGGGGATTTACAAACACAGCTAAAATATTTTGTTTGGGTGTAGCTGTTATTTTTGTATGCTTGCTTTGATTTNACCCCACTGGTGTGTTTATCGATAAAAATATTTTAATTCCAACCTTGAAAGTCCAGTTCCAGGGCATGGATGAGATTTTGGTAAAAATCGAGGTGGGAAAAATAATAAATAAAAGTTTCCATAACAAGATGCCAGCCTATGCACTTTGTTTGGGGCTTACTTAGAAAGCATAAACATTTGTTGGGGTTGTCAAAAGGTTTTCAGAGTAGAGAACCTTTTGATCAAACCCAGGCTGTGTTTTGAAGAAACCTGCAGTGCAATACAGTTTTCAAGATGCAATTCTGTAACTTTGCTTTATGAAATACGAACAAGCACAAAATACAAATTAAGGCTTTAAGCCCTTACACGAGATTTTATAATGTGTGATTTCTGCTGATCTGCAGGGCTTATCACCCAGGGCTATGACCTGGCTACAAGGGCCTACGTTTCATAAAGTCTTTTTCCTGAAGCAAATGTACAGCATAAGCTGTCAGAGTTAAACTGAGGACAAAATATTTCTTTAATTCTGCTTTTTTGCTTTATATGAGGAGAGCTTGGCTTCTTCTGTGCTAACTGGGACTCGCATTGCCAGACAGTATGTTTTAAGTTATTTTTAAAAATGCTGGGTTTTGAAGGCTCTTAAATCTTTTGATGTAAATGAAAATAAAACCATAGTCTGGAACCTAACAGAGACTTTTAATCTTGATCTTAAAAGCATGAATCATACTACAGCATAGAGTAAAACTATTTTCTGTCCTCTGCACTCACTTTCTCTGCACATCCTGATATTTGATATTTATAGGTGGCAATAAGAGATCTCAGGTATTGCCAGTGCCTCATGCCAAGCTCTGCACATAGTTACTGCCTCATAGTTCTATAGTGGAGATTTCTACAGCCTTGCTGTTTTTCTCATTTAAATATGACATTTCAAGCAAGACTGATTAAAACAAAGCAAAGCAGAAGCAAAACTGTCTCAAAATCCAGGTGTGTAACATGGCAAAATATAGACCAGCTACTGTCTCAGAGTAGGAAAACTAGTGGCAAGGTAGGGATGTTAAAATAAAATTAGAGAAAAACTTCTCCCATAGCCACTGTGCAAACCCCTGTCACTATTTTCCCAGGCAAGAGAGAAAGCCCATCTGATTAGAAGCTCCTTAGGGACTGAGAAGTGGAGACAGTGCACAGAAGCCTGTTTCAGACACTGGATAAAGGATGACCAGCTGAAATCCCTTTTTTTTTTTTTTCCCTAATCAGATTTTCATACTGTAAAATTCTGACTTGCTGCCAGGAGAGCATCCCCTCCCTAGATCTGCCAGCAGAGGTGTCCCTTCCCTTTGCCAGCCTGAAGCTCGGGTTAGTCACTGCCAGGATGGGCACTTGGCAGGGGCAGCAGGTACTACACCACATTGCCTCTTTCCCCAAATAAAGAACTGAACTACATGGAGGATGCTCCCCCCTTGCGAACTGCTCTCCTGAGATCTTCTGCCAAGCCAACTGCCTGGTGGCTGCAAAGGTGCAGCACGGCTCATGGCAGCCAGGTATCGTAGAATGGTTTGAGTTGGAAAGGACCTTAAGGATCATCTAGTTTCAACACCACTGCCATAGGCAGTGAGATTTTCCACTAGACTAGGTTGCTCCAAGCCTCATCCAGCCTGGTCTTAAACAGTTCCAGGAAAAGGCAACCCCAACTTCCCTGGGCAACCCATTCCAGTGTCTCACCACACTCACTGTAAAGAACTTCTTCCTAATGTGCAATCTAAATCTCCCCTACTGTTGTTTAAAATCTTTGCCCCTTGTTCTGTCACCATACACCCTCATAAAAAGTCCCTCTCCATCTTTCCTATAGGCCCTCTTCAGATGCTGGAAGGCTGTTGTAAGGTCTCCTCCATCTCAGTGGTCCCTTCATTCCAAAAGCTACCAGGAAGCTGTACGCAGCCTGTGAATGCTCCTGCCTCTAAGTAGACACATACTGTGGTGGGAAGGTGGGGCATGCATCTTGCCAGATGCCTTTTATTCTCCAGGATCCATGGGTTTTGTCCCAGAAGCAGCAGATGTGATCAATGAGAAATGAATCCCAGTATTTGTTTACAGTCCATGCAGTTCCCTCCTGACGAGTCCAAAGACAACTCAGGATGCTTTCTGCAGTTACACTTGCGACCAAAACATGACAGAAGAAAAAATAGATGGAAGTTCATCCTGCCTATATGAACCAGGCATTGCACCTCCACATCTAAAACCTTCTGGATTTAAAACTCTTCATTACCTCCACTGGATTTTTAAGGCAAAGAACTGCAAGATTTGTCCATAAATAAAAAGTACCACAGTAATATAACAGCACGATGGAGTTTCCATTTACTGTGCATGACAGTCAAGATATTCAAACTTATAGCTCCCACTGCAACGGCAACTCAGTCTGGAAGAGAAGGTTCTTGTGGTCAATACACCGCTTGTGGTTAATTATACTGCTTATCCACTAGATGGATTCAGGAAGCTCCCAATTCCCTGGGACTAACTACATCTTCAGACAGTACCCAAACAGTTTCAGGGAATTCTGTTGGTGTCGTCTTAGCCAATAAGGCTTCTGATTCTTCCACAGGATGCTGGGGAAAAAAGGCAGATGATCTCTGACCTTATCCCCATTTCTCTGGACAATCTGTGTATCTCCAGAACTTCCCATCTTGGCAGGATACTTTCAGATGTAGGCAGGATGTCTTGCGGTGTGCAGTCTCAGCACAATGTCATGCTGGCTATGCAGCCAATCACATGGAGGCATTTAGAGCCTGTTCTTGGTAAACTTGAGGCAGGCAGTTTCCAGCCAGTTCAGCAGAGCTAGCTTGTAGCTTAGCATAATGCTGCAGAAGGCAATGACAGAATCACTGCCAGAGGCAGAGAGCAGTGGTGGCAGTAGGCAGCAGCAGGCACAAATACAACGGCAGAGCACATTGTGTTACATGCCCATGTCTTTTATCAATACAGCCTGAGACAAATGGGCCTTTGGACACAAAATAGCCAATCAAAATTGTAGTTAGCTGAGCCTGACCATATTAGGTGAAGCCATAGGTTTGCTTTACTCAAATTTGGGGAAAACATAGGTCTTGCATGAGGTAGACACAAGGTAAGTGTGTGTACCTTGTTTATCACAGGAGCAAAACAAGTCTGGGCAAGCCAGGACATGTATAAGCCTATTTTGGCCTACTTAGGCCTACCAAGACAATGTTACATATATATTTATAACATTCAAGGATCATTTGTAGAGGTAACACCTCAATATAACGTATGGATTTCATGTCAATAAATCAAATGGCCCCAGCTAAGCTGCCTCCTCTCTGTTTTGGGTTTTGCAGCTCAGCTGCTCAGTGCACAGAAAATTTTCCTGCTTGAGCAGGCAGAGATAACAGATATGAACCTACCTCTGGTCCTTTCCCTGCCTTTTTTGCCATGAGGACTTTTCCTGTTGCCTATCCATGGGAAGGTTGTGGTCCCCAGGACAGAAATACCTTTTGGCACACATTGCAGAATTGTGAGTACAGAAGCTTAAGGGGAGCTCACCTAAACATCCCATTTTACTGAGCTGTGCCCAGTCCCTGAGGAGAAATTGCTGTTGTGGTCTCTATTTTGTAATGATAAGGCAGGACATTCAGCAGTTGCGACCTGAGGCTTCCCAATTAGCCATCCAGTAGCGCACTGACAGATGGTTGTTTCTATTTTTTGCCTCCCTTACTCCAGGCCCATTCATTCAGTGCATTTCTTTTAATTACACAGGGCCACGTGCCTGGAACCTTGTCCACTTCCCCCTCAGTGTTTCAGTTGGTCTAACAGAGGACATTAACTTTCCCTGAAACACCACTTTAGTTTCATCATTTGTTTTGCATCATTGAAGATCTTCAGTTTGACTGCGCTTGTACTTGGCAGTTCCCCATAGCTTTAGAAGACCAACAGCTCCTCACAGAAAAACAAATGATATCATCTCTCTTTTTTCCCAGAGTGCCCCCTACACACCTGCAAGCCAAGCTGGCAAGACATGGCAGCAGAACACAGTAAAGGCAAGAAAAATTCAGCACACAACAACCTGTATCAACATAAACTCAAAACAAACTGCAAGGTGCCCTTTGCGGAAAACCAAAAAGTTGCAGGAACCCATCTGAGAGACTCAGGGCTACCTGAACAGAGGCAACAATACACACATGGCTTTAAAATCACTTACCATTTCTGGGAGGATCTCAAGTTGGAACCTACTGTCATGCCACTTACAGGGAATAGCTCTCACTCATTTATCTCCTGTTCATTTGTGATCAATGGCCCTATGGTAAAACAGCATCAATAATGAATAGGTAGAAATGACGTACTCTATCTTTCCAGCCCTGGCTACAACAAAGAATATCAGTGGTACTAATTACTTCACTTTAGTCATGTTGATTTTTACCACCTGGAAATGTGGCCCAGATTTCTCCCAGTTCTTAAAGGAAATAAACCATATAGTATCATGTCTGAGTTGACAAGCCAGGTAGACCACAAGACCTGGCTGGAGGGAGAGTAAGGCTATTTGCATTGATCAGATGACATAAACACAGTTTAACAAGCATGGAAAAAATACTCGACTACAGAGAGACTGCTGCTAGCTTGGCTGAGGGTCTGGCACTGAATGTCTGCACAACCCAAAGCTTTCTAAAGAGTCTGCTAGAAGACGTGAAAATCTGTCCAAGGCTGAGGGGGCAGTGCCAGTGACACAGCAGATGCATATGTTTCTAAGAATACTGAGGGGCAGCCTGGCACTCTGGCAAGGGCTGGAAGCTGCACTGCACAAGCACACACAGCCACAGCTATTGCGAGGGTTTTGCTACTTTGGTACCTCTTCCTAATTTACTTAATTTCTATTTATACCATTCTGTTTCTGTTTTGAGCTGCTGGTGGATCCTGATGTGTTTTGTTGTAGAGCCAAACTTCTGAAGAAGGCTTTGAAAAGAAGTCACTGAAGTAGGGCTTAAAAATGTCAGAGCACTTGGAAGGGCTATTCCCGACCGAGGGGTGGCCACCATAGTGGTGAAAAGGCAATTGGGCCAGTTTTCCCCAGAGACAGTGCTCCCCTTCCTGGGGAGAGGCAGATCCCAGAGGGTCTGTGGAACACAATGGAGAGTCTTTGAAAACTAACGGGGAAAATCTAACCTTGTTGACAGCAGCTTTCCACACCTGGTTCTGAACCACCACTGGAAAATGGAGGTAGAAGCCTGCAAAAATGGTTGAAGAGAGGTAGAAAACCACAACATAAGGATGTTCCAGTTCTAAGTGTGTCCAACTGATGGGTACTTCTGAAATAAACAGCTTAGTTATTGCGATCATACTGCAAAGCACAGACAGAGTGTGTGGGGGAACATTTTCTTTCCTCCATCTGTGACCCAGTGACATGTTTGTCATGGCTTGGCTGAAGGACATATGGAGTTCCCGAGAAACAGTTTCCAGGGAAAAGCTGTACACATCGTGTTTGAACAACACTGATTGACAGTTCTGGTAGTTAAACTCTGAGAGCTCAAATACACATAGCAGATGAGAAGAACACAGCTGCTGTTGATGTTGACATGTTGCTGGGTTTATGAAATTATGATAAACAGCTGGAAATGCACGTGATGCACGGGGGAATGGGGATAAAGAATTTCAGACTTGATGGAACATCACTAATCAAAGCTGATCAACTGATGCTGAATTCTACCTTTGCAAATCATCTCTAGATCTTTCACTGCTTCATACTACTATGGGCTTCAATCCCCTAACTTTGGGAAGATGCATATGGTAAGGCTACAGGATTCCAGGCTGAATAGGTCCATGTCAATATAGCAAAAACATTTAAGGTGGATTAGTATCTTCAGACAGAAGAGAAACCTTGTTTCATCCAGTTTATGGATAACTGAGAAGACACAGAATGGGTTCACAGCAGAAAAATCTCACCTTTTGGAAGAGCATTTCCTCTTTCTTCCTGAAACAGTTAGCGGTTCCTCTGTGCAGAGCAGTCTCAGGCTTCAGCACGTACTGCTCCTTACACATCTCCAAGGCCAGGTGTGGTGGCACTGACAGATGCAGCCATTCAAGCCATTTCCCAGGGCAACTAGCTACTGAAGCACTGAAACCCCTCTCTAGAACTACCTTTGAACAGAGGAGTTTACCTCTGTATTTCAGTGGCTCTGGTGGTACACTCTGCCATAACCTTTAATTATTGCTGTTCTGAAGAAAGCCTTTGTTCAATACAGCTGCTGACTTCACGATGACATCACCCAAGACTGTGGAAAAAAAGCACAGCCTGGAGAAGTCAGGCATGTGATGATGTATAAATAGCACTGGCAGAACAATATTATAAACTGTTGGTACAGCTGAGATAAAAATAGCAAATTGCTGATTCATCTAAGATACAGGCTAGAAGGATGACATGAGCTTCAGCCACAACAAACCTCAGCTAAAACCCCATTACTTCACTATGAATCAGCTGCTGGGATCTTTCATTCTTTTCAGAAAAGCACCTGTCTCCTGCTTTGTTTCTCCCTACTGAGAGCAGGAAATGCAGGGGCTGATTTTATTTCTACTTCCCTTACACTGAAATACACTGCAGTCTCTAAGGCTTTATATACACATAGGAGAGGCAGAAACATTCCTAAAGCTGTTTGCCAAGCACTAGATAACAGCAAGGTTTATGTTATTGTTAACAGCTATGTTTCTACATTGCCTGTCTCTGGAAAAACAAACGAGGGACTGTTATTTCAATACACCTGGAAATACTGAACCACATTTCCAACATCTCTGAATCAGCAACGGCTAGGTAATGTTATGGCTTTCAATATGATACATGCAAAGGCAAGTGTGCTTTTCAAATAGGCACACACCGAGCCTAGAAATACAGGAATTAAAGGAAAAAGAAGCAGCCAAGAGACAGGTGTCTTATTCCTTGGAACACATCAACAGTGACTACTTGTGCTGTGTCTTAAGTGGTCCACAATTTATGGTCTTGTTTGATTTAACTTTTTTGGTAACTGGACCATAGTATCAGCCACATTGATCCTACAACCTCTTTTCACTGGAAGACCATGGAAGAAAGTGCCTGAACCTAGCACTAGAGCTGCAAAAGCTCTTCGGAAGCAGTTTCATGCTGCTTCCTGAACATGCATCCCAGTAACAAGCTGCCCAGTGTAGAATGCTAACTGGCCACAGACAAACAGGCAAATCCAGGAATCCCTCCCTTGTGGCAAATTCTCATGACAAACACAGCCACCATATTTTTAGACGCAATTAAAAGAGGTCTTAAATGTTCAACTTTCAGTTCTTAATTCTACAGCCATGTGCCAAAAAGAAGCACAGATAATAAATGGCAATCTTGTAAACTGGAATACTATGAGATTTCTCTCCCTTCACATTGGGCAAGCTCCTCTGTAATCAGTACAACACGGTTCAGTGCCTTGACTTGGGCTAATGAGGAGAGCTAATACACTCACGGCCTGCTCCTTCAACTCTTGCATGACCCTCTCCTTCATAAAGCCTTCTCTTTCTTGTGCATCATCTTGTGATCATTGCATAATGATGACAAAATCCCTAGAAGTGTGGAAGACAGATCAGCCGCTGCTTATGAATGTCTTTCTGCTGGATCTCTGTGGGCAGTGGGTGACAGAAATAAGCTCTAATAAACGCAACGGCTTTGCAATTTGTGATTCCAGTTAGTAATAACCTATTAAGGTACTGTGTGCCAGCAGCTAAAGTCCGCGCTCCGTTCCTTCACAACACGACCTTACAATGTAATCATCATCCACATGAACAACTACACGGACATCCCAGCCCCATTAGAGCAGCTTGCTTTGTACAAGTAGAGCACTTTACTACTGACTGAAGATTGGTTTGCATCAAAGCTAAGTTGCTTTGTTTAGAACCATTAAAATGAGCAAGACTTATACAATGATAGAACTTTATATTAATTTTTAAAACTTGCAGATGTTGCAATCTGTACATATGGGAATAGTGCCAAATGTTACCGTGACAGGAAAAAAAAAAAAAAAAAAAAAAAAAAGTATATTGGCTGGCTTTTAAAAGCAAGGAAGCAGGAAAAAGACAAATCTCACTCTACCAGTATCAAGGCATTACATGGATCTGGATTTGCACACATCTTTTAGTTAGCAGCTTTGCATTTCTGATTGTGAGCTAGTAAGTGTTTTTATGAGCCCAAAACCAATAAAATGGGAGGGGGAAATGACAACAAAAAAGCCATTATTTGCTTTATTTGCTTCTGATGTACTTCTATATTCACTAAATCCTTTTTTCTGTGCTTATAGAAGACATGTTCTGCACAAGTTTCAGGGATCAATTACAGCACTGACTGTACATATCTACCGCTTGTGTCACCGTCCTCTTGTGGGGCAAAGCAGTGCTCAGCTTAGCGCCCTTTGGGATGACTCAAAGAATTTTCAGCTCTAGAGTTATTTTGGCTGAGGTTGCTGGTTGATCAACATGCCAAGGTGCTTTGCAGAGAGCATTTAAATGATGCTCAATGATCTACATAATCAACATATGCTTTATATTATCAACATCTCCTTTGTATTCCAATTGCATGTCAGGACTAGTAGAACCTACTGATGCTTCAGCTTCACCTTTGAAGCTCGAGACAGTAACAAAATAATCTGCTATTTGTTTTTGTTAGTAATAAAACCTACCAACAACTATGATTTTACTGTGCCCTTAGCAAGAAGGTTAACCAAAAGAAACCTTCTCAATAAATAGGAGATGAGGGAAATTGATGGGTTGTCTGTGGAGTTTCTAAATCTAGTCCAAGAAGCTGATGGTTATGCTTAAATTCTTAAATTATTTTGGACCTCAGCTTTCCCAAAGACTGCCTTGAGGACAAAGAGAGATTGTAGCATTCACCTCTTCCTAGGATAAAGGTTTTGAGAGATGGAGCAGTGCCAAATACTACAACTGTTGTTTTCCTGAATCCATCAGAAGCAGGCAAGGAGCAAGGATGGATGCAGTGACCCAGCATGGCAGGCTCTCCTAATCATTCTCTTCCCTGGGCATCCCTCTGTGCTTCTCCTCCTACCTTGCCTCTGTTCCTTCTGCCATGTACAGATTATCCTGTATTTTAGGGATGGATGAACGGCTGCACTTGCGCTAAACTATGCAGCCATGCAGGGGCATGCTGCTGCATGTACACAATCACCAGAGAGTTCATTGAATTGAGTGAGACAGAGATGTAACACAGCAGTGCCACTGCAACTACAGGTAGGCTATATGGGAACTGATCAAGTCTACCTTTTGTAGGTGATCAGTCCCTATGTGCTGCGGTTGCAATTCTGAGGTAGAAAACAGCTGGTCTATAAGGCACATCTAAGAAGTGAATTTCAGCTTTTGGCATCTCTCCCTCAGTATCTCCACCTCTAGCAAATGTGTAAATGTAATGTTGACTCACCACGGACTGGCTCAAAGGATTTTACAGCAGAGTATTCTAATAACACTGTAGACTTACATGGGAGTAAGACTTCTAATATAGCATCACAATTTATTCCCATTTCCAGTTTAATGGATCCTTTCTCATTATTTTCACAGCATTGTGCAAGAGGTTTTTTTCCTGCTGTATAAAAGGGAAAAGCTCCTCATGTCTTCCTGAAATGCCTTGTGAAGTTAACATGACTTTATCATCAAGAGAATGATACTGGAATAAAAATCAGTATTTTTGCTCAAAGTTTCTTAATATTCAGTCCTCACATGGCACAAGGGAGTAAACTCTCAATTACATGAAGGCAAACACAGAGAAATCTGTCAAAGTCAATAGAGTTATCCTGGACACCTGAGTAATTTGTCCCTTGGTATGATTCAGTCTCCAAAATCCACTATGAATGTCAGTAACGACTGCTTGCTATTCACTTATATTTTTAGCTCTGTTATAATTCTAATTTTTTCCATGTTTCACAAATTGCTGGAGTCAGTTTCTTTCAGATGATGCTGTTTCCCCAGCTTGGCTTCCCTAAGAATAACCTTCATCATCACTTAGCTACTTTTTCTTGAACGTTTCATTTTTAACAATAAACATCTATCCCAGATGCCTTATTTTCAGCTTCATTAAATGTTTTACTAGTTCATCTTGAGTCATGTCAATATTTACCTTGGACACAGTTGCATATCCTTTAGTTTCTAATACCACAATTCTCCAGACAAGCTTATTGTTCCTGGCTTGACTTCTCCAAGTCAGAGTTTAAAACTTTTTTTTTTTACATGCTAAAGAAGATGCAAATTCACCCAACTATTTGCTTTGCTGCTTGCTACCAGCTATGGCTATTGCAAACATATCTGAGTTTATTTATTTACCTCAATTTCTGTGTACACACAGGCCCCAAACCCGTACCCAGTTACTGTGAGGAAATTTCAAACCCATTTAACAGGAGGAATTAGCAGAAGAGAGAGCAGAAATCAGATATCAACCTTTTAGGTGTAGTACAACAACAGGGCATTTCTTCTGACCTTTTGTATCGTAGAGAAAGGGTATCAGGAAACCAGGAGGGGGTTGCCAGCCTCTGCACCTTTACATGGGTCCTCCCTGTGCAAACCCAGATGCTCTTCTGAGAGATGGGACTGTGTTTCTTCACTCCATTTCTTTCCCCTGCTCCTGGAACAGAGGGGCTGACTTGTGCTGAGCCATGTGTAGTATGAAGGTCATCATCCTGCTACTTGTATTCACCTGGTTACTCAGCAGATCAGAAGAAATCCTGTAAAATAGTGAGCAACAGCAGGATGCTACAGTCACTGGACAGGAGGGCAGCAGAAGTGTGGAACTGAGCTATCCAGTAATATCGGTAACATAAGAAATGGTAGTAACTAAGAGAGAGGAGAGCTGCTGCTCAGAGTCATATTGAAGCAATACAGAGCCTAAAACATAAGTGGAACAGGTTCTGCCCCTTTAGCAGCTGTGTAAGAGCAACATGGGCTTTGGCAAGAGGCTGGTAACAATTGGTCTATGACAGTGACAAGACATATAAAAGAATGCAGGTGCGGGTATGGGGAGGCTCAGCACAGGTATTGAAGGATTGTATGTGTGACACCTGTGCAAGAGATACCTGAAATAGCTCAGTGTGCTCCTCCCCAAGAAGTCCTGAACTGTCATTCACAGAGCCATCCACAACCAGGCTGCTCCTTACTGCAAGTGTGCTTGGTGTGCTTTCTTGAAAGAAGTTGGGCTAAACACTTAAAAGAGAATGGGCCAAGGAAGTTTGAGAAGTGGAATTTCCTTGGTACACTGAGTTTGCTTCAGGTTCTTTTTCAAAGCAATAGCACAAAAAAAGGTAGCATGAGGTTTGATATATTTATGTTTTATATTCATGTGCTGTTCTGGAATAAAACATTTTAATTTTAGATTGGGTATAAAAAAGCAAAGGTGCCTAGCTGGGAATGCGCTTTGAAAATAACAAAGGACTTTATGTAGGATTGTTTGAGGTCATTTTATCTGTTGTTCCTGACAGTATTTAAATGCTTCCTTTCAGTGTAAAATGCCTTTGGTTGTCATTCACTGAAATCAGCAGTGGAGATGAGCAGGGCAGCTGGGCACACACCACCAGGGGATACATGAGGAAAGAAGCATTTAGCTTTCTAGATACCTCCAAAGCAAATATGCCATCAGCCAACATTTGTCAGGAGATGTCAACATTGTCTAGGGAAGCAGTGAGCCACGTTTTTGTGAGAGGGGAGACAACTGACATCATGCTGACTTCCCTGAGCAAGATACTCCTAGGAATAGGTCAAGCAGATGGTTTTAGATCTCGACCCAGGTATGTACCAGCTCTAACCTAAAATCCAGGTATTAAGCTGAGTTCACAGTGCAACAATTTCAGCAGTTGCCACAAACGCAGATACACAGGGTTAGCTTTGAAATACTTTGCTTGGCTGCTTTAGCAACGACAGCAACAATTAAATAATTTCTGTCGTTAGCACACATGCCACTGCTAGCATCCCAGGAAAAGTACATCTGCACACTCTAATGAGGCTAGTATTTCTGTGCACCCTGGACCACATTATAGCTTACAGACTGTTCCCCTGTGCCTTGGCTTAGAAAGGTTGTACTGTCAAGAGGACAACTGAGATTTCATGTGTTTGGAAGAACTTGCTCACCTCTAAAGGAGAGGTGGTAATTTTCTTCTTTATATTAATCTGTCACTACATTCATCTGTCACTCTGTGAAACACCTTTTTTTCTTAATTAAATGTCTTTTTTCTTTTTAATATGTTGCCGTATCATAATGGAGTATTTAGGATAAGCCCTTTCAGGAGCAGTACTGCCCAGGATGGGATGGTAAGTAGGAAGGCTGGTTTTTATATATAGTATGATCTCTTTTGGCCCAAACAACTAACCAGAGGTTTATTTAGAGGTTTTGCAATTACTCTGTCTGGGGACTGTGTGTTTTGGTTTGGATTTTGGTTTGTTTGGGGTGGTTTATTCCCCATTGGGTCAGGAGTGCTACTCTGAAGAAATTTCACACTGTTTCCTTCAGAGCAAATGTCTTTGACACCAGATGTCCTGCCCTCCCTTGCTCTCCATCCCACTTTCCTGCTAGATGTTACCCCAGGCTGTGACCCGCACCTTACCCACCATCACTGACTTGTCTAATGCAGTTATGAAAATCCTCCTGTGATGTTTAGCCCATGTGTTGATTGCAGCAGAGTGATCAGCTCTGTCCTTCCACCTCTGCTTGGCATATGGGCAGAGAGAGTACAATATAGGAAGGTATTGCAAATTAAAAAAACAAAAAAAGGATTGCAGAAGATGCCCATCAAATCTTCCCATTTCTTGTTGCTCAGCATCTCACTCAGGCCTGTACATTTGGGCCTCTGTGAGCACAGAGCACACCTTTCTCTCACTCAACATTGTCTAAATACTTATTCTGAGTCTGATCCCCTTTGTGACCTACCTAAAACCAGCATCAGATTACTGTGCCATAATCAATGTGTTCATTTCCTTTCATTCTCTCTTTGCCTGTATACCTTCAATTATTCTTTTCCTCAATTGTTTTTTTTTTCCTTCCTATCAAAAGACCTGGAAACAGTCCAATAACTTTTTCCTGCTGCTAAATCTCAACATTTTATTTGCTAATGTCCACTTGAATTTGATCCTGAACAGTACAACAGCTTTATATACAAATATTTCACACAGGGCCTATGATTTCAGTCCTGAAGGCAAGATTCAAACATGTTAGTCCCACCTGTTTGAGTTCTGTTTTTCCCTTGGCTTTGGGTATTTGTGTTTCACTTGTGTTCATTCCCACTGGCCATCCTGCACTGTCATGTGATTGCTTTCCTCCTGGAACAGTCAGGACAGTCATTCAGCCTGCAGGTCAAACCTAGATTATCTTTAATCACTAGGCAGCTTCATTGACAGCAATCTCATTTCTTCTTTGAGAATAAGGAAAACACCCTTCATGAAAAGACAGAAGGTGCAAGGATGCTTCTGAAATAGTCAATGAAAAAAGATCCAAGGCTCAATTCTTACTATTACTCTGTCCGGTGGAAACAGAGTAACTCCAGTAAAATCAGTGGAGCTGCAATGGTGTAGCTGAGATACAGATCAAGACAGAGGTTTTGGAATATGCTCTCTGTGTTTTGTTGCTTGGTTGGTTTTTTTGATGTTGCGTTTGCTTTTTTGTTTTTTATTACAGACTTCTCATCTCATGCTTTATGAGTTATTTTGAGGGTTTACTGTATCTGAGAAAATAGAGCAGGAGTTCAGATTATGAACTTTGATTGCTCATGGTTTATTCAATATTTTTAATAAAGTTTGAAAAGGTTCCCTTCCATCAAAGAATGTCCCCTTTGATTAATCAATTGAATTTGATATTTTCTCCATGGAGAATACAAAGCAGCATACCCCTTTGTCAGTTGTTTGCAGGCAACTTTGCAGCACACAATAGAAAATTATTTTCTAAGCAAAAGAGCTGTGATCAGAAATGTTAATAAACCACTTAATAGTGGATCATCATTTTCTTCCTTTAAAAAACACAATAAGCACATATCAAGCCATTTCTACTATAATCTGCATACTTCCAAATAATACATTCAGAGTCATCTTAAATGGCCTTCACATTTACATCTGTAACAGCTGCAGTAGCAGCTCTGTCGGGCTTGATTTCATTCAGTGTTGCAGGATCAACATAAAATCTAGGCTGAAAATTAAAGGGAGTAAATGTCCCTCTGACAGTTGAGAGAATGATTTTGATCCAACAGTATTTCTGGCCACAACTCACTTTCAAAAGAAGCTTTGTCATTTGTGCCTGGCCTAGTCCCAATAAGTGCTATTATGATTTGTTACATTTTCTATAGAACCAGGAGACCATTTATTAGCCCCGTGTTATTGTACTGAGCTTCAATTATGTAATAGTTATTATTCTGCTGAATATCCAAAGCTTTTTAAGAAAGTTTTAGGTCTGGAAAGAAATGTGCAAGGTTCTCAAATGATTTTGAGGAAGATCAAACTCCCTTTTTTTTTTTTTTTGCTAGTTGAAAGAGGAAAGGTCCCTTCTTGATACAAATCATGAATAATTTGAATAGACATTTTTCTAAAGAAAATTTCCTTTTTATTTGAAAGACATTGATAGCTTGGGATCCAAGCAGAAAAGAATAAAAGAAGAAATAATAGTTTGTTCCCAGAAGAGAATGTGATAGGTACGCTTCCAAATTAGCAAGATTGTAATTGAATTACAACTGAAGAGTGTGCACGTGTGTTGGATTTGCCTGTGTACATGTCAGGAGTGAGAGCCTCTCCCATAAGCAGTGTGGAAGAGGAAGGAGCAGGTCCTCATCTGGAGTGAGCCTTACCAAGGCCCCCTGGATGCTGTTTTTGCAGCTGACATAAGCTGGTGATGTGTTCCATAGACTTCTTTGCTCATTTAGCTGCCCTTCAGGGTTCAACAACACAAAGTTTTGATACCTAGTCAAATCTCAGTGCCCTCCCATTTCCAACTGGGCTAAGACATCTGCACCTCCCAAACTACCATGATATAACTGCCTAACTAGTTGCCTGACATCCATAAAATGTTACTTGCCTGCCACAAAATAACCAGCAACTAGTTACCTGACAGCATCCTCTGTCATCCCTTAGTATTTGTTTAAAAATATGCCAACATCAAAACATAGATTTTAAAAAGCACTAGCATCAAAATAAAAATTGATCAGCTCCAAGCAATTCTGCCCTTCACAAACCATTTTACATGATTGAAGGCTTCAGCTTTCAGTTCTCAGAGGCTTCTCCAGTCCTCAATCATGTGTGAATGTTTCCCTGCTCTCTGTCAACAGCCAGATGCAACCATTCCTGTAACCATCAGCCACCAGGTAAACGTCAGTCCATCTGTTACCTCTGCTTTTTTCTTTTTCAAACTAATAATAAATCCACCTCCACAATGCATGCACAACATATCTACACAACAGCTGCTCTGCCTCAGAGTGGCAAACCCAAGCACTCCTTAGGTACTCTGAGGAAATGGGAAAGCAATGTTCCCAAGGCTGACAGATTTCTGAAGTGATGTTTCTCTAATGTATGCTCAGTTTAACTGGTATTTTAGTAAAACAGCTCTAGCTTTATGTCAGGTGAAGAGAAAGCAGGAAGCAAATCAAGAGGTTTTTTTGGTTGTTGTTGTTGTTGGTTTTTGTTTTGTATTGGTTTTGGTTGGGTTTTTTTGATAGACCTCAGGATTTGGCAATCCATGGACAATGGAAATTCCCTAAAAAGTCTGCACTGCTACTACAAAACCAACCAATTCAAACACTGCTGCTACAACTCCATGAGACAATGGCTGTTACATAACAAACATGAGTATGTTTGCATGTATGTTTTGCCCTCTGTGAAGGTAAGCAGGAATAAAGCAAGTGATAACACATTTTGACAACAACTGTATCGACCCCTGGTTATTTCTGCAGAATAAATGAGTTACACAGGGATCAGATAAACTGGCATCTCATTCACTAAATCCATTCAGAACAGCATTTAAGAATCCTTATTTTTCACAGTAAGAGGAAAGAAGCTGGACATCCAGTTTATCTTAAAATATGTGAATTGAAGTAAAATGCATTCGCAAGTTGCACGTTTATTGGATCAAGTGAAGTAAGGCATCAAGCCAGAATCTGATCTCGTTTGCCACTACGTAAACGATGAGTAAGTCTGCTAGGTCAACAGAGCAGCAGTGGAGTCACATGAGTCACAGCACTTTGCTCTTCAGAAAGACTGTTCCATGGCTAACTATACTATTACAGTTACTTCAAGAAAAGCTCTGCATCAAGTTCTAATAAATGCTGGCAGCGCTGCTGCACTCTCAGCAGTCGTGAAGCCAAAAAGATGAGCACAAATTAATAAGTAGCCTTAAAAACCTATTGAAAAGAATGGAAGTTTTGTCTGCACAAGAGAAGAACTGATATATCAGAACTTGGGTAATGAAAATCCTGACCTAATTTTTCCCCATTTAGCCACCTTTCACATGGGCCTGGGGAAAAAAAAAAAAAAAAAAAAAAAAACCAAAANAAAATGCCATTAAACTTAATAGGCTAAGTTTGTACAAGTTAGCACTCAACTAAGTAGTGACAACAGTTTGTTTCACTACAATTTTAACCAAGCTTGTCCTGATAAATGATGTCTTGCTTCTCCCAAAGGAATGTATTAAATAAACTTATCATTGCCAGTGAACAGGCGCAGCTATACCAACAGAAGCCAATCCAATACCCCATCCATGTGATACAGCAAAACAGTAATTCCAGTAAATACCCTTTATATCTCCATCTGATGCACACAGTACTGAAGCTGGAAAAATGACAGCTCAATAAACCATACAACAGATGCTCTTCAGTCTATTTTTTTTTGTTTGTTTCTTTCGTTTTGTTTTTTCCATTTGGGTCATAATCAAGTCATATTACAAAAATAGCTTTAAGTAACTAAAATTGCTTATCAAATGTAGGTTTACATACTCTGTCAACAAAGTAGTGAATTAGAGGAGATTTCATAATTCCTTATGAATTGCTCTCTTACCTAGTCTTTCTACTGGAAGCCTGATTAAATGAGTATTATTTCTTCTTAAGTGGTTTTACAGGTCATTTATCTTAGATTTATGAGTATCAACCTACTTTAGGAGGTATTAGATAGCTTTAACGTTTGACACGTACTCTCTAAATCATTTACATTGCTCTCCATTTGCACTAGATGATCAGTAATCTTCTCAATATTAGGTTTTATTGACAATGCACCATATAGAGTCCTTATTATATGGTAATGACTTAAGACAGGTGTAAGACTGGGAACTAATAAATCCAAAAGCTCATTTTTGATTGTTGACACAGAGTTGAAGAAAAATGTACATGTATCTAAATCACTCAGTTTCTCAATAACATAACACACATACATGTTTAACCGGTTAGGAGCACAAGTGCACAGATGTGCAAACAGATCCTAATATATGCTTTGAGCCTGACAGATTTATGCTTAAAGCTCTGTATTTACTCAGAGAAAATCACCACTGGATGCGAGACTCCCCTGCTGTATAGAAACACCTGCAAGCACCTCACACCATGCAGTGGGCGCATGTAATGCTGTAGCAGGTGGAGCAGGGAGCTCAACTCAGGTCTCCAGGTTCCTGAGTGCTGCTTGATGCCTAGCTGCTGCTGTCCAAGTACGGCAGCCTCAAGCAGCTCAAGCATGCTTCTGTTATACCTGAGTCACACCAAGGTAAGCATGCCTATTGAGATCAAGAAGCATTTTGTCTGAGTCAGTCTAAGGACTTAAAAATCAGTCCCATAATTTATATCTGGGAGACTGTATCGAAAGCTGTCATATATAACAAAGACATACCTTCATGTAGCCTTACCCAATAAAAATTTCACAGAAATATTGGCATTGATAGTAATTGAATTCAGCTGAATAACTGATTCGACTACTTCAATAGAAGATCAGCCCCCACATCTATATTACTGACAGAAAATTGGAGTAGGAGGAAAAAGAAAAAGCAAGAGTTTTTGGTAGTAAATGAACATCTCTCCACTGAGTTCTACAGAATTTAAGGTCTCACCTGCAACCCTGTAATCCGAAGGTACATCTCTGAAATGCAACTAAGAGATCTGTTTCCATCCTGCTTTTATAGTACGTCACTGGAAATGGTTTCTGGGGCATTGAAGCTACATGAACTGGCAATTTGTTAAGCTGAAATGTGACATTTCAAAAAAAGGCTGGAATGATCTCAGAGTAAAACCAACACAAATTCTGAATCCTGCTTTTATATGAACAGCCACCTGGTAATAAAACTCCAGTGAAAAATCTGTGTTAGTGGCAAAATTGTCCTGTGACAATTACACCCAACTCTAACTGTGAATAGCTGGGAAGTACAGTATAGAGGTGGCTTTCTCTCGCCTTGCTTGTTCAAAAAAATCAGCCCCAAAATCCCTCCTCAGGCTACAGTCCTGGCAGGCTCACTCAGCTGTACACAAAGGATTTGGCGGCAGAGGAATTGGTGCTACCAAAGAATGATGAACTCCAATCAAAACAAAACATCTCACTCAAAGTGTCACAGCAAGCATCACTGTTACCTTGTTTTACTTCGGTAAGATCAGGCACAGATTTGCTGAAAGGTGAAAGATGGATAGGAAAAAAACCCAAACAACAAAACCCAACCAAAACACAAAGAAAATGAATCCTCCCAAATTCTGACAGCCCAGCACTGCATGCACACTTCTGACTTTAACACAAGGGAGTGCCTGCAGCTCCTCAGCCTGATAATGCATTAGCAGGCAATTTACTAAAGTGCTGTGAAACAGCAGAAATACCACAAGTTTCGTTTTTCTTATTAGCAGAGCTAGCTGCATTCTGCAATGTGGTGTCTACATTTTTGTAAGCTTGTTTCATTCACTCCATTCCTAAATCAGCAAAATTTAGCAATCTTCGACATCTCTCTGTGATGAGTGAAATTTCTTTTACTACTGTGAAGAAGGGAGGAGGTCAAGAAGCCTTGGGAAAATTTGTCAGTATGATCTGCAATATGAATTTGGCAGAAAAGAAATTGAGAACATTTATTTGGAAAACAATCAAAGGACAAAATTTCCTCTTGGAGCTGCATAGCAATTCATGTTTTATAGGCTCAAAAAAAGCCTTGCTACTCTGATGATTAGGATAGCAAAATATTCACTGCCTGCCTGACAGACCAAAGATGGTCATTTTTCCTCCCTTTGCCAGTATCTTTCTGTTCATGCAGGGCCATGTGTGCGTCCCTCAACACACAGATAAAGACTGTATGATGCATCTCTGCTCAGGAAGATTATAATTTGAGTTAGATATAGCACAGAATGGAATGACATAAAAAAAACCAGGCAGCTGGCAGAAATTTAGGCTCTTTCAGGCAGAGAATGACACACAGTTTCCATTACCTCTATCTGAGTCGCTCCCAGTGTCTTCATGGTTAACCACTTACAACCACCTCATCACACACAAGCAACCAATTAAACCAAGGATCTTGAGATTCTCTGAGATGAGAAATCTTGAGCCTCCTGTATCTGTTCCAGGCAGGGTTAAATGCATGGAACACAGTGTTAAGGCATGGAACTTACTGCATCAAAAACTATGGTGGCCAGGAGTACAACTGAGTTCAATTGTCAAACTAGACAAACTCATGGAGGTGTCCTTTGATTTAAAACTACCATTGGGGTTGGGTGCACACTTGTGGCTCCATAGGTCTCTAAAGCATTGATCAAGGGCAGGGTAGGCCTTTATGTGGTGGATGACTCCCAGTGCGCCCCATTCCTATACTTCCTCTAAACAGCTTTCATAGCCAATACCTGGGACTTTTGGATCCTACTCTGTCCAGACATGACATTTTTTACACTATAATCAATGCAATCATAAAAATAGACGGTTTAGACAAGAAAATTGTCTTGGATGGAGTTGAAATGATATGAGATTCAAACGTTATGAAAATATTCAGTGAAGTATCTTCAGAAAGGGTAAAAAAGTGGTAGATGAAAACTTTGCACTTAGTGCCATTGTCTAGTTGGTTGGATAGGGCTGGATGATAGGTTGGACTGAATGATATTGGAGGTCTCTTCCAACCTGGTTATGATTCTATATAGAACAGCCTCAGCAGAGTGAGGCAAAACCCTGATGTCTTCCTTGCAATCACTGGAGGAACTGACTCATCTACAAAGTGCTTCAGCAGAGGCTCCCATCAGGGGTCACCATGCACATCAGCATCTCAAAATGATATAGCTTAATTAACCCTTTTCCAGGAATCACAGAATCACAACATGTTAGGGGTTAGATGGGACCTTGAAAGATCATTAAGTCCAACTGCCTTGCCAGAGTATGATCGTCTAGAGTACGTCACAACAGGAACGCATCCACAACCTCTCTGGGCAACTTGTTCCAGTGCTCTGTCACCCTCACAGTGAAAAAGTTTTTCCTTATGTTCATGTAGAACCTCCTATGCTCCAGCTTGCACCCATTGCCCCATATCCTATCACTGAGGAGAGCCTGACTCTATCCTCCTGACACTCATCCTTCACAGGTTGTGCTGAACCGTCTCAAGCAGTTCCCTTCTTGAACTGAGGGGCCTAGAACTGGACACAATATTCCAGATGTGATCTTGCTAGGGTAGAGGAGGAGGAGAACCTCTCTTGACCTGCTAATCATACCCCAGGATGCTATTTGCCTTCTTGGCTCATGGTTATCCTTCTGTCCACCAGGATCCCCAGGTCCCTTTCACCAGAGCTGGTCTCCAACAGGTCAGTTTAAAACCTGTAATTGGCCTACAGGGTTGTTCTTTCCCAAACAGGACACACACCATATCCATTTATGGACTATTGTTCCTCACAGTCTCTAAACAATCTCTTTCTGTCAGGCCTCAGGATGCCCTTTTTTCTCCCCTTACCCTACCTCTCTGGGATGCTTGCAGTAGCTCATCTTTTCTGTTTCTGTTCTTTGAATCAGCTGCATAAACCTGCAAAATACATTCAACTACCTGCACGCCTAGCAACACTGTGAGTACATGAGTCTGCATGAACACAACTGCACGTTTAATGCAGTCTTTGTTGCGTCAGTGACAGCACAAGTTTTAAAGCAGCACCACTATCCTTTAAAGCAGTCTACTGTGTAAAAAAATCTACTTGTTTCTACCCTGGAAATATTTTACATTCTGTTCTTTCTGCAGCATTACTAATTCCAAGTTCTGTTTAATGCTCTGCATCTGAATGGGACTCTCAATTATATGAGTCACTGCAACAACCCTTTGATTATTTTTCTTTTATTTTTCTCACGTGCCTGTAATCTGAATCTCCCAACTGCTGGAGCTTGAAGCTTGCCCTGAACACTTGAAGCACCACAACAAAATGGGCTGAAATGAGACATTCAGTTTTGAGTTGCTCGTGGCAAGCAATGCTGCTTGTATGTTTTGTCACTTCCTTGTGCACTGTGGTAGAGAAGTGGATGTGATTTCACCTTGAACAGAACTCCTCCCTAGACTGCCAGTGTACAGAACTATGTGATTGCATATTGCGGCAGAGACAGTTGTTAACACCATCCTGTGATGAAGGAAGAGGGTGGACCTTTACCTGTACTGTCTCTCACTCCTGGATGACATGCCATCCTCGCTGGTGTTAATAAGAGTACAAATGTCCCTACCACACCCCAGTAAATATATGGGTGTTAGCCATGAATTCTTTAACAACGTTTGTAGGTACATAACCCATGTTAAAGTTCACATCACACGCACATGCACCACAGAGAGGTGCAAGCAGAGGGCACAGACCATGTTAGCATCCTTTCTTTTGTGCAGCCCTCTTCTACACGTTCCTGGACTAGCCCAGGATCAATCGTGTGCTCTGGAGGTTTTCAGGTGTTTACAATACATATGTCTGGATGAATGTGTATTGCTGGTCAGCTGAATCGTGTGCTTCAGAGTCCATCGGAAATGGATCAACACTGACATTGCATGTAGGTTGGCAGTGTAGGTTAATGAAGAAAACGTCTTTTTCTCACTTGTGAAAAGCTGAATTTGAAGCCTATGCACAGTGGCTTTTCTGGGAAAGCATATTTTCAAGGAATACCAGTTACAATCTCAGGAAGGAAACAATGTAATTTTCAAATTCAAATCAAGTTCTGCCACAGAAGAGAACCAAAGCTTAGAAGAAAAGGTCATGGCAAACCAGTATGAAACAGGTAAAAAACTGTTTTCCCTTTTTGTGTATTTTCCCATCTTTTTTTTTCAAGCCAGCTTCTTACTAGAAAAAGCTGTTCTCCACTGCTTCTAAACTGCCATCACTCTGTCAGTGTAATACAGGAAAGCAACGCCTGAAAACAGAGCTGAGCTTTTACTAGAGAGTAATTACTAGTTGTTTGCTGTCATCTTATAAAATCCTAGTGACAACCAGGAGTTTACTATGAAGATACTAAAAAGCATCGATATCATACTTTGTATAGGAAAAATGTAGACTGCTTTACATCTGTCCTCTGTCCCCTGAAACACCACCACTTCTCTGGTAGACAAGGTAGAACTGCAAGACTTGTCTAATTTAAACTGAAAGCTCTGTGGGGCAGGAATCTGTTAGGAACTATGTTAAGTGTGTGTATTGTAAAGAATTATGTTAAAGCAACAATGTTGAAAAAAAAAAATCAAAGATTGTTATACTAAAGCCTCAACTGAAGGTCCCAGAAATAACAGCATAATTATTTTTAGAGATGACTATAGCAGTAACTCAACATGACACAAGAGACCTGAAAAACAACAAGCCTGATTTAAACCAATGGAAAAGCCAGGAATGCAGAATGGAGACTGTTCTTAATGCACCATATTGCATCTGAACATTTTGTTCCTACCCATCTATCCAAAGCATGACGTTTTGCTTTTCATATTAATATTCTGAAGACATTAAAGGATTCTTCAATTTGATGTTCATGTGCTGTGTCAGAACACACACTCTACTTCCCAGAGAGATGTAATGTCTACCTTTTACTCCCTCCTTCAGCCTCCTAACCACCCTCCCTCTCTCTATCAAAAAATCCCTGGGGCTATTTTTATTGGTAGCATTATTTGGTTCAGCAGGAATACAGTTACAGATACTGTTTGTGGGATTGGAACTTCACTTTGGATTTCTGCAATACCTCAGCTGTTATGCATATGTACTATGACTGCATGCTAACAAATCATTGCAGTAATACTTGATGTTCATATACAGTGTTCAAAGCATTTTAAAATTTCCCAGAGGTTCTACAAAATCTGGGAGAGGGAGGAAGAGATACGGGCAAAAGCCTTCGATTAGGATTGGTTTTACCATATATCATAGTCTGT
The DNA here is from genome assembly GCA_013396675.1 of Eubucco bourcierii. NCBI lineage: Eukaryota > Metazoa > Chordata > Aves > Piciformes > Ramphastidae > Eubucco > Eubucco bourcierii. The sequence goes on from VWZE01014120.1 coordinate 321,779, forward strand.
GAGGCACGTGATGGGAATACCACAGACTTCAGATTTAAATCTGAAGTGCTAAACAATGGTAAACTGGCAATAACATTTTCACTAAAACTTATTTTGAGTACTTTTTTTTTTTTCTTCACATGGACAGATCTCCTCAGAAGTTCTGTACTCACCTTTGTGTTCAGAACAAGGGAGACTTCTGATACTAGCAGAGTACGTTGGGAGATGAATCTCTGTATCAAAATAAAGGACATCTCGATTTCAGAAAGTTTTGACTAAATTTTTAAAAATCAAGTCAATAAAACAATAAAGAAGGCAAGCAGGACTTAGAACAATTTACAAAGATTAAATTTCCAAAGGGCTTCTTTAAAGGTAAAACTACTGGCTTGTCCGGCATTACCTCAGAGCTGAAGCAAGACAGCTGCCTTTCTGTAGCTGGCCGGCAGCTCTCCGTACTGCGCTGGCAGGAGCCGTGACGGCAGCTCGGAGGCGGCTGGTTACGGAGCTGCCACCTCCGGAGCGCCTGACCGAGGAAGGCCTCTCCTGAGAGAACGGGCAGGCGACGGGGCCGCGCCAGGACCCCAAGACCCCTACCACGGCCGGGGGCACTCAGAGAGGCTGTGACGCGCGGCCCCTGGCGGCGGGTGCACTCCCAGCTGAGGCGCGGGAGTGCGGCGCCCCCTGCCGGCCGCGCCCGGCCGCTGAGGGACAGAGCTGCTGGGGCACTGTGGATCGGCCGGGCCGGCGGCAGAGCGGCTCTTGCGGCGGGGACGGAAAGGAGCAGGGACTGAGCCCCGACTTCGTGGGAAATACACACGGAGCAGTAGCGACTAAAACATTCTCAAATTGCTACACCGAACACTGCCCACTGAAATAAAAAAAGAACTCTTCCTGGGAATACCGCAGAAGTGCAAACTCATTCACACGTTTAATGTGGTGGAAATAGAGAAGTGTAGATAGTTTCAAAGCTTAGGGAGCAATTGGAAATTGTAACACACGTATTAATAAACTACAACAGTGAAAAGTAGTTTCATCTAAATATAGCAAAAAAGGTTCTTTCCTGTGCAGATGCCAGAGCACTGGAACAGGCTGCCCCAAGAGGTGGTAATACCTTCTCTGGAGACTTTCAAAACCCACCTGGATGCGTTCCTGTGCAACCTGACCTAGCTAAACCTGATTTTTAGGGGGGCGGGGGGGCGGACTGAACTAGATGATCCCCAGAGGTCGTTCCAACCTTTACCATCCTGTGATTCTGCAAAAGTGCTTAATTACATGCTAATTAAATTCTCTGGTTTATCTGCAGTTACTCAAAATTGTGTTTTCTCTCTGTGCATTCTTCTACAAAAATAACCCTGAAAAAAACATGGGTGTAAAGCAGAGAGTGTTAGATAGCTGATTACTGGAAAAAGGAAAGAGAATGAAACTGAATTGATTGATTTATTTAAAAAGTAGAATTTCTATTAAGAAATAAACTGACCTGCAAGATGTTTTAATTACATATTCTTTTGTTTACAATCTTCTGCTTAAGTCTAAACTAAATAACAACAGTGGCAGAACACAGTAAATTTGAGGAACTAGGATGAACTACTTCTAGGTAAATGTTAACAGAACCATTTTCCCTTTATAAAAAAATAATTACGTTCAGGCAGGCGGCCAGTCTTCTGTGCAAGCCACCCCCTGACGTCCAATTTGTGTAGAATTCAGCATCACCTTTCTTATCTGGCTATGTAGGGCTCTAATTTTTCTGTATAAGTTTCTTCTTGCGTTCACAGCTTTTCATTTATCTCCGCCTGTAAAGAGAACGAGAGTAAAAAGGTGGTTCTGATGGAGCTATCTTAGGCTGCACATTGTCTTTGTGGTTTTGACACACTGTAGTGCAGCAAGACAGACATTATCCTACACACCTTCCTGTTTTGCAGCCACAACAGTGTTTCAGCCTGTATTAAGTGATAACACTTTATCACACAAGTGTGCACAATTCCGATGTATGGTACGACCGCTGTGGACAGGAAGTGATCTGCGACAGCCATTTCTCGTGTAAACTTGTCTTGGGAGATAGGCTAATCTGCTTGTACTCTCAGGCAGTCTTGACCAATAAACACCAAATCAGAAAAATTGCTTTGGGATTTGGTTGTTGCCACTGTTTTCCTTTGCTGCAGATGTTTGTTCTCTAGTGTAGTACATTTTATTGAAACATTGATGGAATTAGCATTACTGAAAACAAACAGTAAAAAGGTATCTTTCCGTCATGTTGCTCGTCTTTCTTAATTACAAACACAATTATGAATGTGTATCTCATTCTGGAAATCCAGGCTGCTGAAGACACTGTTTAATTTGCATTCTAATATTTGTGGGGAAAGTACAAGGGTTGTGATGTATTTTAGTGAAATCTTTGGCAGTAACAATATGTAGCAACCTGTAATTCTATAGCGTTTGGAAAGATGGGCTCACTGGAAAAAAAGGCCACAAACACTGAGTGTTTATGAGGTCTTTATGTATTTTTCTCAATATCAGCATTCATCATTGAAAAAATACATAAGAAATGGGAGTTTAACGATCGCCTTTCTAAGATTCACGAAGTTTTACTAAGTGGAACAGGCCCCAAGGTCCTTTACAGGCTTCATCTAAACTATTCCAGAATTTACAGCTACATTCTTAAGGGACTTCACATAATTTTGGTAAAATGAATGGATATGGTCCAGGAAAGCTTGCAGTAAGTTGCCATTTTAGGAATGTTTTGGCTCGCTAGTCCTAGTTATCCCTCCTAGTGCTGTACTGCAACCTATCAATCCACAACCATAGCTAAAATGTTTTCAAAATTCTCAGATTAGCATTAAAAAAGCTAGAATTTGTGTATCAACTTTGTGTCTTTGGGGATGGTATTCACGATACGCAATCCATCCTCAAGTATCAACAAATATGTCCCTGTTCCTTTCCATTAAATCTATACTTGCTTTGTTGTGGAACACTGATCCTCCAAGCTAATCCCCTCGCAGTCACCCCAGATGTCTTTCCTTCTTCAGTTTTACAACCCTCTGCCTCCAATGTTACCTTCAGTGGAAATCAGCTGCCACCATACTTTGCTATGACTGCTGTTGTGATCACTAAGTGCCAGCACTGTGACTTCAGACTAAAAGTTATTTTCTAGACTCAACTAAAGCAACAGCTGCATTTCTGTTCCCTGGAGACAGAACATAGAACATGAAGTCACAGTTCACACATAACAAAATGGTATCAGGCGAAAACCTTACAAGGTTGCCTCAGAGGTTAAGAAACTAAGCAATCAGGTAGAAAAAAACCCAGACGCATTGGTGGAAGACTTTAAAAAGTAAGTGGTAATTACTTTTTGTATATATAACCAGAGTGCAAAAGAAAAAAAGAATAAATGGAAAAAAATAGATCTTTTCTCATCTGTGCAGTTTTTTCTAAAGAAGAAAACAGCTTGTAGCACTGATGTCAGTAAAATCAAAGTCAACTGAAAACGAGACATTGAATGTTTTCTGTAGGTAGGGACAAAAATAAGACAACATTGGCCAAGTTCCCTCCTGTTTCTAAATGACATGTTGAAATGGAATCTGAAATCAAACAAGTAGATCTAATGATGCCATCATTATTCCAATTATATTTCCCATTCACACATATTCCATGCAAAGCGATTTATCCATATCACAATATTTCCAGTTAAAGTTATATTAACTATTTAATAAACTACTGCACGGTAAACAGCGTCCAATGTGCTGTATCTCAAGTTTAAAGTGTCTAATGCCACATGGTTGTTGCAAATAAAACCAAATTCCACCAGTTCCTTGGTGCAATACTTAAAGGATGGATGTCAGGAGCATGGGGCCAGTCTTCTCTCAATGGTGTTCAATGACAGAGGTAATGGGCACAAACTTGAATATAGGAAGTTCCATCTAAACATCAGGAGGAATGTCTTTACGTTGAGGGTGGTGGAGCACTGGAACAGGCTGCCCAGAGAGGTGGTGTAGTTTCCACCTCTAAAGTTATTCAAAGCCTACTTGGACACTGTTCAGTGCAACCTGCTCTAGGTGAATCTGCTCTGGCAGAGAGGATTGGACTAGATGATCTTCAGAGGTCACTTCCAACCCCTACAATTTTGTGATTCTGTGGAACCAAGTTCTAGCTCATTTGCTTCCAATAATGTCATATGTTTGAGGGAGTAGTTTACAAAATAACTATGGTCTACTCTGCTAGCTTTCCACATGTTTCAATTTACAGACCTCCCTGTAGAGCAGATCATCCTACAACAAATATAAGTCCACTGACAATAGCTTCCTTCCCTTTCATGAACCCCATAGAAAGAACTCATGGACTCCTCAGAGTCTGTACACCACATACCAAAACCTGATTTGTTCCATTACGAGGAATGACACAGGGAGCTGGGACTGTTTAGTTTGAAAAAGAGGAGGTTAAGGGGAAACCTCATCCCTGTCTATGACTACCTGAAAGGATGTTGTGGAGAGATTGGTACTGGTCTCTTCTCACAGGTAATTAGCGATAGAATAGTGAGGGAACGGCCTGCAGCTGAGACTGAGTAGGTGCGATGGTTTGGGAGTTACCTCACCCAGACTAGACTCAGCCAGCTGGAAGTTAAGGGATGAAGCGGTATTTACAGCTTAGTACAATATACAAGCAGATATATACACCATATACAGTTACATACAAGCTAAAACAATACAGAAACATGAAATTCCCTCCAAAACAATCAGATTTTCAGGAGGCTCCCAACCCAAACACCCTCCACTCTTTTCCCTCTTTCCCTCTCTTCAGAAATAACCGGAATAATTCCTGTATATCTCATGTGATAAATCTGGACAGATCTGAGGTGAGATGTCAAAAAAAGACTACAAGAAGGTTAGAGGAAATAAAGGGTTAGGTCAGATTAGATTTAAGGTAGAAAGCCACCACAGACCGCCAGAGTGAAGGAGCAGAACAACTGAGAACTGAGAAGTGTGTGAGAAGTGAGTGTCTTAGCTATAATTTGACTAGTTTCATTTCTCAGCAGAAGAATGAGTGATATAGGTTACTCTTGTTTTTCTTTCTTCTCACAGCTAGGGATTCAATTTCGCTCAGTAAAATATTCCGATTAGCCTCAAACGAGCAAAGAAGGTTTAGACTGGACATCAGGAAAAAAAAATTTACAGAAAGAGTGGTCAGGCATAGGAATGGGTTGCCCAGGGAGGTGGTTGAATCAGCAACCCTGGATGTGTTTAGAAGTCATTTGGGTGTGGTGCTTGGGGTTTAGGCTGAACCTTGTAGAGTAGGGACACTGGTTGGACTTGGTGGTCCCAGAATGTTTCTGTGATTCTGTGATCAAGGCACTTTTTGTATAGGTAGGCACCTACCAAATGAAGTCTAGATTGGCATAAGTGTGTTATTTTTACGCATATTTTAAGATGTGTAGCATAGATGCATCTAACAATCTATATTAAGCACACATTGCATATGCTCCATCACAGCAGCTGATCCTGAACCCCTGAAAAGGAATTGTATCGCTGACATCACTGAGAGCAGGATTTGGCCCATGTTTCTTAACACATAGTAATGCTGAATATATATGTTGCTATATTATTGAATATTTTTTCTTATCAGATGTAAGCTGACTAAACTAGGAGTTATTTATAGAGACTAATTCACATTTTTTACAGCATATGGAGGTGCTTTTTGCCAGCTTTAGCATGAATACAGTTTATACTCCTTAAGGTTGAGCTAGCTAATTAACCACAGACAGAATTAGTGAAAAGTTTTCTAGTAATACTACCTCAAGGTTGCCAATAATTTCATGTGGGATTTTATCCACTGTGGACTTCTGATCTTCAGCAGTGGCATAAGTCATATCCTCTACCATGAAGGACTCTGCCCCTGGACAGGGCTCTTCCAGGTAATCCTCTTGAACATGTCCCTACCAAAAATCAAACACAAGAAATGCATGAGTTACAACATCCTCCTGCTCTCTACAAGACCAAATAGCATCAGCCCAAAGACATTCAACAACACATGAAGCCTGCTTTCAAGGTCTCTGTCCTGACAGAGACCATCAGTGCCTCTTGTGGTGCCTGGGCCAGGCAGATCCTGATGTTGTGGAACAGCACGGGGTTAAAGTCTCTGAGGTGCTGACTCAAATAAATGTTCCTTGTTGACTGATTAATGCATTAAAAGTAATATCATTCAATCTCAGAAGTGAATGCTTGCTACATTCTGGAGAATAAACCCATTAGTGGCTGGGTTCCAATGGGAATAAATGAGGTAGGAGACTCATAGAAAACCAGTTTTATAAAAACAAAACCAAACAGAATACAACTCTATACCTTAGATTCTGTCTCTTCAGCTGTTGGTGATACTACGAGTGATGAATAAGTATCTGAAGAAATGTTGTCTTCCAGCAGAGCAGGGAAAGGGAGAACTACAGGTTGGGCAGGTTCTTTCACATACTGGCAGTATTAAAAATAAGAAAAGAAAAAAAAAAGACTAAACAGTAGTTCAGGTTTAATTATTGCTCAGAGGTTTATTGCAGATTTTTAAAATGGAAATGAAATGGTTTGCAAACAACTAAAAACCAGTACCTTTTTCTTTGTTACTACCCAGGTGCTCAGAACTGGAAAGTGTACTGAAAATGATTATAGATCAGCTTTAATTTCTAGCTGCATCTCAAGAGGCACTCTTTATGCTACTTGGAAAGAACAGATGATTTTCATAATTTCATAACACTGCAGGATCTTACTCATGTAGGTAATTAAGTTTAGAAAACATGCAGTCTTCCCAGTGCAAATTTGTCACTTCTGAACAGGTTATCTTGTATTTTGGAATTAAAGGGTCCCACTGGCCACTACGGTGTTCTGTCAAAGGAGGCAGCTGGAGCAAAGCTGCAATGACACTGCATCAAATAAGGTCCTAAGAAAAACATCTTACTGCATTTTAATATACTGTAATTTAAGAGTTGTTCGTAGTCCCATATTGTTTGCTGCTTCATCAGCTTGCTCTTATTTCTCCTTCCTATGAACATAGGAACCTCACTGGTATTTGGTGGGTGTGTGAACTGCAGTTCCAAGAATGCTCTGACTAGGAAATGGTTTCCCCTCCCTCCCCAGAGTAGCTCTAAGCAGCAATTAGTCTGTGCTCGGGCTCTTGTGAGTGACGCAGAAGGGCCTCTAAAGGGACAGGGTTTTGTTTTGTGTGTTTTGGGGTCTGTTTATTTGATTTGTTTCAAAAAGTGCATTTCAAATAGGCGTTTTTGAATGAGCAAGGCACAGGGTATAATATTAAAATGGTGTGTTCAGGGCCTCTATGCCAGGAAGTGCCCACCGAGAATACCAGGCAGATGTTCTAGTTCTGAGTCAGCTATTATAAACACGATTTTGCTTGGATGGCGTAAGTCAGCTACATTAATTCACATCAGGGTAATTGCAGCTCCCATAAATTAATTTCCTCATACCTTCAAAATCATAGCAAGGTTGATATTTGGTTATTTAATTACTTGTTACATTTAAACATGCTGAAAGTATTAAAGGCCCTGCACATTTGCGAAAGTGACAGCAAAAGCTGAAAAGAGTGAGACCTTGGCATTGTGCTTTATTGCATTAAAGTAAATCTCTTTTGTAATCCTAAAAGGTTTTCAGAAGTTATGTTGGACTCATTATCTTCAAGATCCTCTGTCACGTGTGAGCACACTAAAAAAAAAAAAGAGTGGTAGCCCACGTTTCTAAGAACCTAAAAGGTTGACGCCAAGATTTTCAGAATTACAGTGAGGAGAAAATCAGATTTTACTAAAGCATTTTCCTGTATCACTCAAATTTTACAGCACTGTGCTAGTACCTACAAGACTCACGAAACAAATGGTCAGAAAATTTAGTTCTTGCATCAAAATGATAAAGTCTTGAGCTAAATATTACTCTTTCGAAAATAAAAAGAAGCTTTGTTTTCAAGCTCTAGAGGTTTGTTTAAATGAGTGCTCTTCGGATTTAGCAAATATTTCCATTGTCTTTGATTTCTTACCTTATATTTTCTTATTAAAAATATTAGCTGAACAGGATGAGAATTCACAATTATTCCTGCTTCCTTAAATTAACATTTTTTGGGTTAGTTATTTACTAAAAATATTCTCTTCATTTAGATTAAATCATTATTCCATTTATTCCTTCCAGTCTTCAACAAATGAAGCAATGTAAAAGAATAGTCCAAGTTTTAAAAATCAGTTTCTTGCTGATCAAATAAATTTTTGGAACATGGATAAGATTTTTCAGACATGCTATTTTAGAACAATATTTTTACTTCACTCTGTCCTTTTAAAGAAAGCCATTCTTTACTCATTTCTTCTGTGTCTAATAATAACCCTTGGATCATTAAGAAATAACTAAATTACAAGAGAACTAGTCTCTTTAATGAGCTCTAATAATCTCAGCATTCAGCCAAATGTTTTTTTTAGAAAACTGCAAAAACTTTAGTGTAGAATATGAAGGATTTTGTTTAGTAATAATAATTTTATGAGCAGTACTACAGTTTACAGCCAAAATATAGTGACCTAAAAATGCCATTCTGCATTGCTCCTGCCTATACATTGTGTCCTTAACAAGTCCAGGGGAAAATTAGAACGAATGAATTGTGGTGAGAGCCTGAAGCCAACAAACGTATTTAAATGAATCCTTCTGATGCAATACTTTCCTTTAAAAAATACAATTAAGTCTTTGTACTTCCTTTGAACAAAACCTCATGCTTAATGGCACCAATGTCTGTGTAGTAAAATCTATTTTAAAACAGAGAAGGAGACACAGTAAGTTTTATACAGTTACAGTGGTTTTAAAAAAATGTTGCTAGTTTCTGAAGTCTGAGTAAATTTACGGTGAATTACTTCCACTGACCTACATTAAAAAATTCTTCCTCCTTTTTTTTTTTTTAATTCCTGAAGATTTGTCATTATGTGAGCATTATTCACTATGACAAAGATGTATTACTCAATGTGTCCTCTTGAATCAATATAACTATCGAAATGTGAGAAACAGTTTGGCAAGAAGATAATGCCTTAAAATTAATTGGCAATATTTTCCTGCTCATTGCAGTTCAATGGGTGCACCAGAATTCAAATACAAAGAAATTGTTAAGCAGTTGCACAAATGCAGATGGCATACCAGTGTCAGTGGAGATAAAAAGTGGAAGTCGAAGGAGACTGGAGGGAGCAGAAGTTAAATGCAATATTCTTCTAATTCCTAGGTGTGGTGGGGTGACAAGAGGCCACTTGAATCTAGACAAGTTAGAGCAAGCTAGAGGCAGCTCTAACACTCAGCAGAGGTTAATATCTGGGAAATATCATTTAGTGTCACCTTTTACCTTCCCACTCCAGTCCTCAGTGTAGTCGCAGCTAAGGACTGTAGCCAGTGTGCAAATGTTGCCCTCCATTTACAGCCCCATGCCACAGTTCTTTCTCTGTAATTCTTTCAAGTAGAAGTGTGAGTAAAGAGAGGTAAATACAAGAAGTGTCATGTTGTTCTGTACACAAACCCATACACTTTTCTTGCTGTTGAGAGCCAGCAAATTACTTTTTTTAAACAACTGTAGGCAGAGCAAAGACAATAAAACAGCACACAGGAAAAATTCTGAAACAGAATAATGGCAGGAAAGAAGATTGGTAAAGCATTCTAATAAACGAGTTCCACAGATGTGGTAGTTATTATAAAATTAGCTTTGCATAACTTACCGATATACCATTACATTTTCCCCCAGATGTTATCTGTTACTTGAATTAATTTTCCTTAAGTTACTATTATTGCAGATTTTATCCACACTGTATTTTATTATTTAAGTTTCTGTGGCATAAAACAAGCCCTGGCTGATAGCATTACTTTTAATAATATATGTAAGAGGTTTTAGCATTATACAAATGGCTGCTGGGTATATCTTAATAGTCATAGCACAGAACGTCTGCTCTCAAAATATTATGTAGATTAAAACCAGCTATTTACTTACACTCTAATTCAAGTCATTGGAAAGGTTTGCAGTATTTATGTATGTGGTATGAAGGGAAACAATCTACTCCCGGAATAAATATCAGTTTGGAAATTAGCAAAGCTAAGGTCAAGGTCAGCTTGGATTTACTAAGGTACTTTCTGAGAATCAGAATTTATGCTTACTTACTTCATAAATGAGAAAAGGGGGAGGGGGAGGCTGGGGAGTATTTGACGCAAGGCTTTTGTATCACAGAAACACTTGTAAAAAACCACCTTTTCAGCTTGATATTATCTGAAATTCTGTACTTCTCCGCAGTCTTAACATAAATTCTCCAGCTATTCTTACCAAACATAGGAAAATAATTATTTGTAAAGATTGGGAAAATATCCCATGTTCAGCATAGACCACTTCTAAAGCCTTGTAACATCTTTCAAAGCCTCTCAAAGGCCTTTCATGGGATATGGGTTTGATTTTACATGGATGACAGATTCACGTTAAAAAGGGTGTTCTTTGTGTCTGTATTTATATAATCTGTAGAGTTTCTGATTGTATGCAATAGCATTTATGCTCCCAGATACTTGCAGACTCTTCTATCTTGTGAGACTGGCTGTGAAACAAAATATTTAATACAGGATTTACATTAGTTTGCCATTCATGCTAAGCATGCCCAGCTGCACACCTACAAATGTGCTGAATTTCAGTTTTCTGGAATAAAAGGCATTTACAAGATATGGTTTGTTAGCTGCCTGTATTTCATGTGGTGTTTCATGTGGTTAAATCTGAATGAATAACTAATGGGCAGAGATGCACTGTCTCACACTGACTCAAACCAGCCTGCCTTATTTCCCCCCACCTTCAACCTGCCAGCATATGCAAACATAACAAATCCTACCTGCCTTCTGAGGCATTGCCCACCAGCATTCCCACAGGAGGTTTCTGGAAGGCTGTTGATAGTTCTGCAAATATGTTTGCCATCCAGTTGTGCAGCAATACTATACACAAGGTCCAAAGGACTGAAGGATATTGTGAAGCATTCAAAAACTTAATGCAGAGATACGATCTATGCAGTGTGACTAAGATGGCAGAGCTTCCTTCTGAACACCTTCACTGTACACATTTCTATTAATATTTAAAGTAGAATTAAGATCAACGAGGGACTAAACTTGGCCTCCAAAGCATGTTTCCCAGTTGCTAACGATGCACATGGAATGCTGTGTTCATGTTCATGGGCAGTTTTCAAACTACTATTCCTTAAATGAGAGGAAAGTTCAGGAAGTCAAAGGTATACTTTATGTTCCTTTTCTTGCACTTCAGAATTCAAGCTACTATGTTCTAAAGAGAATTTTCCATGTTTCTGGGCCGAGATGTGAATCAACTTTGTTGACAATACATCAGTAGTTAATCTAGTCCAAAATAGCTATTTTAAGCAATTTGGTGCCCACATTGACAAAACAGGATCTGCTCCTCCCCCCAGGAAGCTGTAAATCAGTCAGTGACATCTGGCCTCAAGGACATCAGAGTCATCTGAAATGTGGTAATTTATATTAATGAACATCAATATTAATTTTTAAATAAAAAGAATTTGCTACTGCCATTATGTTTACATACGGAATATTATTTATAGCTTGTGTTCCTCCTTTCCTACATTTTCCCCATAAATTATTGTAAGGAAACACACTGTCACAGTTTTAAGTATTTCTTTTTCCTAGGAGTTAAAGCTAAAAGCATATCCTCTTACTGTTTTCAGTAACTACATGAGGACAACAACCAGGATTTTCTTGCTACTCCGGGAACTGCTGCCAATTTTAATGCTCAATTGAGTATAAAAGGGTGCTTCAACAAAAACAACTAAAGCCCTCCTCTCTAGAGATATCTTCATGCAGAATGTCCTTAATACCTAGGTTCTGTAAGAATATCTAAATATACAAGAAACAAAACAAACCTGATTTTAGTAGGTTGTAGTAATTTACTTCTGTTTTTACCAAACTTTCAATTATTAGTGCCAATTTGCAGATCATTTAGAAGACAAAATAAGAGACATGAAAAAAAAAAACCCTCTTAGCTTTCACGCTGAGAATACCTTACTAAATGATTCACCTTGGAACGGTCACTCTAAATTCACATTGTGTTTAGCATTGCCAAATCTCCTAGAGTTATGGGATTACAAGAGAATCTCAGCTTTCATTTAAAAATAAAGTTAGTGTCTAGCTCTTAGGGTTTCAGAGGAAAGATTGAAAACATAAATCTTGAAAGTTAAAAAACTCAAGTGCGAGCAAAAAGAACCAAACAATTATTTTGTAGCAACTCTCACAATTTCTTGGGATCTGTCTCACCATTTTTAATGCTTGAGGTTAATAATCTCCTGTTAAAAACAATGCATAAAGATTTTGAGGAGGGGGGAAAGGTTTATTTTTTTACAGTACCCAGAAGCACAAATCTTGTGTGGCAAGAATTCCCCTCTTCCACATCAAGGGCACTCACCAAACAAGCAAAGAGCAGGCAGCTCCTATTCTGGCTGTTTAATTAGACTTAACAGGGATTAAAAAACATTAACACCCCTTCCATTCTGCCCACCACCCCCGAAAAAAAACAAAAAAACCCCCAAAGACAACTAAAGACAACTCACAAGAATTATTCCCACAGTAAACAGACAGCTGGAGTTATAAATATTTTTAAACTTTTTTTGTTTGTTAGTCATCTGACCATATTAGAAAACCATAAAAGGAGGTTCTGTTGAACTCAACACACAACAGGCAGTCTAATATTTTGGCGGCACTGACCTCATCCGGCTAGAGTTTCACATTTCTTTGTTGTACATCTCTTTTCCCAAATCATTTAATCAGGAAAAATCTGCTATGAATGCTGATAAAATGCTATGATAAAAAATGTGAAAGCATACTTGGCCAGGTGCATCTTAGTACCTCTTTCTGGAATGAGGCTTTATATGTTTTATAAAGACTTGCTGCAGTCTCATATTCTCAGAAAATCAATTTGCATAAGAGCATTTGCCTTTGGCAACAAAAATGGCCTATAAGTATTAAAATGTTTAGGGAGATGGTATTCATCACACCTGCTTTAGGAGCTTTGTCAACCCACTAAGTCCCTCCTTGTACGAAGCACAAAGATGACTGCATCTCCTAAGACACAGTCAAAGCAACTAAGATAAATTAAGAACCTAACAACTGCTTAACGTACCTGCCCTGGCCCACAACAAGCACAGCCTGCCACCTCTCCCACTGACTATAAGAGGAATCTAGGAAAGATGGGTTCTTCACTGAGGCTCCTCAGTTCGCCTGGTGCTGGGAAATACAAAATAGTGATTTTTATATTCAAAAGACCACTGTAGAAACATTAACAGCATCACACATCGCTTGTGCAGCTCTGAGCATGTATGGTAAAAGTCAGATGGCCATTGGCAGTATCCTGGGCTGTTTTCTCCAGGTGTCACATCTCACCAAGATGCAGCAATGTCTCACTAACTGTAGTGTTCCACAGGGCTTTTAGGTCAGCCTTAAGACTGCTAAAATGCTAATGCAGACATGTCTATTTCTAGCAAGCCTCATGATGTGTACACACCAGTTAGAGCAGGCATTACCCCATTAGGTTTCTCTTTGTACACTAAGTAACAGTCTTCAGGCTTCATCTAAACACAAATAAAAGCTACACAAAAGAAAGGCACCAAGAAGATTCCCCTAAAATATGAAAACTTTAAAAAAACTTTTGAAACGAAAAAGGTTCAAGAAGTGACTGGAAGCTCTTGCAGGGAATGTCTGACACCAGAAAAAGACTCTTTTGCTGTTGATGCAGTAATGAGTCATCACAGTCATGAGGTCCCCATGTCCCACTTTTGTCTGCCATCACTCTTCAACAGCCTTCCCTTCCTATCCATTTCCTCCAAAACCAGCATTTTTTCCATGCAAGACTGGTCATGGACAAGCCCCTTGAACAACTGCCCCATACTCTGTACATTCCTGCAGCACACAATGACACAGGAATGCACTCTCTCTAAATTCCACGAAGCCATGAGGTACATTAGAAGTGAATAGGCTTGTCTATATTGATTCACTCCTAGCTGATGTTACAGAAATAGCTGCTCTAACATTTAAAAGGTTGCATTAAACAACAACAACAACAACAACAACAACAACAACAAAAACCCAACAAAAAACCTTTAAAGAATATTGATTCAGAGCTAAAATGAAAAAAAAAAACGCTCCCACAATTTAAAAACTACAATATAGATTTTTGAAAAAAAATATGCTGCATTAGAAAACTTTTCAGGATATACAGTCACATAAAACTGGGGAGCTTGTGTTCTTTATTAGACCTAAAACATAAAGTCTTTGCCTGAGTGTGTAAGTTTCTGTTAAAACAACAATTTGTCCTGTGGACTGTAAATTCAATTACTGTTTTTATTGGAATCACATTTTGCTTTGGAAACAATCATGCTGAAAAACAACCAGTAACTTAGACATCTTAAAAACATCTCAAAACAGGCATGGCTCTGAGAAGAAGTCAACTATGGTAATTCTTCCAATGTGAGCTGCAATGTTTTTAAAGCCATTTCCATATTTTTAATTAACACCTAGTTCAAAAAAATCATCTTACTGTAGGTCATTTTAATCACAAATAGGAAAATAAATTTATTTTATCAGAAAATTGACTCAACACTATTTTAGGGACTTATTTTTCATGGTTTTATCATCAGAATGAAGTTATTAACATGCATTTCCCAATTTGGGAATGCAGAAGTAAGTCCATTTTGTTCTTACATTTCAGAGTTGCAGTTTTCTGTCACTTCTCTGTGAAACTAGTCTACTTTAACACCAGAATATTTGATCAGTACACAGAAAAACCCACAGGTCTATGGCATTAGTACTTCTTTACAAATGCATTTCTATGTAATTTGAATCTGTAGTATTCAAATCACAGTCAAAAGAAATCACCACTTCCTTATAAGTCACTTGAATTTCATACCCTATTGTAAACAGGTTCTCCTTATTACAGTACATGTTCAGAAATCTGTTTATATTGGATCTCAGCTTGAATGCTGGAGTTAGTTTTAACTCTGTCTTATAATACTGTCATTCACATTAAATAAAGCTGCAGTTGTGGATAGGGGTAGGGCTAGTGTGGTGCATGCAAGAGTTAAACAAAGCTTTGTTTCAGCATTACTTGGCTTGGTGGGCAATTCGAAATCTAGTAGATTTCCTTTTGGTAAACTGCCAAAGCCAACCACACCTTGAATGATGTGAGTTTGTTTTTGCAAAGGTAATACCTCCTTACAGATTATCTCCTCCCACTTTGACTTGGATGGTTTCTGAGAAGAGTCATTTCCATTTCTGTTGGGGCATGAAATAGTTTATGATGCAAAAGCGCACGAATCTCATTCTGCTTTGACTTGTTAGGAAGCTTGTGACAAATCATATAATCCAATGTGGATATTTCAAATTTTGTTTAAACCAAGCATGAGAAGAATCAAGCATTTCTGCTGAATAACTGCTCCCCAGATAAAACAGCAAACCAACATCCACTTAATACCTTTTAAACTCTAAGATACCTTCATATTCTAGAAAATGTCCACAGACAAGTAACAAAGCCAACAAACATCTGATGTTTGTTCCAGAAAGGTTTCCACCATCATACAGGATTTGAATGCAAGTCAGAATCAAGAGCAAATGTTTCAAACTTGGAAGTTAAAATCTTGAGCCAACTACAGTGAACATGAAGGGTACTGTTTTGAATTGTGCACTACAAACTTCCTTCTCTTCCACCTGTGTTTTGTCCTTTTTGAGAAAATCTGTGGTACAAACATAGATGACGTGATTATAAAGCTTGCATGTAGTTTGCCTGATCAGATACAATGTACCAGCTTTTGATGGAAAAAAATGAAGCAATGATGTCAAAAGGATTTATCTATTTATTCCTTTTAACATCACCTTTTCTCTAGAAGGTTTCATAAATAGCAACGTTGCAAGTACCTGGAGAATGCAAAGGCCAAACAGCAGCGCCTTTAAGAATGCACAGCTATACCCAGAAACATGACATTACAAACTGCTGCTGTCTTTTGATCCAACCTTCAGATGAAAACACCTATCTGGAACACCAAATGTGTCTAGATTGCCAAGCAGGGAAGTTTGGATGAGAGCAGAAAAGTCACTAGCGGCTGGAAAGCTCAGCTGGCAACAGAGAGAAAGGCAAGATGGACAGGCATGCAGGAATTACATTGGTTTTGTGGAAAGAAAGACTTGTTCATCAGCTCAGGAAAAACATGGGTCAGTGTGTAGAGGAAGAGAGTAGGAGCAATAGGAAGTACTGAATAATGGAGTTGAATGTATCGCTCGCAGGGGAAAGACAGTAAGGCTGAACAGGTCCAGTTTCACCGCTCTGGTGGCAGAGAGCAACGCTAAACTGTACACTTACTATTCTAGTCTCAGATTCCCCCTTGATCCTAGCTGCCAAGCCTGCCAGACTGCATGAAATAGCTGAATGTCTAGCATGGTTCCATAATATGTTTTGTCACAACCCAAAACTTTAATGTCCTTTTCCAGTAGATTCATAACCGTCAAAGATGGCACTCTAAAGACTTCTAGAGGTGAGCCCTGTTCACTTCTTTATCTATGTCAGGCTATTTCCCTGTGATAATCCCTTGCTGTATCTAGACAAATGTCTTGTATCTTGGGTTCTCCTGCCATACGATTCTTTACTTTGATAGCAACATTTGGCAGAACATGAAGCAACTCTCACCACTGCCACTGGGTTTGTGTTGGCCAGAAAAAAATGCACCTATGCACTGAAACAGTCTTTCTCCAGCTGACAATCCCTAAACACACACACACATATATACATGCAATTAGCAATTGTTGTTTAATCCCAGAAGGACTTACAAAGTAAAAAACCCACGCTTTTAAAGGGTTTGATAACAAAAGCTGAAAAGAGAAAAGTCCTTACCAAATTGTGCTGGTTTGAGGCTAACTGGAATATTTTAATGAAAAAAAAAATTACAGGCTGTGAAAAGCAAACAATGGTGATGTCTACTTCACTCATAAGCTTGCTGAGATGTGCAAGAACAAGGACACAAACATAGATAACACAGAGAAAGTCTGTGTCTCTCTAGCTGCTGGTTTGGTCTTGGTTTCTCTGCTGAGTAACCTAACTAACCACTTTGCTTCTAACCCCCTTGCTGATCCTCCAAACTCACCTTGCACATAAGCTAGACCCTGAGGTAAGGTAGAGAGGGGTGGAAAGTAGGTGGAAGTGTGGTTGGGAGCCCCTCCTGGGGACTCTGATTTCTGGGAGGGGTGTTGTGCTTCTGTATTACCTTTAACTTGTATATTTCTGTAACTATTCCTGTCTATATCTGCTTGTACATTGTGCTGAGCTGTAAATAGAGCTTCAGCCCTTAACTTCCAGCCGGATGAGTTCTAGTCTGGGTGACTTTATAAACGGGGAGGGGGGGGGGCAGAGAACTCCCAAACCATCACACAAATGTATTAGACAAATTTTCAAGATAGTTCCTCTGCAAACACTATCCTCACATTTATAGGACTGAACAGCTTAAGTGCTGCAGGTATTCATTATATCATGCACACAGTCTAATAAATCATACTAGATGCACAGTTCCGTGTGGAAGAAATAGAGTTGATAGGAGATACCTTTGAAAAACTTGGTCCCAAAACCAGAGACAGGTTATTTCTCTGTGACAGGTAACTTAAAAGATGTAGTTATCACTCAATGATAAATCAATCTCAAAGCAACATTCTCCATCAGAGAAAGATGTTAAGGTGTTCTTATAATACAAGCAATAGTCAATTAGAGCGTTTTAACTGGATTTTTTTTTTACAGCTCTAAAATTATTAAAATTGTGAAGTTTGAATATCACAACCAGTGTTTTACTATTTCTCTCCCTACCTTTTCTGATTTTAATTTTCTCACTTGTCAGCATGTCTTGGCAGTGAGAACAAGAAATACCTCAAACCTTTGCTGATTGCTTTCCATGCAATCTGATTTCTATAAATTAGAAGTTGCTGATGGGGAAGCAGACAGCAGTACCCTTTGATCAAGATACACATCTTGATCTCTTTTATCATTTTTAAAAAAACAATAATATTACAACAACAACCAAAAAATATCATACAAGCTTTTCGATCAAAGTATGTCACTGTCTGCTTCCCAGTCAACATACTGCCAGTAAATTGGCAAGGTGCCCAGAAAGCACAGGCAGCAGCTGTTGGGTTTGATTACCATCTGTACAGCCATGGATGTCTAAAATATCGTGTCTCCATCTAGTGGGCAATGGCATTTAGCAGGAAATTTGGAAATGGGTTGGAGCCCACTTCTGTGGATGGCAGGAGCTTTGCCGATCCCCATTCACCGGAACTGGAGTCTAGAGCTCTGTCCCACTGGAAAGCTACCTAAACCAAGAAAGGCTTTGAAGTCCCACTGGTGGTTCCATCCCTAAATTGGCGCTTGCCTTGCAACCACATTTTCTCCAAAAAGGATTCAAGGAAATTCTGTTTTTGTGTGCTCCCAACAAACCAGCTCCTTCTAGCACTCTGCAGCATCCTGGAAGTCTTAATGGCCAAAATTTGAAAATGTAAAAGAGGTTAACAGGGAAAGGAAGCAAACATAAGGGTGCCATCAATGTTCAGAATGCCTGAAAGAAACAACAAGGAATAAAAGAAATATGGGAATGTCTTCCTTTAAGAAGAATTAAACTACATCTTACTAAAGCATTACCCTCCCCAACTTCCTGATGTTAGGATGAGCAAAATGCCATGTTAGCTATCTCATGTGGATTCAAATTGCATCTTTGACTAAACAGACATGAGATACACAAATCTGTTCTTCAGAAGTGCCAAGGAAGGGGGGTGCCCAGTATGTCGAGAGAGGTTCTTCTTCCCCTCTACTCTGATCTGGTAAAGCTGCATCTGGGATATTGTGCCTAGTTCTGGGCCCCTCAGTTCAAGAAAGACCTCAGATATCTGCCTGAAAGAGTACAGCACAGAACCATAAAGATGATGGAGTAGAACATCTCCCTTATGAGGAAAGGTTGAGGAAGCTGGGTCTCTTTAGCTCGTAAAGGAGGAGAAGGAGGTGTGACCTCGTGCATGTTTATGAATCTGTGAAGGGCAAGTGTCAGAAGGATGGAGCCAGGCTCTTCTCAGTGATAAGACAAGAGGCAACAGGTGTAAGCCAGAGCATAGGAGGTTCCCTGTGAACATAAGGAAAAACTATTTCATTGTGAGCGTGACAGAATACAGCCACAGGTTGCCCAGAGAAGGTGTGGAATCTCCTTCTCTTATGACGTTCAAATCCTGCCTGGGTGTGTTCCTGTGTGACCTGCCCTAGGTGGTCCTGCTCTAGCAGGGGGCTTGGACTGAATGATTTTTTGAGGCCACTTCCAACCCTTAATATTCTGTGATTCTGTGACACAAATTTTGAATCTACATGGCCACCCGAAGGAGAAACTGAGGGATAAGACAGTGCTGTGATAGTTCTGTCACGACAGACACAGGGCAAGAAAAATAGTTAATAAAAGACAAACTCTACCACATTCATCACATCATCCTCCCTTCCACTGATTACCATCTCTTTTGACAACAACTCCATGAGCAATGTACTGACTGGACATATTTTATGCACACCCATCTACTGTGAAAACTGCATCCCAATGAAGAACTCTCAGTGCAGAGAAATGAAATAAAGAACAACAAGAAGATCATACTATTGATTTTCTCTATCCACATATGGACTAGACCTAAATTCCCTTAGCCCGAGAAATCTGTTGAGATAACTCTCCAACACAGCATGATTACATTTCATTTAATGACTTCTCTGGATGCATGATAGGTCCTAAAACAGGTCTTATTTTTCTGAATATCTTTTAATAAAGTTGTTTAAGATGCATTTTGATTTGACATACCTAAACTGCTTACAGTAAAGCATTTTATACTTTTTGCATATACTCCATTGCATGAGAACCAAGTTTATTACTCTATAAATAATTCATTCAAAGGAACTTCAGTTTAACAGCACCTAATAGACACAATCACTTAGGGTAGCACGCTGGTAAATTTCAGCTTTAAATCAGAAGCTGGTCAGTCTTCATAGAGAAAAAAAAAATCAACTTATCAGAAGAAAGCATCATTTTTAAGAAACTTAGGCACAAGAGCTTAAAAACAAAGTCAATACATGCCAACAACTTTTGTGCTAATATATTATATTGCTTGTTTGTGCAGGAAGGGGGTGAGATTTGTTTCAATCTAATCTAATTCCCTTTATTTCAACAGAAACTACAAGAATTAGAAATGAATGTTCTTCCCTCAACAATTTGCTGTGATAGAAGCTTTATTTTTCAGGTCAGCACTCTTTGGTTTTGATTGCTCAATGGGAGCACCACAATGGCTAAAAAAAAAAAAAAAAAAAAAAAAAAAAANTCTGAAATGTTAGGAAATAGAAACTGCTGACTACCTAGTGAAGGAATAATGATTTATAATACATGAATAGGGGCAATAATTGGATAGCAAGCTGTACTCAAAAAAGCCTTAATTCACAGATCTGACATCAGAAAGTCATAATCCATCGATCTCGCATCAGAATGATGGATTATGACTTTTTAAGAACATGCAGACATGTCAGCTTCACGAGCATTCCGGGAATCGTAGTCTAAATTGTTTTACTGAGGTCATTTGAACAATTTCAGCTTTTTCCAATAAAGCTGATGCACTAATATTTTTTAAATGTAAAAGTACTGTTGGATCCAATTTTTATTTCTTTTTCAAACCCTAAAAATCCTCCAACCAAATACCGCAGGTTGCCACAACCTGTGATTGAAGAATTTATTTCTTTTCAAATTACTTCAAGTCTGTGTCACTTACTTATGGAAATGACAATAATTCAGAAAGCAAATTGATTTTTACATCAAAAAAGTTCTGCATTAAAATTTGGAGGCTAAAAAAATCAAGATACAAGGTGAGGGATTAATCACTGTGTTTCCTTTCAGGAAGAGCACTGACATATACTATGCACACTTTCCCTGGACTGCTGCAAAAACATCTAATTTCTGACCTCTGACTCCTTCCTTTTTTCAGCCTTCATTAGGTTTTAAACTTTCACTACCAAAAATAAAGATATGAAGTCAATTTAGATAGAATGAAATAATACTCTTGTACTGTGTGACTATCTAGAGGTTGAAACTTATTTTTTATAAAGAAGTTATTAACTCAAGAAGACACCTAGCTTCTTTAATGAAAGATCTGGAACTTTGCTTCCCTCATAAAACCAAATATGGGCTAAGACTATTGAGTGAAACATTCTGCAAAATTTCAGAGAGCTTTTCATTGAGCATCACATACTCATTTATAAGAAAACCACTATTTCATTCAGCAAATGCTATTATTACCAAATCTTCCAGTGTCATTTCCCCATTACAATTAAGTGAAACCACCTGTAAATTAACAACTCCTACATTAGACAATTCAGTGCCTCAGATGGGTAAGAGTTCTTCAAAAACGCCTTCTACTCCAGATGAGTGTTGAGAATAGAAAGACCACACCAAGTATAAAATATTACTAAATATTTTTGATGTATACATATATTAAAACCATTAAAAAACCTGTGATCAAAACTTCTTCCAAATCTCTAAGAACTTTAAGTGTACCAGTAACAAGGGCAGAAGTGCAACAGAATGCAAGCCAAGCTAAGGCTGCATATCTCTCTGTTTTTTCTGGCAAACTCCCTTTTATTTCCCCTTGTCTAGAAGGCTGAGTTACTCCTTCTTTAGTCTCTCTCACCTTATCTCCCTTCTTACTTATAAAATGTTTGTAAGAGAGCTTAATAATAAAGAGAAGCTTCTGGGTTTTACTTTTGTATGTGCTCATAACTAAAGCCACTATAGAAAAGAGAAAAAAAAGTGATATGGCTCTCTCACAGTGGTTGAAATAATTTATGTCGTTAAACAAAAGGCATGCTGAGCAAAGGCATCCTGGGTCCAGTCTCAATCCTGACAACAGGACCAAAGGAAGAGAGGAGACAGCTGCAGAACTGCACCCTTTAGAATCTCAGTGGTTCACAGAATAGAAGGGGAAAATAATGCACTTTTTATAACAGTAGACAGATGCAATTTACTTCAATATGACAACTAAACATGAAATGGCTAATAAAAATGACTGCCATATTACACACATGCATTCCTTTAAGCACACCTAATCTTCTTAGAGGTCTCACATAAGTGGATCACATTACTGAAAAGCAACTACTTCTTGAGAAAACATTAAATGCTACCATCGCTGTACAACTGATCAAAAGAGAGAGTACCTCATTCAATTAACTTTACTGGGGAATTAACATTGGTAGGCTGTAATTACTCACTTGGAAGGCAGTCATGAGAACACCACAGCCAACAGTTCTCTGCTTGTGGTTTAAATACCTGAGGTAATGACAAGTGGTCAGGATATCAGTTTTGCAGCTTCCTTCAAAGAGCCTGTTGTGCAGTGCCCTAGCAGCATCAAACCAGGCTCACTATTACTTCATCATCAAACCATCTTCTACCTGAATCTTCCTTGAATCCTTTCCAACCTAGTATTTACCCAGCTCAATTAAGCTTATGACATCAAATGAAACCAAGTAGAGTAGCTACAACCTTTCTAACCTTTCCAGACTGAAGAATGATTACAGTTCTTAGGACTGTGAGCTGGGGAAGACAAGAGCCTGGTAAATTGGGTGTCTCCTGATTCCCTCCCCTTTTTTGGACTTCGGCACTAGCCCTGCTTTTTTTTCTTGTTATTAAACTGATTTTTATCCTTTTCTTGTCTCCACTGACACCACTAACTCATTTAATGTATATCATGAAGCAGCAGTCAGATGTCTTTAATGACATGTGATTGAACCAGTGACCTTGAAGTTAAAGGCTCTGTAGATCTTTAGCACTCCCTTGGTACTCCAGGCCCCTTTATTCATCTAGTTTATAAGCAAAACCTGTGTGCAAAAGGAGCGCTTACTCACAATTAGTATTATGATCATTCTGCTGTGGCACTACGCTGCACAGAAAAAAAAAAAAAAAAGATGAATTATAAAGTGCACGGGTTAGTAAAATTTAAATCAAGCAAATGTTTAATATTAAGCCATTTCATCTTTTTCCAAAGTTCGGCAAATGTATTACAAAGCACTGAAATTGCGCTTCAAGCCCTAAGGCTTGCAGTGTTGAAGCCTGCCTGATTAATGTAATTAAAAGAACAGCATAACTCAACATTTATTAAAAACTAAATATATGTGGCCTTATTGTTTACTTCCAACTGATAGCATGATTTCTGGCTAAAAATTTGCACTGCTTAATAACTGACAAGTTGTTAAAGAACATCCCCTTTCTCCTGCTGTGCATATGATTAAAAGTGCAGAGGTTAAAAATGGCAGTAAAAGAAATTAGGGAATTCTGGTTTGGGTCAAGGTGGTGTTTACCTCTCCCTTCTCACTTTCACAATAAACAGGTGCTGCTGAAGAGGTAGAAGCACTTATGCCAGGAGGGCATCAAGCCGGATAAGGGTAGGGAATTGCTTGCTTGGACAGAAACTTCTTCCCTTCCACTGCCACTGTATGTCTTATATTGCATTTTTCCATCTTAGCCAAGAAGGTAAGAGAGTCCCACACAAGAGGAGACTAAGTCTAACCCAGGTGCTCATCTCCTGCCTTTTAAGTAAGCCTCCATTTCACAGGATGATATGAATGCTGAAATTTTGTTCTAAGCAAACGTTACAGTAGACATTCAGCCTGCAGCAGGAGCCAAACAACATGTATTTGAATTCTAGACAGAAATGCAGCTTGTTAGGCCTGATCCAGAGTACTGTTCAATGAGTGCAAAGCTGGCAAATTCCTG
Source organism: Eubucco bourcierii (assembly GCA_013396675.1). NCBI lineage: Eukaryota > Metazoa > Chordata > Aves > Piciformes > Ramphastidae > Eubucco > Eubucco bourcierii. The sequence continues at coordinate 345,591 of VWZE01014120.1, forward strand.
TGGCACCAAAATACTGTGTGACAGTGCTTGTGAGACACAGAATTCTAAGTGCACAGCCAGCAAATGCTTGCTGGCATACTGCAGGATCCCGGAGGTCTAAGTGGCAGGTTTTACAGGACAGAAACTAACTTTTAGCACTGACAAAAGCTTACTTTTTCTGCAAATGTTGGCTGCATACCTCCATTTTCTCCTGCAACAATTCTGCATTTTCCTTCTGCCAGTGTAATGATCAGCAGCCCCTTCCAGTACATGAGGTAGAGCGCAAATGAAAAAAATTAAAACAAGTTGGCAAATGTACCTATATATACATATTTCATGTCAGCACAGTTATGCTTTATAAATTATGGCAACAGCAATAGAATTCTGCTGCTGTGATCATGGATAATCAAAGCAAGTGAAAAAAAGAAAAAAAGCTAGTGCTGAAATATTTTCAAAGGTATGAAAGTCTTTACTGTTGTGTAATTTAAATTTACTTGCCATTACTTGAAATTTCCTTTCGTCTGCGTGATTAGAATTTAAACGCACCCAAAGTACATTAACAAATATAACTTCTGTTATATTGCAGATATACTGCAGCAACCTTCTTTTACTGTTGAAAACTTGCTAGGCTCCTTAATTGACTAGTAAAAATACAAAGTAAAATTAAAATGTTTTGAACATAAATTCTTATTTCAGAACGATCCACGAGGTAAATTAATACAGCACTTTCTACTTCATGTCCACATACACATCACAAAGCTATAGCAGTATTTTATACAACTGTAAATATGGGATGATAGAGCACCTCTGCTATGAGGATAGGCTGAGGGAGCTGGAGTTGTTCAGACTAGAGAAGAAAAGCCTCTATGGGTACCTTAGAGCTTCCTTCTAATACCTGAAATGATCCTACAAGAAGGCTGGAGAGAGACTTTTCATAAGGCAAATAGGACAAGGGCGAATGGCTTGAAGCTGAAGGGGAGTAGGTTTAGACTGCATCTTAGGAAGAAGTTCTTCAGTACAAGGCAGGTGAGACTCTGGAACAGGTTGCCCAGGGAGGATGTGGATGACTCCTCCCCAGGGTTGTTTGAGGCCAGGTTAGATGAAGCCTTGAGCAGCCAAGTCTAGTTGAGAGGTGTCCCTACCCATGGTGGAGAGGCTGGAGTAGATGATATCTAAGGTCTCTTCCAACCTAAGCCATTCAGTGCTTACATTTTTGCAAGAATATTTTTTAATGAATAGTTTTGAGCTTGAAGCTTCATTATACAACTAACATCACATATCAGGACAATCTATTCTAGACAGAGTTCTTGCAGATCCCCTGAAATTACTTGGGGTACAGTGGATCAAGAGCATGGGTAACAAGCAGGAAGAATTGCACATATGT
>VWZE01014121.1:0-31007 GCA_013396675.1 Eubucco bourcierii
CCTTCCAACCTTACCATTCTATGATTCTATATATTGTCTGGGATCTGTCTTAGTGTGTGTGTTTCTGTAGTGACAGAAATTATGCCTCTACTCCTATCACTACAAGCCTTTGTAAACAGTCCCTCTCCAGCCTTCCTGTAGGCTCCCCTCAGGTACTAAGAGGTGGTGATTAGGTCTCCCCAGAGCCTTTTCTTCAGGCTGAACAACGCCAGTTCTGTCAACCTGTCCTTATAGCAGAGGTGCTCTAGCCCTTGATTTTTTTTTTCAGGACCCTCCTCTGGATCTGCTCCATCAGGTCCATGTCTTCTTGCACTGAGGGCTGCAGAGCAGGACACAGCACTCCAGGCGAGTTCTTACCAGAGCATAGCAGAGTGACAGAATCCTCTCTCTCTGTCTGTCGGCCACACTTCTTTTGATGCAACCTAGTTTGTGAGTGTCCTCGTTAGCATCCAAGACTTCAACTACATCCAGGAGTACAACTACCCCTTGAGAACCTGTGGTTCTGTAGATCCAGTTGGGAATTTAACAGGATGTCTAATTTTTTTTTTTTTCCTCTGGCAAAATTAAACATACCCTGAAGGACAACAAAAACTTTTCTTAAGATATTGCACCGCTGATGTTGTTTGAATCCAGTAAGTAGGAAAAATACAGTAAAGGGAATCTCAGTGGCACTTCCTCACCTTTATGACTTTTTTAAAAGTCCTCTATCTCAGACAGAATTTATTTCAAGAGATAGAAAAAGATATGAAGAGAAGAAAAGGATGAGATGCAGATTAATTTTTCAGAGCCACATAATCTTGTTGGAATTTGACTGGACTATTTCATAGAATGGTAAGGTTGGAAGGGACCTCAAGGATCATCTAGTTCCAACCCCCTGCCATAGGCAGGGACACCTCCCATTAGGACGGGTCACTCAAGGCCTCCTCCAATCTGGACTTGAACCCCTCCAGGGAGGGAGCAGCCACAACCTCCCTGGGCAACCTNCCAACTCTTCTAGCCTGTCCTCATAGGGGAACTGCTCCAGCCCTCTGATCATCTTGGTGGCCCTCCTCTGGATTCACTCCAACATTTCCATCTTCTTTATTTATTCTTATTTATTTTTTATTAGATCTCTCAGCTTGGTCTTTTTCTCTGTGAAGCTGAGCTTGAAGTTGATAAATGCTTCAGAGATCTAAACAAAGACTTAAAGTTTCAACTAAATTAGTATCTTATTTCACAGTGTGAAGGTTTGGGAGTTCCCCACCCCCCCACACTTTGTAAAATGACCCAGACTAGCACTCAGTCGGCTGGAAGTTAAATGATGAAGCTCTATTTACAGCTTTGCACAATGTACAGCAGATATTTACACTATATACACAATATTTACAGAAATATACAAGTAAAAGGTAATACAACAACACAACTCCCCTCCCAGAAATCAGAGACCCCAGGAGGGGCTCCCAACCACCCTTCCACCTTCTCCCCACCCCTGTACCTTACCCCAAGGTTTGCCTTACGTGCAAGGTAAATTAGGAGGATCAGCCAGGGGGGTTAGAAGAAAAGTGGTTAGTGAGGATTAATCAGCAGAGGAGCCAGAGCCCAGAAGCTGCTAGATCCCACACACAGCTCCTGCTCCAGCAAGTGACAGAGAGAGACTGACTTATCAATTGTTTTGGTTAGTGTTCCCAAACATTTCTCCAGCAAGCGTATGAGTGAAGTAGACATCATGATGTTTTCCTTTCACAGCCTATAGTGTAACTTTCTCTATTAAAATATTCCAATTAGCCTCAAACCAGCACACACAGTTAGAATCTTGAAAAAGAAAACAAAGTATTAAGGATTTCTGTTGCAGACTACAGCTCTAGAATGCCCCAAGCGTAGGGTTCAACAGCTAATTAAAACAAAGAACAATTTCATCAGACAATATCTTCCTGAAGATGATTTCTGACTCAAAGTTTCATTATTAATGCTCTGTTTAGAGAATTTTTTGTTACATCACTTTGACTCGGATTTGAACTCCATTCCAGAGGTGAACACTGGATGCTGCAAAGTGAGTGCTCCACCCAATGAGCTGATTATTCAGGTTCAAGAGAGTTCTTTTCCACATTTTCCACTCAGTGTGTAGAGACAGAACACTTGGGATGAGACAACTACTTTCTGTGTTTGTGGGAACTGTTGCTGTGAACAGATCCTAATCCCCTATGTAATGTTTCATTTGAAGAAAACAAAAACCCCTAACAACTGCCCAAATGCTACCCAAATAACAATTATTTATGAGTGTTCTTAAACCACTTGAGTTTGTCCAGAACACTTGTTGGCCTGATAACCTTGAAGCAGCTCAAAGATACTAACTTTATTTTTTGATAACTGTGCAAATGGTCTTGTTTCAAAGCAAGTCCTCACATCAAAGAAAACTGGTCCAGTCAACTCATGTAATTCTTGCTTTAACTGAAGGATGAGCAGCCATGGCAATAGAAAGTTCCTTTTCATCTTCACTACTTTATTCTCAGGCTCTGAATGTGAAGCTGTGCTGTTGTAACTTTGAACTTCTCTGAGCAAAATGCTGACTGTAAGAAACTTCAATCAAAATTTGTGGCAAGCACAGATCAGTTTAGCTGAGTAAGGTAAAGGCCTGAAATTGTAGAGTGTGGGTCCTTGGAGACAGTTAAAGCACAACTGGAAAGGCCTTGGACAACCTACTCTAATGATGCTGCTTTTACAGAAGGATTGAATTAATTGATCTCCAGAGGTCACTTCTAACTTCAGCCATTCTGTGCATCTGTGATTTCTTGCCTGATGGCTGAATTTTATTTTTTTTTTCCCCCTGTGTGTGGACATGTGAAATGAGATGTGATCTTTGCAGTGTAGTTGATGTTATACATAAAGGAAATGTGGTGAAGTTAAAGAAGAGGCTGTAGATTGTTAATAAAGCATCATCACATTTTATTATCCAACTTCTTTGATGCCCAATGACAGGACAAGGGACAATGAGTGGAAGTTGAGGTGTAGGGAATTTCATGGAAACATAAGGAGGAGTTTTGTCCCTGTGAGAGTGACAAAACTCTGGAACGGGCTGCCCAAGGGGGCTGTGGAGTCTCCCTTTGTGGAGATATTCAAGACCTGCCTGGATTCATTCCTGTGTGGTCTGCTATGGGTGATCCTGCTCTGGGCGGGGGAGTTTGACTGGATGAGCTTTTGAGGTCACTTCCAACCTCTGACATTCTGTGATTCTGTGATTCCTTACATTTGCTGTTTTTTTAAGTCCAAGATATTTAAAGTGATAAGTCAATGGTATCCTTTCAGAGTGACCTTCTGCATACTCAGGCTGTTTAACCCAGTTGTATTTGTGTGAAGTATGTCTTGGTTGACGTACAACCTATTTTAACATGCTCAGCCTTCAATCTAAAATACTACCTGAAACTGACAGCATAATCAGTGAGTTAGCACTGGATATAAAAAAAAAAAATGCAGAACAATTAGGAGAGCTCCTAGAAGTGGTCTTGGAAACTGCAATAATGGATATGTCTTTTACTAATGTTTCAGAAAGCAAGTATGCTAGCAATAGACATTAATTATCATATTGGTGTGATTTTCTTCAGTAGTTAATGCTAAAAAAGAGGAGGATTGTAACTAAAAAGGGTGATGCATGAAGAAAACCCAAGCATTCAAGTTGTCTGACTATAATGTTTTAATATGAGGTCTTGACATTACTCCAATGATTTGTTTTCTTAAGGAGTTCAATAACTGCAAGTTTGACTGTTACCCTGTGAACTCAGGTGAAACTGCATAACCTATATGAACATGAATTAAAGAGGGGATTGACAGATTCTGGCCAGTCACTAATCATAATTATTGTAACATTCTTTCACAATGGGAATTAGCCTTTCAGGCTACTGGTGCAGTTTTTGCTCTTGGGCAATTTTTTTTCTCTGGGATTCTCAGGGGAGTTTTGAATCATAGAATGGTAGGGTTCGAAGAGACCTCAAGGATCATCTAGTTCCAACCTCCTGCCATGGGCAGGGAGAATCACAGAATCATAGAACGGTTTAGGTTGGAAGGGACCTCAAAGATCATCCAATTCTAACCGCCTGCCATAGGCAGGGACACCTCCCACTAGAACAAGTTGCTCAAGGCCTCATCCAACCTGACCTTGAACATCTCCAGGGACGAAGCAGCCACAACCTCCCTGGGTAACCTGTGCTAGTGTCTCACTACCCTCACTGCAAAGAACTTCCTCCTAACATCCAGTCTAAATCTCCCATTACTCATTACTCCATGTCCTGTCATTACAAGATCTTGTAAATAGTCCCTTTCCAGTCCTCCTGTAGGCCCCCTTCAAGTATTGGAAGGCTACTATAAGGTCTTCTGTAAACCTTCACTTCTACAGGCTGCAGAGCCCCATCTCATGTAGCCTGTCCTAATAGCAGAGCTGCTCCAGACATCTGAGCATCTTTGTTACCCTCCTTTGGACTTGCTCCAACAGTTTAATGTCCTTCTTGTGTTGAGGCCTCTCTTCATTTTCACTTTAAGCTGTCAAGAAAGGAAGATTTACCCTGTCACATAAATCTAGGTAAAAAGGACAATGGTTCCAAAAGTGCTTTGCTGTTTGAAGAATTTGAAAAAGCCACATTTTTAGATAAGTCCTTATACTGAGTTCCAGTACTTTAAAGCAGATCATCCTTTCCAAACCTGGAAGAGTTGTGATTTTCTCTATTTTTGAAAGCATTGCTTACCTGAGTTGAGCTTCAACTATGTATAATTCACTGTTCCTGATTCCAGTTTCCAAAGTGTCACTCAAGTATGAGACAGACAATTTTTTTGGTTTTTATTTCCTGATGTTAGAAGTCCCCCATTCTGAACTTTCCTACCTTTTCCCTCTACTCTGCACTGGTAAAATCCCACCTGGATTACTGTCTAGAAATGGGTAGATTCAGACTAGATATTAGGAAGGATTTCTTCACCAGGAGTGTGGTGAGACCTTGGAACAGGTTGCCCAGGGAGGTGGTGGAAGCCCCATCCTTGGAGGTGTTTAAGGCCAGGCTGGATGAGGCTCTAGACAACCTGATCTAGTGTGAGGTGTCCCTGCCCATGGCAGGGGGGTTGGAACTAGATGATCCTTGTGGTCCCTTTCAACCCTGACTGATTCTATGATTTAAATAAATTCACTGCAGAATGGCCAGACTGTTACAATAAATTAAATTCAGACCTTTGCCCAAGAAGGACTGCCAGAGAGTTCCCAAGGCTTTGCTCAGGGGAAGGGTAACTATCACCAGCAGTAGTAGAAGAGTAAGAGGTAGGAGCTAAAGAGAGTGGGGGCAAGTCAAGCCCCATCTGCAATGCCCCTGACAATTGTGCTTACCTACAAGTAATTCTCCCCTAGCAGAGCCTGGAACTCTCAGTGCATCCTCTTGGTATCCTTATGATACAAATGAGTATATAAGGCAGAAGAAGGAAGGAGTTATAAGGAAATATTTATAGCCAGATGCAGTGGGTTCTTCTGTGTTTGATAAAGATTGCTGATATCTGACAAAAACTGTGATGTAAAAATAAGCTGAGAGTCAGTTTCTTTCCATCCATTAGCTGCAAAGAAAATGAACTGGCTGGCAGCTTGAGATTTCAATTTATTATCCTTCTGTGTCACTTAAAACAGAAACTTTTTTTTCTAATTTCTAGGTAATTCAGTTTTGAAATGCACTTAGCTTTTCTCTCTTAGAGGAAGTAGGCAATCATCGAAAGCATTAGTTTTGCAATGTGTCCAATGCCTGCAGAACAGAAACTGAGGATAGAGTTGAGGGATGTGTATAAAGCTAACACTTCGAAATGAAACCATCAGTTGAAAATGGTCACTTAGACCAAGATGGGACACAGGGAAGAGAGAAAACATTTCTTTAGGTCAGATTTCTCTGCATCTTTTAATTGTGCAGACCGAATATAATCTGGTACCACAATGTCTGTTAGCAATAACTGAGTGGTTTGAGATCCACATTTTCTTGAAAATTAATAACGAATCATTATTATTTCTTGCGTGCGAAGTCATTGTCACTTAAGCTGGTGCTTAAATCTTATACCATTGCTTTCACAACTCATTTTTGAATAAGTTCTGATCTTGAACTTCAGCTAAATCTTCAGATCTAGGTGCTCTTGTGGTCTGGATATTCATTTATGTGTTTCAGGGAGCTAATTTGTCTCATCAGTGTCAAAATTCATGAAGGCTATTCATTTAGGATGCTACTTCTATCCTTCTGTCCCTCTGTTGCCTGTTAGGGAGCATGGAAGAATTTTGAGCAGAGTTAGAGGGGCACGGATGATTTCTTGATGTTGTGGCATGATTCTTCCTACCTGTGTGACAACCTGAGTCTCACAAACACAACCAGGTGGTTTTATAAATAATCTCAACCTTTCCACTTTCTGTTTCCATATAAGCTGTACAAATGAAAGTAAATATCCCTGGAGAGACATCCAAAATATAGCATTCTATTATCCTAGTATCCTATTTCTGATACTAATCAGAGGTGTTTTGTTCTTAATGCACATGAATAAGCTTCCTGCAGACAGACAGCCTCCATTAATGGAGTAGTTTTATTTCCTTATTAATTTCCTTTGTAATAGAACATATGACTAGTAGGTTCTGTACCTCAGACTATGCTCATTTGATAGCACAAAATGTCCTACTTCACTAAAGAAGTAAGTTCTGGACGAGGGCATCAAGTCAGTCACCAGCAAATTTACAGCTGACACCAAGCTGGGGGCTGATGTTGCTGGGTTGGAGGGCAGAAGGGCTCTGCAGCAGGACCTCGACCGCCTGCACAGATGGGCAGAGTCCAAGGGGATGGAGCTCAACAAATCCAAGTGCCAGGTGCTGCACTTTGGCCACAACAACCCCATGCAGAGCTACAGGCTGGGGTGGGAGTGGCTGGAGAGCAGCCAAACAGAAAGGGATCTGGGGGTGCTGATTGACACCCGCCTGAACATGAGCCAGCAGTGTGCCCAGGTGGCCAAGAAGGCCAATGGCATCCTGGCCTGCATCAGCAATAGTGTGGCCAGCAGGAGCAGGGAGCTCATTCTCCCCCTGGACTCTGCACTGCTTAGGCCACACCTTGAGTCCTGTGTCCAGTTCTGGGCCCCTCCATTGAAGAAGGACATTGAGGTGCTTGAGTGTGTCCAGAGAAGGGCAACGAGGCTGGGGAGAGGCCTGGAGCACAGCCCTATGGAGAGAGGCTGAGGGAGCTGGGATTGGTTAGCCTGGAGAAGAGGAGGCTCAGGGGAGACCTTCTTGCTGTCTACAACTACCTGAAGGGTGGTTGTAGCCAGGAGGAGGTTGCTTTCTTCTCTCAGGCAAGCAGCACCAGAACAAGAGGACACAGTCTCAAGCTGTGCCAGGGGAAGTTTAGGCTGAAGGTGAGGAGAAAGTTGTTGCCTGAGAGAGTCATTGACTGCTGGAATGGGCTGCCCAGGGAGGTGGTGGAGTCAGCATCCCTGGAGGTGTTCCAGGCGGGTTTGGACGTGGCACTTAGTGCCATGGTCTAGTCTTGAGGTGTGTGCTAACGGGTTGGACTTGGTGATCTTTGAGGTCTCTTCCAACCTTGGTGATACTGTGAGACTGTGAACTTCCAAAAGTGCTTTTCCATAAAGAGTAGTGATAATCTATGCTTAGTTGTATGTATTAGTTTTCTGGTTCAAGTACTTCAAGTTGCTTTGATAATATTCTGTTTCCAAAACTGACCTTAGTAAGAACAGACATCTGAGGCAACCACACAAAACCAGAGGCAGAAAACTGTAGGACATTCCCTATAAGCATGTCAGAAATGTTAGGATCATATTACTAAAGTAGCCTAAACTGAGTTTTGAACTGCAGAACCACGAGGGACTTGCAGTCCAGACGCTTGAGGTTAAAGTATCTTGAGAGAATACTGACGGGATTGTTGCTACTCTAAATACTTGGAGTCACTTGTGACTTCTGGGTGAGTGGCTGCTCTTTAGTACTGTGATCTTTGGTTGGTGGCGAACTGGGCTGGGCAATAGAGCTTTTTTATAGAGCTTTCTATAATAAGAAGTTTCTTATTCTTCAGCCCAGCTATAGTCTGAAGTGGTGAAATGAAAAGTATCATTGGAAAAAGACTGGAATTTTGGCAATATTTAAAGACAACTGTTTTACTCTGCATGCTGTATCACAGGGAACCGTTTCCTTTGCTCTAATTTTCTTGAATAACAAATAATCTTAAACCACAATTATATGTTTGCTCCTTCATTGTGGGAAGGAGCAAAAAACTTATTGCAGAGAAAAACACAGATTGATGGGTGGACCACTCACTGGATAAGGAATTGGCTGGATGGTCCCACGCAGAGAGTGGTGATCAAGGGCACAATGTCCACCTGGAGACCAGTGCCAAGTGGCGTCCCTCAGAGGTCAGTGCTGGCACCAGTGCTGTTTGACATCTTTGTCAGTGACATGGACAGAGGAATCAGTGCACCCTCAGCAAGTTTGCAGATGACACCAAACTGTGTGGTACAGTCGACTTGCTAGAGGGCAGGGATCCATACAGAGGGACCTGGAGAGGTGGGCCCAGGCCAACCTCATGACATTCAACAAGGTCAAGTGTAAGATCCTGCACCTGGGTAGGCACAATCCCAAGCACAACTCCAGGCTGGGTGGTGAATGGCTGAGAGCAGCTCTGAGGAAAAGGCCCTGGAGGTCAACATGAGCCTGCAGTGTGAATGCAGCCCAGACAGCAACTGAGTGCTGGGCTGCATCAAGAGCAGTGTGGGCAGCAGGGCAAGGGAGGGGATTCTGCCCCTTTNTGCAGCAGCTCTGCTCTGAGGACAGGCTGAGAGAGTTGGCGTTCTGCAGCCTGGAGAAGAGAAGGCTTCCAGGAGACATTAGAGTAGCCTTCCAGTATCTGAAGGGGGCTATAGGAAGGCTGGGGAGGGACTATTGACAAGGTCTTGCAATGACAGGACAAGGGGCAGTGGGTTTAAAGTGGCAGAGGGGAGATTTAGACTGGATGTTAGGAGGAAGTTGTTTGCAGTGAGGGTGGTGAGACACTGGCACAGGTTGCCCAGGGAGGTTGTGGCTGCTCCCTCCCTGGAGGTGTTCAAGGTCAGGTTGGAGGAGGCCTTGAGTAACCTGTGCTAGTGGGAGGTGTCCCTGCCTATGGCAGGGGGTTGGAACTAGATGATCCTTGAGGTCCCTTCCAACCTTATGATTCTATGATAAGGTTTCATTGTCTGCTTGATATCTCGCAAAGACAGAAACCAGAGCTTACATATGCTGCGAAATACTTCCATCAGTGACAGTCAGTCCATCCATTTAGTGCACTACCATGGCATATGTCTTCAGTAGGTTAACACTTCCTTTTTAAAGTATTTTATACACTGATATAATCCAGAGTGAAGATCTATACACAAGGAGTATTTTTAAATAGGGAGTTCTGAGAAATTAAAAGAAAATTTCTTGAAAACTCTTAAGGATATAATCAGAGTAGAAAGGTACACAAACCCTCCTCCTCTGTAATCAGGGAAACCTCATCAGTAAATGTGCATATTTATGTTTGATTATATCATGTGAAATTCAAGGTCGTGTCAAGCTTAGTCCTAAAAATAGTAATGCAAGTGGAAGCATTTCCCTCAGTTCTTCAGTGTTTATTTTTCCCCCCAACATCCAGCTTATTTTTTTTCCTGCTCCTTTTTCTCTCTTTATTTTTTTTTCCCTATTTATTTTCAAATACACTGTTGTGCAAGTCAGACTCATTTTAAGGTTGTAAGAGAAGATAAAAATACCACCATAGTGCACATCACAAATGTAAAGGTTGGTCTCACTGGGGTAGTTTAGCTATTCTGAGTTTTGGTTCTAGAAGAACTGGATGGGAACTTAAAAAGAATAAATAAAATAAAATATGTTATTTCTTTGGCATAAGCTTTAGAACTGAACAAAACACAGAAGTCTCCATTGTCCTTCTGATGTGGTTTCATAGAGCTCTTCTTTCAGAACTAAAGAGGGGTTATAGGTTGGTGATCCTGAGGATCTTTTCCAGCTTGCATGTTTCTGTGATTGAGGTTGTAGGGAACGTGTTGACTTTGTCTTGTTAAATGCCTCTACTCAAAACAGCATCAGCTAAAGCAGGTTGTCCAGGGCCATCTCTGTTTTGACTGTTTTCAAGGATGCAGACTCCAAAACCTCTCCAGACAATCTGTTCAAGTATTTTATTACCCTTACAGTGGCTGAGTAGGAGGAATGAAACTTAAATCATAGAATCATAGTTTAGGTTGGAAGGGACCTCAAAGCTCATCCAGTTCCAACCCCCTGCCATAGGCAGGGACACCTCCCACTAGCACAGGTCGCTCAAGGCCTCCTCCAACCTGGCCTTGAACACCTCCAGGGAGCGAGCAGCCACAACCTCCCTGGGCAACCTGTGCCAGTGCCTCACCACCCTCACTGCAAAGAACTTCCTCCTAACACCTAGTTGAAATCTCCTCTCTTCCAGTTTAAACCCATTGCTACTCATCCTGTCATAGCAAGGCCTTGTAAATAGTCCCTCCCCTGCCCTCCTGTAGGCCCCCTTTAGATACTGGAAGGCAAATTCACCAGACTAGAGTCAGTTGTCTGGAAGTTAAGGGCGCTATATTTACAGCTTAGCACAATTTACAAGCATATGTATATACAATATACACAAATATTTGCAGTTATATACAAGTTAAAAGCAATATAGAAACACCAAATTCCTCCCAAAACAATCATACTGCCAGGAGGTTCCCAACCCAAACCTCCTCTTCCTTTCCCTGCCTTTCCCTCCTTTCAGAAATAACCAGACCAATCCACATATATCTCATGTGATTAAATCTGGAGAGATCTCAGGTGAGATGTCAAAAACACAATAAGAAGGTTAGAGGGAAAAATAAAAAGTTAGATCGGATTAGAGTTAAGGCAGATGCAACCACACAGACTGCCAGAGAGAAGAACAGGTGAGAAGTGTGTGAGAAGTGATTGTCTTATCTTATATTTTAACTACTTGCTTCTCTCAGCAGAAGACTGAGTAATATAAGTCACTGTTTTCTCCTCACAGCCAAGGACTTAATTTCTCTCAGTAAAGTACTTCAACTAACCTCAAAGCAGCACACCACTACAAGGTCTCTTCCAGTGAATCAAATACTGGAAATTTGTCTACCACCTATGTAACTTTTGACAAAAAAATACCAATTCTGTACCTGTCAGCTTGTCTTTGGAAGACTGTGTTAGTTTGGCAACTGTACACTGCTGTGTAGATCAAACTGTGTGCATATGCAACCAGTAGATTGATTCAAGTCTTAAAAGCAGCCATTTGGTTTATTTGCATGGTTGTTATAAAGTTCAGCAATTTCGATTATCATTTGAACAATATTTCTAGCATCTTAAAATTTTGTTTCTCTCTCCATCTTGGCCTTGGTGTAACAGTTAAATTTAATTTTAAAAGCAGCCAACTGATGTTTATTTGAACTTTATATCATTAACCGAACTTTCCACAGGTCTTGAGATTGCAGAGTTGTACTGCAAGCATCATCAGAGTCGCTGTGTGCTGGTTTCCTTAATGTGTTATACTTTCAGTTTGGTATGGCAGAAGGTTGAGCATCATATTATTCATTTGAGATGGCAGTGATTGATGGTGTAAATTGCATGTGCTAGCAGAATTTGCAGAGTCTGAAGTTGAAATAAAACTTTTTTTAGATAACTTTGAAGGCCTCTGGATAAACCAGGCAACCACTGTTCCAATTGCTTCTCCATTCCCCCTTCCCCTTCAGTATTACAAAGGCAGTGTGTAGAGCCTCATAGGAGTTCTAGGGAGCAACTTGCCCTTTGGTCTGTGGTAGAAAACATCAGGGATGGGGGTAGGAACACATTCTTAATCCAAAGTCAGTGCACATTTGAAGGCACTAAAATTCTTTTTTAGACTTTGTTGTTAAATCTGTCTACAATATATCAGAGAAGAATTGAAACTAAACAAAAAACTGCTATCGTTTTTCAATGTGTAGGATGCACATCAGTGTATGTGTTGTGCATGAAAAAAATCACACAGATAAGTTAAAAAAAAAAAAAAAGAAGAGGAGCAACTTTGTGATTTAATTTAAGTGCATTTTTAACAGCACGTGCTTTTTGGTCAGCCCATTCTGGTTTGGATAAACATTATGCTGGCAAATAGTGAGTGACAAGGAGTGTCCACTTAGCATGTAATCACCAAATGAGTCACGAAACCAGTGTTATAATTATGCCACTATGAGATCAGGTTTGCAAGCATTTAAGCCAGTGCCCAAGAAGGTTTGTTGGCTGGTTGGGTTGTTTGGTGTGGTTTTGGGTTTTTTTTGGGTTTTTTTTTTTTTCTCAGTGTAAATGAATTGCAAAAAGGCACCTGTAAAATAAATTAGTCACGCTGAAATGGGAGATGATAAAGTGCAAGTTCTTCTGAGCTGCAGATGGTAGACAGGCTGGCTGTTGACTTTGTGGGTGACTTCTGGTACAGTGGAAAACACCTGCTGTATTTTGTGGCTGCAAATGATAAGGGTGAAAAGTTGAGCTAGGATTTTCTATATGTTTGTACCATCCTCCAGGCAGTGCAAAACATCCAGAAGACTCATCTATAAACAATCTGGACTTGCCTTAGTGTGAGGAAAACCCTTTTAAGGATATCAGCCAGCAAGGCTCATTATGTGGCTGTATGTGATGCCAGCCTGCAATACATACTGTATATGATGGACATAAAAGGATAGAAGGACTAGTGGGCAGGAAGAAGGGATTGTCTGAGTAGGAGGAATGAAACTTAAATCACAGAATCATAGAATGGTTTAGGTTGGAAAGGACCACAGGTTGCCCAGGGAAGTTGGGCTACTCCCGCCCTGGAGCCATTCAAGGCCAGACCGGAGAAGGCCCCGAGTGACCTGTACTAGTGGGAGGTGTCCCTGTCTATGGCAGGGGGTTGGAACTGGATGAACTTTGAGGTCCCTTCCAACCTTACCATTCTATGATTTCTTGTGCACAGATTTTGGCCTGTTTCAGAGACTGGGGGACAGAGTTCCTTGGGAGGCAGTCCTGAGGGTCTAAGGAGTCTGGGAAGGCTGAAAGCTGTCCAGGAGGGAACTCTTAAAGGCACAGGAACAGGCCATTCTCATGTGCTGAAAGGCAAGTTGGTGGGGAAGAAGAGGCCTGGCTGAAGGACCTGAGGGTACTGGATGACATGAGCCAGCAGTGTGCTCAGGTGGCTGTGAATGCCAAGGGCACCTTGGCCTGGATCAGGAAGTGTGGCTAGCAGGAAGACGGAAGTGATTGCATCCCTGCACTCGGCACTGGTGAGGCCTCACTGCAAGTACTGACTTCAGGTTTGGGCCTCTCGCTACAAGAATCATAGAATGGGTTGGGTTGGAAGTGACCTCAAAGATCATCTAGCTCCAACCCCTTGCCATAGGCAGGGACACCTCCCACTAGAACAGGTCGCTCAAGGCCTTGTCCAGCCTGGTCCTGAAAACCTCCAGGGAGGTTGTGAAGCATAGGATCACAGAATGTGTCAGTGCCTCACCACCTTCATTGCAAAGAACTTTCTCCTAACATCTAGTCTAAATCTCCTCTCTGCCAGTTTAAACCCATTGCCCCTTGTCCTGTCATGGCAAGACCTTGTCAGTAGTCCCTACCCAGCCTTCTTGCAGCTCCCTTCAGATACTGGAAGGCTACTCTAAGGTTTTCTGGAAGCCTTCTCTTCTCCAGGTTGTAGACCCCCAACTCTCTCAGCCTGTCCTCATAGCAGAGCTGCTCCAGCCTTCTGATCATCTTTGTGGCCCTTCTCTGAACCCGCTCCACCAGTTTCGTGTCCTTCCTGTGCTGGGGGCTCCAGAACTGTACACAGTACTCCAAGAAAGACACCAAGGGGCTGAAGCATGTTCAGAGAAGGGCAACAAAGCTGTGAAGGGTCTAGAGAAACTGGGATTGTGTGGTCTGGAGAAGAGGAGGCTGTGGAGAGACCTCATTGCTCTCTACAGCTCCCTGAATGGAGGTTGTAGTAAGGTGGCGGTCCCTCTTTTCTCTCTACATCAGGTGATAGGAGCAAAGGAAATGGTCTCTACTCGCATCAGAAGAGGCTCAATTTGGACATTAGGGAAAAAATATTTGCTGAAAGAGTGGTCAGGCATTGGAATAGGTCCCCCAGGGAGGTGGTGGAGTCATTGTTCCTAGAGGTGTTCAAGCAATGTGTGGATATGGCATTGCAGGATGCTGTTTAATGGCCGTGGTGGTGTTTGGCTGACAACTGGACTCTATGATATAGGGGTCTTTTCCAACCAAAATGATTCTGTGATACTCTAAGTGTGCAAAAAGCTGTTGCAGCCTTTTAGAAACTTTAAAAATCCATTTATAGAATCACAGAATGGAAGGGACCTCAAGGATCATCTAGTTCCAACCCCCTGCCATATGCTGGGACACCTCCCACTCGTACAGGTTACCCAAGGCCTCGTCCAACCTGGCCTTAAACACCTCCATGGAGGGAGCAGCCACAGCCTCCCTGGGTGACCTGTTCCAGTGCCTACCCACCCTATTTGAAGTTGGGATCTCTTCTGAAGGGTATAAATCATGTGAATGATATAATCTCTAAAAGATGCCAGCCAGATGGAGAGTAACTAATACTAAACAGGTATGTCAAAATTAGGTATTCTGTTTAAACTACCTTTGTGTGTGTTTGTTTTTTAATGTTTTTGTTGAATACAAGTAGTGTCTGTTTATAAAGAATTAGTTCTAGAGCATAATTATCCCCCTCGTTAAAACATATTTGTCAAAACAGTTTAATTTCCCTGTTAATTAGGTGTGATATTACTTATAGTAGGATGTTACTTTAACTGAAAAATAAGCCCCTGGAGCAGGTACAGTCCTGCTGAAAAAAAAAAGTTTTAGATTCATAAATAAGGAACATGTGGGAAAAGTAATGTAGAAAAGACTCACAGAAGTGTTCTTTAATGAAGTATTTTACTTAGTTTGTTCTGAAAACATAAAGAGTGACTGGCTGCGTTTTTGCCTTTTAATCAAGAATCTCATGGTATCTTGGGTAACAGGTCAAGTGCCTCTTGTTTTTTCACTATCTTAATTCAGCAAAACTCAAACCCATGATACCAAGAAACAAATTACTGTCAGAAACACTGACTTGTATGCTTGGAGCAGTGTATGCATGCAATTATATTTGGAGTTTGTGGTAATGCTTCATCATTGATGATTAACTGCGTAGACAAAAGGTTATCAGAGGAAGCAGTAACTCAAGCGACAGTGGATTCTGTTTCTCTTCCAAAAACTCCATATAATTGCATATCCTTGGGAATGCTCCATAGTTCTGCATTGACTGCAAGCATTAAAACTCTACTTAAGCTAATGAGCATGATTTTTAATCATTAGAATCCCAAGAACTGTGTTTTTCTGCCATTTGGAATAAATACATCTATTGATACAGTGATAATAGATTTTTAATGAGGAAAAGTTTACTTAGGAAGGAATTCAGAAGCAGTCTGTAGCACCATGTCAGTTTCTACTGCTCAAGAATCTGATTTATATTATTAAAATTAAATGTTATTCAGGGCAATCCATAGTTCAAGGAAGAGTTGCTTGCTAAGTATGAATGAATCTGGTTGAAGATGAAGTTAAAATCGAACTGTTAGAATGGTCTTGGAATGAAGTGTCCTCCTTTAGCTTCTGGGGCAGCAGGAGCTGATGGAGGTGCTCCAGTAAATATGAAACAGAGGTAAAATGCTTCTCTACATCAGTCATTCAGTCAGTAATCCAGACTACTTTGTTCCTTTGGTTTGGATTAATTTTCATATGTGCTATAATCCAGCAATTATAAAACCAAACTGAATTTCTTTGTCTTGACCCTTTGGTCAAGTCATTCCCTTAATTTTTCTGACCTGGGGGATGTGCCTCACTTAAAATGCTCACATTTTTCAGTCCACAGTTAACCCAATCCCATAATCCAGTGAGAAGGAGAAAACAAGATTGTTTCCTGCTTTATGACAGGTTTTTGTTCTGCTGTCTGTCCTCCTTCTTGCCCTGGCAGAATGGACAGGGGTTGGCTTTCCAGCTTGTGGGCTGATTTATGCCATGGGTTTGAAGTTTGGAAATTATAGCTGGCTTTCTCCCTTGTCTGATTTTCACTTTCCAGGAATCTAATTTCATAGAAAGAAGTTGTTATTTCTTCTGAGATTTCCATCCTAGTTTCAAATAATCATAGAGTCTTAGAATCATAGAATGGTAAGGTTGGAAGTGACCTCAAGGATCATTCAGTTCCAACCCCCTGCCATAGGCAGGGACACCTCCCACTAGGACAGGTTACTCAAGACCTCGTCCAAACTGGCCTTGAACACTTCCAGGGAGGGAGCAGCCACAACCTCCCTGGGCAACCTGTGCCAGTGCCTCACCGCCCTCACTGCAAAGAACTTCCTCCTAACATCCAGTCTAAATCTCCCCTCTGCCAGTTCAAACCCATTGCCCCTTGTCCTGTCATTGCAAGACCTTGTAAATAATCCTTCCCCAACTTTCCTTTAGGCCTCCTTCAGATACTGGAAGGCTACTATAATGAGGAGATCAAAATAAGAACACTGGAGACTTTCATGTCTGGTTCAAAAACTTTATGTATATAGACATGTCATTACAGTCTGAAATCTCCTCTTCCTATTTTATGAAACTTTCCTTTTGTTCCTAAGGAATATAGAATCATAGAATATGAGGGCTGCTTCTTTCCTTATAATATGTAGAAGGAAAAAAGGTGGTGCTATCAAAGTATGTTGAGGTGCACTAGTGGTAAAACAATACAGAGAACACAAAGGCATCATTTACTTGGCAAGGGAGACAAAGAAGAAGAAAGAAAAGTGCCCGTGGAAACAAATGAAAACACTTGAGCAAGCCGTTCCCACAATTATTCCCAGCTCATAATCCTTTCTGTGAAAGGAGGCTGGTTTGCTGAAGGAAAGAATCAGCCACAAATGCAGCCTAATGGCATCTGAATATTGCCTTAATACTTACTTTAAAACTCAAAATTCAGACTCAGGAAACTTAAAACAGGGATTGAAATTTCTTAAAATTATTTATGTAGCTTCATTTCCAACTTTGTAATGTGTCATATTGTAACTTTTGAAAGCTTTGTTGTTTGAGTATGGGGGTGGAGGAGAGAAGTAGTTTTAGCATCTTTGAAATAATTTCAGTATGGAAAACTACTAGGTTGGTTGGTTTTAGAAACAAATGTTTACCCCTTGACTCTAAAATGATGATGATGAGGGGTCACATGGAACAGGCAAACTGCAGAACTAATCTCAGAATGTTTTATCCAGAGTGCAAATGGAGAATTTTACAGGGATCTGAACATCCTCTGGAATTTAGTGGAATATTGTGTGAGGTATTCAAATACTCTGTTCCAAGGCTTTTGCTTTTAGATGGTGAAGAGGCAAATGCAAATCAGTCTTTTTAAAATCAGTGATGGTGAACATGCTGTTTGGCCTTCTTGTAAATGAACAAGCTACTTTGCCTCAAAGCCTTTTAAAACTACCTAATCCTGGGGAGCTGAAGCCTTCAATGTTCTATACACCTGCATTAATAATGACTAATGAATTCTAGCTGTGGTGAAGCAGCTTGTCTTCTGTAAGTAAGAGATCTTAATATAAACAACTCACTTTTCTCATTAAAGTAATTATTGAATCAAAGCCAAAGCAATCATTTCAAATATGGTGCAGTTCTGCTTTGGAGTGCTGTCTGGAACCAGTGCAGCAAAGCACTGGAACATATTTATGAATGAACTTTCAAAATGTGGAGCCTGCCTGGAGAATCCTTATAGGCATAGGGTAAATTGGACACTCTTAGTTTGGTGGTCACCTTCAGTTGTGCAAGGTAGAGATCTTTGGGGTCCATGCCACTAGAGAAGTTTCCTGCTCCCTGTTCCATTTGATGAGTCTGCCTGTTAGAAGGGATGCAGAGCAAACTACCACAGTTCAGGCAAAATGAATATAGGTGTTAAATTCAGACAACTTTGACAGAAGAGCATCACTGTTAGGGATGGATATAAATTTGATTGAGGGATCAGTTTGATTAGTTTGCCAAGGGACTTTTCAAGGTGTCATGTAGTGATAGGACTGGGAGGAATGGAGCAAAACTGGAAGTGGGTAGATTGAGGCTGGATGTTAGGAAGGAGCTCTTCACCGTGAGGGTGGTGAAACACTGGAACAGGATGCCCAGGGAGGTGGTGGAAGCCCCACCACTGGAAGTTTTTAAGGCCAGGTTGAATGTGGCTCAGACCAACCTGATCTAGTGGGAGGTGTCCTTG
This sequence comes from Eubucco bourcierii, assembly GCA_013396675.1. Lineage (NCBI taxonomy): Eukaryota > Metazoa > Chordata > Aves > Piciformes > Ramphastidae > Eubucco > Eubucco bourcierii. The sequence goes on from VWZE01014121.1 coordinate 18,282, forward strand.
ACCATGTCAGGGGGGTTGGAACTAAATGATCCTTGTGGTCCCTTCTGACCCTGACAATTCTGTGATTGATATTGGTGCTCCACATAATAGCCATAGGATCCTAGAAAATATGCATCTTTAAGTTGGCTACTCTCCTTATCTCAGATTTACAGCTCAAGTTTCTGTGTTTTTTTTTTTTTAATCCTCTGTTAGCTTTTAATGCTATAGAAATAAATCATAGAATCATAGAACGGGTAAGGTTGGAAGGGATCTCAAGGTTCACCTAGTTCCAACCCTCTGCCAAAGGCAGGGACACCTCCCACTAGTACAGCTCACTCAAGGCCTCCTCCAACCTGGCCTTGAACACCTCCAGGGAGGGAGCAGCCACAACTTCCCTGGGCAACCTGTGCCAGTGTCTCACCACCCTCACTGCAAACAACTTCCTCCTAACATCCAGTCTAAATCTCCCCTCTGCCAGTTTAAACCCAATAATAAATACTTCTCCATACAAGAAATAAAGCAGCTTACTCCCTGCCAGCAGGAATCAACCACTTAGAAAGCACAAAGCTAATTCAACAACTAACATACAGCAAAGCACACAGTGAGTTCAGAAATTATCAGATTTATAAGGAATATTCCAAGAGATAATTAGTGCTAAAATGAGTCTTATACAGGAAAAAAATACAAGGAGTATCCAGTCTTTGAAGTAATCTGGCTTGTTCTATCAGTGCTCTTTTCTTTTGTAATCAAAGTGCCTTCTAAGCACTGCTTCTCAGCTGCACATAGGCAGGTTGATCTAGCTTGTGCTATATACAACATTATAGTTGCAGTAAGAAATGATTAAGCTAAATATGAAGGGCAGGGGTAGTAGAATAAATGTATTTTTCATATTTGCCAGCCTTTAAACATAATTTATGCCAAACGAAACCAGAAGTCAATATCCTGGGTTACAGTATGTAGGTAACTTCATGCACTGTCTTTAGCACAGAAGGGTAAGAACTTTATAAAGTAACGGAGAAAAGTGTAGCAAACCCCATCATCTGGTATCTGACAAGGCAAAAAAAATATAGAGAAATTAAAGGCAAATTATTGACAATAAGAACCAAAAAAATACCATATGATATAAGTAATGATTTCCCCATTCTCATGTCTATTCAGTTCAAGATTCTGTGTTTGGTTTTTTTTATTTGTTTGGTTTGAGTTTCTTCTTTGTTCATTTTCCCTCTGTCCTTGCAGAATTAACATTGGCTTATTACAAAACCACAATTACATGGTAGTCAACCTAGCAAATATGTTTATTCCTCAGTTCTCCTTGAGTGCTTGAGTCCTTAAGCTACAGTAGAGCTGATTCTCATAGATCTCTGTTACCCATGTCCCCTCATGGAGGGTGGAAGGCAGGTCTTGGTGGTTCTTTGCTGTAAGCTGTGTTCATGAACTGGAACTATGAAGTTACTAAAATCTGACATCTTTTGGTGTCTTATCAGAGAAATCATAGAATTAACCAGGTTGGAAGAGACCTCCAGGCTTATCCAGCCCAACCTATCACCCAGCCCTAGCCAATCAACTAGATCATGGCACTAAGTGCCCCATCCAGTCTTTTCTCAAATCCACCACCTCCCCGGGCAGCCCATTCCCATGCCAATCACTCTGTCAAGAACTTCCTCCTAACAGCCACCCCATACCTCTCCTAGAACAACTTGAGACTGTGTCCCCTCATTCTGTTTCTGATTACCTGGGAGAAGAAACCAGCCCCTACCTGGCTACATCCTCCTTTCAGGTAGTTGTAGACAGCATTGAGGTCACCACTGAGCCTCCTCTTCTGCAGGCTGCACACCCCCAGCTCCCTCAACCTCTCCTCACAGGACTGTGCTCCAGCCCCCTCACCAGCTTTGTTGCCCTTCTCTGGACACCTTCCAGTATCTCTACATCTCTCTTGAATTGAGGGGCCCGAAGTGGACACAGGACTCAAGGTGTGGCCTGACCAGTGCTGAGTACAGGGGCAGAATAACCTCCCTTTTCCTACTGGCCACACTGTTCCTTATCCAGGCCTCCTAAGAAACCTAAATGTGCACAAGTCCATGGGGCCTGATGAGATCCACCCACAGGTCCTGAGGGAACTGGCAGATGAAGTTGCCAAACCACTGTGCATCATATTTGAAAAGTCATGGCAGACTGGTGAAGTTCCTGCTGACTGGAGGAGGGCAAACATAACACCCATCTTCAAGAAGGGTAAAAAGAATGACCCTGGAAACTACAGAGCAGTCAGCCTCACCTCTGTGCCTGGCAAGATCATGGAGCAGATCCTGCTGAAAGTCCTGCTAAGGCAAATGGAAAACAAACCAGAGGTGATTGGTGGGAACCAGCAATGACTGCACCAAGGGCAGATCTTGCCTGACAAATTTAGTGGCTTTCTATGATGAAGTCACAGCGACAGTGGACAAGGGAAGGGCAGCTGATGTCATCTACCTGGACCTGAGTAAGGCATTTGACTCTGTCCCACATGACATCCTGGTCACCAAACTGGAAAAGCATGGACTTGATGGATGGACCACTCGCTGGATAAGGAATTGGCTGGATGGTCGAACCCAGAGAGTGGCGATCAACGGCACAATGTCCACCTGGAGACCAGTGACAAGTGGTGTCCCTCAGGGGTCAGTGCTGGGACCAGTGCTGTTTAACATCTTTGTCAGTGACATGGACAGAGGAATGGAGTGCACCCTCAGCAAGTTTGCAGATGACACCAAGCTGTGTGGCACAGTCGACTTGCTAGAGGGCAGGGATGCCATCCAGAGGGACCTGGACAGGCTGGAGAGTTGGGCCCAGGCCAACCTGATGAAATTCAATAAGGCCAAGTGTAAGGTCCTGCACCTGGGTAGGCACAATCCCAAGCACAAATACAGGCTGGGTGGTGAATGGCTGGAGAGCAGCCCTGAGGAAAAGGACCTTGGAGTCTGGGTTGATGAAAAGCTCAACATGAGCCTGCAGTGTGCACATGCAGCCCAGACAGCCAACCGAGTCCTAGGCTGCATCAAGAGAAGCGTGGCCAGCAGGGCAAGGGAGGTGATTCTGCCCCTTTACTCTGCTCTCGTCAGACCCCACCTGGAGTACTGTGTGCAGTTCTGGAACCCTCAGCACAGGAAGGACATGGAAGTGTTGGAGCGGGTCCAGAGGAGGGCCACAAAGATGATCAGAGGGCTGGAGCAGCTCTCCTATGAGGACAGGCTGAGGGAGTTGGGGCTCTTCAGCCTGGAGAAGAGAAGGCTTCGAGGGGACCTGATAGTAGCCTTCCAGTATCTGAAGGGGGCCTACAGGAAGGCTGGGGAAGGATTATTTACAAGGTCCTGCAATGACAGGACAAGGGGCAATGGGGTTAAACTGGCAGAGGGGAGATTTAGACTAGATGTTAGGAGGAAGTTCTTTACAGTGAGGGTGGTGAGGCACTGGCACAGGTTGCCCAGGGAGGTTGTGGATGCTCCCTCCCTGGATGTGTTCAAGGCCAGATTGGATGAGGCCTTGAGTGAGCTGTCCTAGTGGGAGGTGTCCCTGCCTATGGCAGGGGGTTGGAACTGAATGATCCTTGAGGTCCCTTCCAACCTTACCATTCTATGATTCTATGATGCCATTGGCTCTGCTGGCCACCTGGGCACACTGCTGGCTCATGTTTAGCCTACTATCTACCAGTACTCCCAGGTCCTTTTCTGCCTGGCTGCTCTCCAACCACTCTGTCCCCAGCCTGTAGCACTGCTTGGGGTTTTTGTGGCCAAAAATCTGAAGAACTGTTACTCCTTACAAACTCAAATTCCCTTAGAGAACATCTGCAAGTCATCGTTATTGCTACAAAAAGAGAGGGATCAGAACAGTGTGCTTGCAATGTTGAGATAATTAAGGAGAAATGAAGTTTGAAAGTCGGCAGAGGACTGGGTATCTGCAGTGTGCCCAAACAGCCTTGCCATGGCAGAGATGTCTGTCAGGTTTTGTTTTGTGAGGCTTCTTAGAGTGAAGTACACACCATTGTGTTGACAGTGCTAAGTAACTTGTGAAAAGTAGTGTCTGCTGTCTTAGTTCAAACAGGTCATTATTATCCTCCAGCAAATATGAAGCTGACAATTAGTGACTGCTAAGCTTCCTTTTAGTTATTCTCTTGGCCCGAATCCTAAAGACACTACATTAGCCTTGCAGAAACTGAGTCCTGGGGATTGTTTTAAGTGCTGGAGACTCCCTCCCTTAACTTACTTCCTCCTTTATCAGAGACACAGCTGATTAGATAGGAAAGCATGCTGGCTGGCGCCTTCCCATCCCGCTTGTTTTTGTACCTCACTGCTGTGCACTGTCGGGTCATGTTCCTATTCATTTTTCATGACCTTTCCTCATTACACCCTTTTTAATTGCAACTTGTTTCTGTGACCTTGGAGTCCTACAGGCCAATCCAAAGGACCAGGCACCATGTTTTGAAATTACCTTCTGAAAAGGTTGGAGACAGAAGGACATTCTTCAGCAGGGAAGTTTGTTTGTGTGCATAGGTTTTACTTTTTATCGCATAATACTTGGCCCAGTGCTGTAGGCTGGTTGTTTTTTGCAGCCTATTAGCAATTCTGGTGTGGCAGGATTCTTGTTTTATATGAGGTACATGCGTGACCATTTATTAATCAATTAATATTCTGTTAATATTTATCTTTATTATACAGGTTTTCAGTCCCACTACTTTGCTGGTTGTTCCCATACTGACTTAGTGTGTTTTTACCTCTCTAATTGTTGTGCAGTTGTAGTGGCTTTGAACTAACACCTCTTCAGTGCAGCCACAAATTAGATCATGTGTTGAACATGATCTATATATATATATATATATAGAGAGAGAGACAAAGTGAATTAAAAGTATACCTATATACTTTTTGATGTGCTTTACCACATTTAGATACCCTTAGATATTTTCCTTTGCTTGTTGGACTTGTTTAATGTTTTATTCACAAATTCCCTCTGCAAACTTTCAGTTGATACTTGAGTAGTTCAAAGAGGTGTTGCTATCCTTTATCGATGAGGAAATGGATTATAGTTACTGAGTACAGTAAAACTACTTCCTTCCCTTCTAAAGCCATCTGCCTAACAGGTTCAGAGCCAATAAAGGAAGGTGTGGGAATTGTACTCTTGTGTTTTGAGAAAACATGAAGCATGTCTACCTGTGTGAGAGTACAAGAACATATTGTTATGGATCTGTTCTCCCTGTAGTCCAAGTGGGCCGGAAGTGAGGCACTTCTGGCCAGCAGTTGTGTAACCTAATTTGTGTGGCACAGAGCCTGAGTTATCGTACCTTGCCTCTCAGCATCCAGTTAGTGCTGCTGCATGGCTTCCGGATGGGAGCTTTCTCAGACCTGGGGAGATGGGTGGAGCGGATGCACGATTGTCTGTATGCAATCATGTCAACAGAGGCTTAATGTTCCCTGAATGGGACTGAGGGCTGAGGTATGAGCCTTCTGTCTGTACACAGTACAAGCCTTGTAAGAGTGGTGTCTTCAGGTGTCTGGTGCTTGCATACATTGGGTTCTTACAGTCCTTCCTGAAGGTGGAAGAGATGAAACACTTTTGAAAGATAGAGTCTGGATTTATTTAGGTGGTTATTTTGGACCTAAGTTGCCTTACTTAGGTATTTAGATCTGTCAGTCCAGACATTGGTATATGTTACTATAAAACCCTGTACTAGGTTCAGGGGAGATGCAACTTTGAGGTAAATCACAAGATTCTTGGAGTTGCATGTCTTCTTTATTTGGTATCCATATCTCAGAGGCGAATTAAACTTCTTCGTACTTCACAGAATCACAGAATGTCAGAATGTTAGGGGCTGGAAGTGACCTCGAAAGCTCATCTAGTCCAACCTCCCTGCCAGAGCAGGATCACCTAGACCAGATCATGCAGGAACATGTCCAGGTGGGTCTGGAATACCTCCAGAGAGTGAGAGTCCAAAACCCCTCTGGGCAACCTGTTCCAGTGTTCTGTCACTCTCACAGGGAAAAAATTCCTCGTCATGTTTAAATGAAACCTCCTATGCTTCAGTTTCCACCCATTGCCCCTGGTCCTGTCATCAGGCATCACCCAGCAGAGCCTGGCTCCAGCCTCCTGGCACTCACCTTTACGTATTTATAAACGTTGCTGAGGTCACCTCTCAGTTTTCTCCTCTCCAAGCAGCAGAGCCCCAGCTCCTTTAGGCTTTCCTCAAAACAGAGATGTTCCATTCCCTTCATAATCTTTGTGGCTCTCTGCTGGACTCTCTGAAGCAGTTCTATGGCCCTCTTGAACTGAACTTGCCTGGAACTGGACACAGTACTCAGATGGAGCCTCACCAAAGCAGAGTAGAGGATCAGGAAAACCTCTTTCTACCTGCTAGCCACAGGCCTTTTAACACACCCTAGAATGGCATCAGCCCTCCTGGTCACCAGAGCACATTGCTGGCTCGTGGTTAACCTCCCATCCACTAGGACTCCCAGATCCTTTTCCCCTTTACTGCCTTCTAACAGGTCAGTCCCCAACCTATACCGATCTCTTGGGTTGTTCTTTCCCAGGTGCAGAACTCTACACTTGCCCTTGTTGAATTTCATTAAATTTCTTCCTGCCCAACCCTCCAGCCCATCCAAGTGGCCAAATGACAGCACAGGCACAACCTTCTGATGTGGCAGCTACTCCACCCAGTTTGGTGGGTGCTTCCTTTCCATATCTCCTCTTGCTTGCCTGGCTCATCTGCAAAGGGAGAGTGGCCAGAATGTTTCAGGACCTCTTTGTCCAGTTTCAGGTCTTTGGAGTCTCCTTCTCTGAAGATATTCAAAACCTGCCTGGACACGTTCCTGTGTGATCTACTGTAGATGATCCTGCTCTGACAGGGGGGTCAGACTAGATGATCTTTCAAGGTCCCTTCCAATCCCTAACATTCTGTGAATTTGTGACTACTGGTGTAATTCATAACAGTCTCATCACTGAAGTTAGGGTAGCTGTCACAAGAAACAGGGATGCAAACATTTGTTTCACTCTCTGTGGCTTCACTTTCTAATACTTCAAATCAAAGCAACATGAGTAGTGGAGAACCATAAACTTCCTTTGAATAAAGCCTTGATGCTCAGTAAAGGTAGAGGTATTTTTTTTTCCCCAAAATGAATTCAAGTGCATTTAAAGGCAGAACTTTCATTTAGAAGTTCATTTAAAATACTGCTTCAGTTAACTATAGTTGTACTTTCATGTGGTGGTTGCAAAGGTAATGCTGCTTTTCTACAGGGACATGTTTCTTCTTTTTGTTTAAAAAAAAAAAATGTAGATGAACTGAAGAATGCAGGGTAGTGTTTTAAATTTCTCAGGGGATTCACTCTAACAGGTTAACCAACTGCAGTCAGAACTAGTATTTCTGCCTGTCAGCCTTTATGCTGCCAAACTTTTAAACATTTGTATGTGGTATATATCAACTTTGTTTCTTAACATAATATTGTGCCTTATTACAGTACATGTCTTAAGTCCCTGCTGGCCCCAAAAGGTTCAATTCCACTGACTCAGAGGTTTTGTTATGGTTCTGGCAAAACAATCTGTTGTCTTATAGCTAAAGCACAAATCTAAAATTACAGGAAGACCTTTGACAAAAACTTAGGGTTAATAAAAATATGCCTCTTCTGAAGTCAAGGGGAAGCTTGTCTTCTGTTTCAGCTGAAATATAGCGAGTCCCTTGTCAACAGCTTCTGAATGTCTCTCTAAAAAGATGAAAAGAAAATGATTTAAAAGAAATGGGAGTCAGATGTTCTATCAGCTCTTCATTGCTTCCTTTGAAAAGCCTATTAAACCTGACTAGCAACAAAAAAATTGATTCATTAACTGCCGTCAGTTCAAGGTCTTCCACTGTCTCCATTAGGCACTGATGCAGGCTCCTACTAATTAAGCATATGAAGAACACATGATTTGTGCTCTGAAAGTATGGGGGTTTTTTTATAATTAATTACAGCAATTTAATAAAAATGTGCAATTATTCTAGCAGGAGATTTCATTTTTTGAGATACAAGGTAATGAAGGGAAACAAGTCATGTTTGATAAATCTAAGGCTCTTTAAGTTCTGCAAAAACCAAATTTCCACATTTTGCCAATGTGGAAAATGTGGAAAATGTAGCTCTTTTTCTAACTTCTCTTCAAACACAGATTTTGGTCCAAGTGAAGTGTATGCCAAAGCAAGAGACAACATTTAAGGAGATGAAAGATTCCTTTCTTGAAATGACATTGTAGAAGAGACTAAAAAATGAGTAATTACCTACCGCTTATGATGCTGCTCAGTGGTAATCACTGTACCAAGGCATAATCCAAACAAAGCCTTCCTCATCATTCCTGGAAACAGCTCCCATTGTTCTTGTTCTGGCTGTTTCTGATGATGTCAGGTAATAATGGGCACTGACGCTTGCCATGCTAAACGTTTCCGAGAGTCCTACACTTGAGAAACAGACTGAAAGGTAATAAGAAAATCAAAAGAAATTTAAAGTCATTTACCCAGTACCTGAGTGTGGTTGAGCACATCTCCTGTGTAATCCCTTTTAACAATTAAAACTGTGTTTGATCTCTGCAGAAGACAGAAATATACAGCCAAAGAGGAGTGGGCTGGACAGCAGTGAGATCTGAGAGCAATTTCCTTTAAGTCAATGTGCTGTATGAGTATGATTTATTTATTCAACTCAAACCCAGACTGATCTTTCTTCCTAAGACTCAGTATGAAGGTAATTTATTGTAATATTCAACAAAAGAGGTAATTCTTTTTTCCTCGTCAAATCTTAACATTTAGTTCAATTTTATATATAAGAAAAAAATATGAGAATATATATATTAAAAAATAATATAGATATAAAAGAATATATATATATATGAGAGAATATATATATGAGAATATATATTTATAAGAATATAGATATATATATATAAAAGAATATAGATATGGGAATATATATATAAAGTAATATAGATATGGGAATATATATTAAAAATATAGATATATATGAGAATATATATATGTGAGAATATATATATAAAAGCATATATATATACACACACACATGCCAGTTTCAGCCAACTGTATTGAAAATTATAAAGCTGCTCAAAGCTTGCTAGGGAGGGACATTTCCTTCTGTCTACAACACTGTCAATAAGCAGTTGATGGGATTGTTTGGGGCATCTTTCCTTTCTGGAAAACTAGAGAATTTTATCCAAAACAGAACAACTTCTGCAGGAAGAATTACTTTATTATAGATATTGTAGGGGATAGAAGAATCTCCTATAGGAGATGAAGGAATCAAGAAAACCATATGATTGAAACACTTGTTCTGACTCATGTACAGTGAGGTGTTGACCCTGACTCCCAGATATTCTGAGTGCCCCATTTGAGCTTTGAAAGTATACAATCAAAGGTGAACAGCAATACTTTGCCTTCAACCAGCACCAGAACAAGAGGATGCAGTCTCAATCTGTGCCAGGGGAAGTTTAGGCTGGAGGTGAGGAGAAAGTTCTTGCCTGAGAGAGTCATTGACTGATGGAATGGGCTGCCCAGGGAGGTGGTGGAGTCAGCGTCCCTGGAGGTGTTCAAGGCTGGTTTGGACGTGGCACTTGGTGCCATGGTCTAGTCTTGACGTCTGTGGTGATGGGTTGGACTTGATGATCTTTGAGGTCTCTTCCAATCTTCGTGATACTGTGATTTATTTAAATTGCTTTTATGAAATGATTCCCTCAAAATAAGACCCATTTTGAACACTTTCCCCCACTCCTCCTCTCTTCTCCTCTCCCTCACCCCTTTCTCCATCGTTCTCTCTCTCTTCATATGTTTCTTTCCATTTAGCAAATACAGATCAAATATGTGGATTTTTTCAGTGCATTTTTTGGCTTTCCAGCATTTCTACTCTGAAATGTATCCAGCTTCTCATGACCATTTTATGACAAAGTATATTGCGTGTGCCCCTACCCAACAGTTATATTGATTTAATAAGGATAGGGTTTGCAGATGCAGTTGCCTATACCCTTTACAATTTAATTTAAAATTTTCTTTATAAACCTATTTCCACCAATAAAACTGGGTACTGGTATGATACAAATTGCCTGTTGTTCAGATTTTAGACAGTAAAAGACTTAATTGATTAATTTCATTTAAACTTTAATTTCATTTAGGCAGAAACCAATAGCAACGTAAACATGTTGTTTGCTTTTCAGTATTAGATGCTTAATTAGTAATTTGGCAGATATGACAAGTAGGGAGGGTATTTCCTGATGGCTGACAATTCATTGAGTTGAGTGCCAACAGCAAATCTAAAATCCCTTAACTACCATTAATTAATTACCAGGAAATACCCGGCTCGGGTGGAGTGGGGTCATTATGCTTCTATTCCATGCGAAAATGTGAAGGGAGAAAAGAAATCAAAATAATCAAAAAAAGTGAATTGTACGAAGCTACTATGGACAGCAAACTCTGTGCATTCACTGTAGCTATGCAGTGACACAAATAGACCTTCACAGATGTCCTGGTCACAAGCACAGCTCAGAGGCACGAAGAACTTCACGGTGCCTTCAGGTTTAGGACTTCAACGGGTATAACCAGGATGCATGTTTGCAATGGGGCACTGTTTTCTAATGTGCAAGGAAACACTGAAAACATCTTCTGAAGAGTGACTTCTAACCCATGCTCTTTAAAGATCACAGCTTATATTTGTGTTTGACAATGGTTTTACTTACTTCAAATCACAGAATTAACCAGGTTAGAAAAGACCTCTAGCATCATCGAGTCCAACCTCTATCACCTAACCCTTCTAATTAACTAAACCATGGCACTAAGTGCCTCATCCAGCCTCCTTTTAAACACCTCCAGGCATGGTGATTTGACCACCTCCCTGGGCAGCCCATTCCAATGCCAGTCACTCTTTCTGTGAAGAATTTTTTCCTAATGTCCAGCCTAAACCTGCCCTGGCACAGTTTGAGACTGCGTCCTCTTGTTCAAGCACCTTGATGTCTTTCTTAAATTGTGTGGCCCAGAACTGGACACAGGACTCAAGGTGTGGCCTGACCACTGCTGAGTAGAGGAGCAGAAGGGACTTCCCTTGTCCTGCTGGCCACACCATTCCTGATATTGGCTCTCCTGCCCACCTGGGCACACTGGCTCATGTTTAGCTGCTGTCAAACAGTAACCACAGGTCCCTCTCTGCCTAGCTGCTCTCCAACCACTCTGTCCCTAGCCTGTAGCACTGCATGGGGTGGTTGTGGCAAAAGTGCAGAAGCCAGCACTTGGCCTTGTTAAAACTCCTGGTGTTGGAATGAAGGGTACTTTATTCACACAGGGTAAAATTAGGGTATTGTCATGGGTTGAGTTGAATCTGCTGCTGTTACTCACATCAGGATTGCTAGAGTGTGCTTCTGAGTTTTCTTCCGGTGTTTTATGTTATGGTCTACAGTTGTTCATATATTAATGTAGATTTCTTTACTGACAAAGATGGAAGTCTTGAGGTCTGCGGTGATGGGTTGGACTTGATGATCTTTGAGGTCTCTTCCAACCCTGGTGATACTGCGAAGTCTAAACAACCCTTGATAACAAATTATCCCTATTTCGCTCATGTTATGCCATTATTTTCCAATATATCAAAGGAAAAGGAGGAAAAGGGAAAAAAAAACCCCACCTGTTCTATTGTTCTGTTGTTTTGGTTTGTTTTCCAACACTCCCTCTCCCAAGACCATCACATAATAATTCAGTAAGAGAAATTTTATTCTTTATTAAATTAAATCCTTAGTCTAAGGTGTGAGGAAGATGTAGTTTAGAGACTTTATGATCCTAAGGTAGAAGAGATGTGTTTACAATTGTTTCTGCTTATAGAAGTCCAAGTCAGATGAGGACCAAACCCAGAGAGCTAGTTTGAGTTTCATTGTAATGCACATTGCTGTTGTTCTGGTGACAATAATGACAGGGGAATAACAGTGGCTATGAGCACATTTCATCTGATCTCAGGCTGCCTAAAGATCATTTTTCTTCTGATTTTGGTGGCTACCTTAATTTCACAAAGCAGGTTACAATTTACTGGGTTTTTTTCAGTGGATTTTATTGGTTTGTGTTGTTATTTTCAGAGGAACTTCCCTCTTCCCTCCTCTACCAGCAGTACTGTTAGGTTTGGAATATATATAAACCTACACAAAGGTCATAATTTCAAAGGCTTTGGGAGCCCAAACATCTTTCAAGCTACAATGGTAAAAGATTAATTAAGGGAAGAAACATGATTATCCCCTCATACATTTGGTAAGGGGAGAGAGTAAGTATGGAGTTATTCTGATCATTTTAGCAGTTCTGTTTTTTAAACATCCCATTAGTATGTACAAACTCATCTTAAATACAAGAAACCCAGCAGCATAATTTAGACAGCACAGGTATTTTAAATACTGAGGACTTTCACTTGAATTTTTATTAAAGAAAATCAGAATTTGGTGAGGATTTTGTGAGATCACTGAATGTGTACAGGAAGACTGTTCATATTGTTCAGAAGTAACAAGTGTAAGGTCCTGCACCTGGGTAGGCACAATCCCAAGCACAAATACAGGTTGGGTGGTGAATGGCTGAGAGCAGCCCTGAAGAAAAGGACCTTGGAGTCTGGGTTGATGAAAAGCTCAACAGGAACCTGCAGTGTGCACATGCAGCCCAGACAGCAACTGAGTGCTGCACTGCAGCAAGAGCAGTGTGGCCAGCAGGGCAAGGGAGGGGATTCTGCCCCTTTGCTCTGCTCT
>VWZE01014121.1:35464-47986 GCA_013396675.1 Eubucco bourcierii
TGTTGAAGGCCAGGTTGGAGGAGGCCTTGAGTGAGCTGTACTAGAGGGAGATGTCCCTGCCTGTGGCAGGAGTTGGAACTAGATGATCCTTGAAGTTCCTTCCAACCTTACCATTCTATGACTCTATCAATGCAGTGTCAGAAAGGTTATTGTCCTCAATATTGCAGTGGCCAGATCTGCTACTAGTGTCCTTAAGGATGATTTCAGTGGTTTGGTGACGATCGTAAGGAAATAGGACTAAATTTGTTCACAGAACAAGATACACTTTTTGAAGAAGTTGTCTAACCTCTTAATAAGTTTCTGTGAGTAGATAGATAAGAGACCTGTTTTATAAGCCCCCTGACACAGCTGCTCTGTCAGACCATTGTTTCACACACAAAAAAGCAGAGCACTGGCAGTTGTGACAGTGGTGTACTTGGCTATAGTTTAACAAATCTCATTTTGAACCCTGGGAGACTTTGAGGGTAGAACTGGCACCTAGAAAGGTATGCTTCAAATCTTACATTGATTAGAGGTACTCTTAGGAGAATAACAGTTCTTGCTGAGATGAGGAACAGGAATAGGTTCTCTAATTGCTAATAGGGACCTTGGAATTCATCGTCTAGTAGATTCCTTTAGTCACCTTAGCAGTTTATTTCATTATTGCACACTGAACCTTACTTGGAAATTAGATAATATATAAATTTTATTTATTATACCCATTCTAATACAGTTAAAGCTGCATCTGAGTCAGTTTGCAATTATAAAATGTTTTTCATGTTATTTCAGTTCAGGAAGGTATTAAAGTGTGTAGGAGTGAATATGAGACTATTACTTTCACTTCTTATGTACTCTTGTGCAGTAACTTTCTCCTCATATTGATTTTGTACATGAAATTGTATGTTTAACTTGCAGCAAATTACTTTGGCATTTAAATTAGTTTGTGGATGCTAAGCATTCAAGCCTTTTCAAAAAGTAACTTCACTGCAGTTCTTTACTAAGATACTTAGCTAATTTCATTGTTCTTTTTACCAGTACCACATGTTCCCTTGGGTGCTGTTTAAGTATGTATTCTTTAGCATAATTTATAGTATTATACTATTAATCAATGGGAAAGACACATTCTATTCTCAAGTCACACATTTGAAGTATGTCTTTTGAATAAAGATCTTGTTATGAGGCTTCCTTTTAGATCAGTGCTATAATTCATAGATTCATAGAACAGGTTGGGTTGGAAGGAACCTTAAATATCGTCTAGTTCTAACCTCCTTGCCATGGGCAGGGACACCTTTCACTAGACCAGTGTACTCAAGGCCTCATCCAGCCTGGCCTTGAACATTTCCAGGGAGAGGAAATCCGTGACCTCCCTGGGCATCCTGTTCCAGTGTCTCACCACTTTCACTGTAAAGAATTTCTTCCTAATCCCCAGCCTAAATCTGCTCTCCTCAAGCTTCAATTCATTCACTCTTGTCCTATCACTACAACCCCTTGTAAAAAGTCCCTTCCTGACTTTCTTGTAGGTGCTCTTCAGGTACTTGAAGGCTACAAGGTTTCCCCTAGGGCCTTCCCTTCTCCAGGCTGAGCAGCCACAACTCTCAACCTATCATCATAGGAAACCTTCTCCAGCCCTCTAATCATCTTCATGGCCCTCCTCTGTATTCATTCCAGGAGTTCTGTATACCTCTTATGCTGGGGGCACCAGAACTGGATTCAGTCCTCCAGGTGGGTTCTCATAAGAGCAGAGTAGAAGGACAGAATCACCTCCCTTGTTCTGCTAATCACACTACTTTCGATGCACCCCAACATCAAAAGGGGGCTGCAAATGATCATTGCCAGCTCATGTTGAGTTTTTCATCAGCTGGTACCCTCAGGTCCTTAATGTTCAATGATCCTCAGTGGCTCTTTGTAAGATGACATCCTCTGGTGATTTAACGCTAAGCCCTCCCGCCACACGCTTTGAAGATCACAGGCTAAGAGAAATTGAGTGCCATCATGAGGCACATACAAGATAACCAGCTGATCAGGCCCAGGCAGCAGCGGTTTACAAAAAGCAGGTCCTGTCTGATTAAACTGATCTCCTACAAGGTGACCTGCCTGATGCATGAGGGAAGTGCCACAGTCACTGTCCATCTGGACTTTAGTAAAGCCTTTGACTCTGTCTCCTACAGCATTCTCTTTCAGAAACTCAGGGCACAAGGCTTGTGTAAGTGCACTCTGCACTGGATAAAAAACTGTCTGTGCGGCCAGGCCCAAAGGGTAATGGTGAATGGAGTTAACTGCGACTGGGCCCAGTTATTAGTGGCATCCCCCAGAGTTCAGTACTGGGACCTGTCCTCTTTAATATCTTTATCAATGATTTGGATGAGGAGATTGAGTGCACCCGCAGTAAATTTGCAGTGACACCAAGCTGGGTGACCATGTCGATCTGCTAGAGGGTAGGGAGGCTCTGCAGTGGGACCTGGACAGGTTAGATAGGTCAAGGCTAATCATATGATGTAATTACAGATTTAAAAAACCTTCTTTGATGTCTCAGTCCTTCAGATTTACCTTTCAAATTATGCCTTTACTGTTGTAGACCTCTGCAAAATAAAGATGTTAGACACACATGAGAAATTAAACTGTGGTACCCTGTGGTGACTTTTCCTTGTGTTTTATCTGTAGATAACCAGTGTATGTGGGGTATATCCAGAGTAATGTGGAGCAAAGAGGATATCTGAACTACTGCATCTCACTCTAGCACAAGATTTTAGCTCTTACTTGTTTTTGTGATTTTGTTGCTGGAATGGAATGGAAATGTTCTTTGCTTTTGATTAGAAAGATGTGGGCTTTTGTTTTGGCAGGTTCCTCATTGATATATAAATGATCTACAGCTTTCACTGATGATCTCACAAGTGGCATGTGTCTCATCCTATGCCCATGTTTTCTTTTTTTACTTCATCAGTTATGTCATTCTTTGACGCTTTTCCTACTGCGTTCTCAACACTTTTCTTATCTCTCTCAACATTTGTTTCCTTGTGGCATTGCCTCATTCAGTACATTACACCTTCCAAGTTCCTTGACAGCCTCTAGATTAATTTCTTTTTTTCTTCTATGTAAAGGTTTTGTTTAGCCTTTGATTTATCTTCCTCTTGTGCCAGTTCCTTTCCTGCAGTTTGAGTTGTCCAGTGCTCTTTCAGTGGTGTTAACAATCCCCTGTGCTTACTGGATTGCACACCAACAGGATTTTTCACGTTCACTTGCTGGGATTTTGTGTTGCTCCGTTTCTAGTATTTGTTACTATACATGGACTTAAATTCTTATTAAGCTCAACTGCATTTGACTCAGGGCGTGCATGACATATAAACGTAGATATATACTAAGTGAATCTGTTAAGGACATACTGAGTTCACCTAGTCAAAACTTATTTTTCAAGTAGTGCCTTAAGTGAGGTTCTTCTGCAAGCTTCTCTGTGCTCTCTCTTTCTCTATCCCCATATATGACTTCTTAAAGTGATTTTTTCTAATGTCACAGAGAAAAGCAGCAGAATTTTCCATACTACTGGTACCTGGAAACAAATAATTATCAAATAATAGTTTTTTAGATTGCTCAAAGTAGGACTAGAGCTTGTGCTAAAAACAAAGCAAGATTTATTTTGCCTTGTGAAATTATGTTGACCTATAGAGGATGATGTTTAGCTCTTGGCTCTGGAAATCTCAATTTTTCCTTTGTTAGAAGTTACACATTAGCAAAATAAATATTTCATAGGATTATTAGAACTTCATTTTGGCTGTTCTGTCACTCTGATGTTAAAGGCATTGGTGATTGTTAAGGATTATGAGAAAATATGGCTAACTGAGCATATATGTGGCAGAGAACTATGCAAAAATAGCAATTCTGGACCCTTTCTTTTGGTTGTTGTGAAAATAGTATTTGAGTGAAATCTCCCAATATGAATGAACTTACTCAAAATAAATACAAGGATGACAGGGGCTGGAGTACTGCCTGATGAGGAGAGGCTGAGTGACCTGGGGCTTTTCAGTCCAGAGAAGTGAAGACTGAGAGGGGATTTCATAAAGGTTTATAAATATTTGAGGGCTGGGGGTGAGGAGGGGGAGGACAGGTTCTGCTCCTTTGCTCCCTGGGATAGGACAAGGGGCAATGGATGTAAGCTGCAGCACAGGAGGTTCCACCTCAACACAAGGGGGAACTTCTTTACTGTGAGGGTCTCACAACACTGGAACAGGCTCCCCAGGGGGGTTGTGGAATCTCCTTTTCTGGAGACTTCCAAGGCTCATCTGGATGCATTTGTCTGTGACCTGAGCTAGATTGTCTGGTCCTGCTCTGAGAGGTGGCTTAGAATCAATGATCTCTTCGTGTCCCTTCCAGCCCCTGTCATCCCGTGATCCTGTGAAGCAGGGTTAGTCTGACTCGTGGCCAAAACAACGTGAAATCTGTTTTGTTCAGAATGTAGTGGTTTGCTGTCAGTGATATTAAATGTATTTAACTTGTCCTACAGCCTTAGTAATAATGTTCCATAATAAAATACTGTAATTTTTCTATTAAAGCATCATGCAGGGTCAAAAATTAATACCTTCCCCTTCATTAGGAAGGCTGAGAAAATTCATTAGAATTCCTAGGTAGAAATTGAAATAATATTGTCAAAAAGAAGAGAGGGATAAAATAGAGCTGCATTTTTTTCCTATGGTGAGATGAATTTATCTTTTCCAACTGGAACTGCAAGGAAATGTCAGTGATTTGAATTGTCTAAAGCAACAGATTCTGTGCACTAAACCTATCTTTACATATCAGGAAGAAGTTTCTTCCAGTGAGGGTGGTGAGGCACTGGAACAGGTTGCCCAGGAAGGTTGTAGCTGCTCCCTCCCTGGAGGTGTTGAAGGCCAGGTTGGAGGAGGCCTTGAGTGAGCTGTACTAGTGGGAGGTGTCCCCCGCTATGGCAGGGGGTTGGAACTAGATGATGCTTGAGGTCCCTTGCAACCTTACTGTTCTATGATTCTATATCACCCAAAAGTTCCTAAGTGGAACAAACCAAGTTTCATGCCTACCTTCACTTTTCTTTCGTTCATACTGTGTGCATTTTTGCAACAATGGCTATTTTTTCCTCTTTATTTCTTTCTAACTGTGGCACAGATGGAATGTCAGTCCAGAAGTTGCAGAAAGAGATAAATCTTTCTAATTGCAGGCACAGAATTGAATCTATTAGGCTACAGTTCCACCTGTGTGTGCATCCATTTCCTCATTTCAAAGATGTGCTAGATCAAACCAGTGGTGGCTAAAAATGACATTAAATTTGGAATCTCTCCTAGAGTTCACCCAAGGTATTCTGAACTACATCCTTTTGTTGGAAAGTGTGCCAATTCCAAATCCTTCCTTGCTCTAGGAAGAAATAACTTTTTTTTTTTTTTTAGATAGACTTGATTATTTTCCCAGAAAAATATCTCTCCTTTCTGTAGTGTTTGTATTGCTCTCTTTAGATTTTTGTGTCTCTGTGTTTCTTTTCAAAGTTTTGGAAGAGGAACTACTGATTTTACTGCTCCAGAAACCAAACTGCAACAACTTCCATGGTACAGTTATGCATGATTTCAGCATGGCTGGTCTTAGCTTTTGTCATTTTAACTTTTGTTGGTTTTCACAGTGGGAGGAACTTGGGAGTACTGGTTGACAGTTGACTAAATGTGCTCAGGTGGCCAAAAAACCCAATGGCATCCTGGCTTGGATTAGAAGCAGGGTACCCAGCAGGTACAGGGAGGTGATCAACTCCCTGTACTTGGCATTGGTGAGGCTGTACCTTGAGTATTGTGTTCAGTGTTCAGGGACATTGAGGTGCTGGAGTGTGTTCAGAGAAGGGCAGCAAAGCTGGCAAAGGGTCTGGAGCACATGGCCTGAGAGGTGTGTCTGAGGGAGCTGGGGTTGTTCAGTCTAGAGAAGAGGTGGCTGAGGGGAGACCTCATTGCTCTCTATAACTACCTGATGGGTGTTGTCTTTGGTGTCAAGCAACAGGAATAGAGGAAATGGTTTTAAGCTGTACCATAGAAGGTTCAGGCTGGATGTTACAAAATACATCTTCAGTCAAAGGGTTATCGGACCTCGGAATAGTTGGCCCAGAGCAGTGGTGGAGTCACCATAGCTGGAGGTGTTGAAGCAGTGTGTGGACCTGGTGCTTAGGGACATGGTTTAATGTTGACCCTTCCGTGCTGGGTTGAAGGCTGGACTGGATGATCTTTGAGGTCTCTTCCAACCTCTATGACTCTACAGCAAACTATAACCACAAATCTTATGGAAAGGCAGGAGTGTAGTATAGGATAGCCACAGTGTCCTATTAGGAAATACTGCTTTGTAGGCAAGAAAAAAAATTCTCCTAGATCAGTATTTGCCAAAGAATGTTTGTTGTACGTGACTTCAAAACCAGTTCCTAGCAGCAGGAACACTGGTGACTTGTTCCTGAGTTGGGCTGTATCTTGCCATTTTAGATTCTGATCTCACATTGATTGCTGTACAATCTTTTAAGCATGGCACTGAAGTCTCACTCACAGTACTTAAATTTGCAGAGGAAAGCATAAATCAGTTGTTCCCTACTCCAAGCTGTAGTTTCTTAAGAAGATGAGAAACTTCTGCCCTGTGTTGCAGGAACCTTGTGCAGTCACAGAGGTGCAGAGAAAGCAGCTGGATTGGTAGGAAAGCAGAGCAAACAACTAGTTGTATGCAAAGGTCGAGCTAAATACAACCTGAGAATCCCTGTTGTGAATGAGGATCGACCTTGTTTTCTTTGGCTCTGTGTCAGTACAAAATAAAAACTCTTGTCCACACGTTTCTGCAGTATAAGAAAACAAAGTCAGTAGTCTGTAAACACAGAGTGACCAACCTGAGCAGTGTTTCCTGCTTGAGAGCCACAGAACTTCAGAGGTAGAAGCGGTTTCATGTTGAACCCCTGCAAGGCTAGTCCTTGATTGGTAATGTCTGTCCCAGAGGAAATATTAGACACCATTTTACTGCCCCAGATCTTGCTGCAAACAGTATGTTAGTTGTATACTAACATATGACACTGATGTCATCTACCTGGACCTGAGTAAGGCATTTGACTCTGTCCCACATGACATCCTGGTCACCAAACTGGAAAAACATGGACTTGATGGGTGGACCACTCGCTGGATAAGGAATTGGCTGGATGGTTGCACGCAGAGAGGCACAATGTCCACCTGGAGACCAGTGCCAAGTGGTGTCCCTCACGGGTCAGTGCTGGGACCAGTGCTGTTTGACATCTTTGTCAGTGCCATGGACAGAGGAATCAGTGCACCCTCAGCAAGTTTGTAGATGGCACCAAGCTGTGTGGCACAGTTGACTTGCTAGAGGGCAGGAATCCATCCAGAGGGACCTGGACAGGCTGCAGAGGTGTGCCCAGGCCAACCTCATGACATTCAACAAGGCCAAGTGTAAGGTCCTGCACCTGGGTAGACAAAATCCCAAGCACAACTCCAGGCTGGGTGGGGAATGGCTGGAGAGCAGCCCTGAGGAAANGCAACCTGGAGAAGAGAAGGCTTCGAGGAGACCTGATAGTAGCCTTCCAGTATTTGAAGGGGGCCTACAGGAAGGCTGGGGAGGGACTACTGACAAGGTCTTGCAATGACAGGACAAGGGGCAATGGGTTTGAACTGGCAGAGGGAAGATTTAAACTGGATATCAGGAGGAAGTTGTTTGCAGCGAGGATGGTGAGGCACTGGCACAGGTTGCCCATGGAGGTTGTGGCTACTCCCTACCTGGAGGTGTTCAAGGCCATGTTGGAAGAGACCTTGAGTGAACTGTACTAGTGGGAGGTGTCCCTGCCTATGGCAGGGGGTTGGAACTTAGATGATCCTTGTGGTCCCTTCCAACCTTAACATTCTATGATTCTATACAAAACTGTGCTTTACACCTCTCTTAATCCCCTGAGCAGGGATTGTAATGAAAGTTATTAATTGGAACTTTTGTTAACTTCTGTGGAAGTATTCTATCAGCGAGCAGAATTCCAATGTACCTACAACAATCTGAGGGGTCCATAAGCCTTTACAAGTTATCAGTGTAGGCAGGAAGGTCTTGTCTAGGGATGACACGAAGCAAAAGTAGACAAGTTCTGAAGAAAACCAAATAGTGAAGACAATGCTGAGAATGTGTGCTGGAGTGAATCTGACTTGGTTTGTTTGTATTATCTGTAAACACCATGGGATGAAAGGCAGTGCATGAATGAGAGCCATTGTTAAGAAAAGCAAAACTCACTGCAGAATAGGAAAAAACAACTAAAGAACTAAAACAAAGAAACAAAGGGCGAGCAGGTGCAGAACTTTGAAAAAGAAGAAAATTAAGTTTATTTAAACATCTTAACATTTAAAAATGGAAATGTAAAAATAAATCTCTGTTTCCTTAATGTTCTGAAGAACCAGAATATGTTTTATGCTGATTTACTCCCCTCTACTTTGATTCTCCTAACCAAGCTGCAACTGGCAGTGATGCATTTTTATAAGAGGATTATAGAATCATAGAATGGTTTAGGTTGGAGGGGACCTCAAAGCTCATCCAGTTCCAACCCTCCCACCATAGGCAGGGATACCTCCCACTAGCAAAGGTCGCTCAAGACCTTGTCCAGCCTGGCCTTGAACACCTCCAGGGAGGTTGTGGAGCACAGAAGCACTGAATGTGATCAAAGATTGCATTAAGTGATTCTGTGCCCCACAACCTTACTGGGCAACCTGTGCCAGTGTCTCACCACCCTCACTGGAAAGAACTTCCTCCTAACATCCAGTTTAAATCTCTCCTCTGACAGTTTAAACCCATTCCTCCTCATACTATCATTACTACAACACCTTGTCAGTAGTCCCTTCCCAGTCCTCCTGTAGGCCCCCTTCAGATCATAGAAGGCTACTCCACGGTCTCCTCGAAGTCTTCTATTCTCCAGGCTGAAGACTCTCCATTCTCATAGGAAAGCTGCTCCAGCTCTCTGATCATCTTCGTGGGCTCCTCACTGCAACAGCTCCATGTCATATTCCTCTACTTTTGACTTGTCTTCTTTGCTTATCTCTTAACTGAATCTTTATTTCTTCCCTGTTTGGACACTTCAAAAAGGATTTAGGAAATTTACCTATTTTAGGCTTTAGCCTTAAATGATTAACCCTGTCATGAGTATTTCCATTTGCGTTAGGTAAATCCAGCAGCCATTGCCAAAATCTCTCAAAAATCCAAACCACCAAGGAGCTAGACTTACACAGGAAGAAAATGCTTCTGACACAAAGAATTTACATTATGAAGGGACCAAATAATAAGAGAAATGCTATTATCTCATTTAAGAATTCAGGATGAAGAACAGAGCAATGAAGTGACTTGCCTAATGGTTTAGGTCTGAGCTAGGAATAGAATCCAGACTGCCTGACTCCCCAGGCAGGGCATAGAAACAGATTGCCCTTCACTGCTCCATGAGCACTAACTCAGGGCTACGTGTTTAACAACCTGGATTTGATGAAATATACACTGTATGTTTTGGGTAATGAATTGTGGTTTATCATAATGGGGGGTGGGTGTTTTTCTTTTTTTTTTTTTTTTTAGTGACTTTGTAACTCATTAGTGATCAATTATTTACATGCTCAGTGTGTCACTGCTGGAATGATAGGTCTGCCTAATCAGAGTGACTGTATTAGATTTATTTTTCAGGGAATTTTTATTTTTTTTTTTTTGGAGCTAGGTTGTGCTGCAGAGAAGTCCTTTTTGGAGCTAGGGTGTGCTGCAGAGAAGCCCTTTTTGGAGCTAGGGTGTGCTGCAGAGAAGCCCTTTTTGGAGCTAGGGTGTGCTGCAGAGAAGCCCTTTTCGGAGCTAGGGTGTGCTGCAGAGAAGCCCTTTTTGGAGCTAGGGTGTGCTGCAGAGAACTCATTCTTTAATACCAGCTGTGGTGGTATAGGGAAATGTTCTTACAATTTACTTTCATAAAATACATTTTCCAGTTATGAAGTAGAATAAATCCAAGCCTGCTGAGGGCTGAATTGGGTGGATTTTAAGCTAAGAGATATTAACCATGGGAATACCTGCCTAGCATGCTCTCACTTTCAACTGACCTGAAGGAAGACATATCCAAAGCAGAAATAAAATCATCACCTAAACTTAACAATTAAACCAAATTAAACAGAGTTAAAAATAAAACAAAATTTATAAAAAAAGGTATTTAGAATGTAGTGGAACTCCTAGAAGAGATTTGTTGCCTAATTCCACAGAAAGTATATAGATAGGTGATCTCTAAGCTATGTAGATAGAGATTTAAGTGGGACCTTCATTACCTAGTATGATAACTATGATTAAAAGTTGGAGTTTGCACACTACCTATTCCCAGACATGGCCTTAAGCTGTCTTTGATGAATGCCATGCTCATTAATTTGAATGTGACTTGCATGCAGATAGAATAAGATAATTGAAGAAGTCCTTAATTTAGAAGCAGTTCCTATGGTTATTCCACGTGAATTCACTGAGCTATAAATTGTTAAAATCGAGACAGAGATATGAAGTTTCAGAGATAAATTTAACAGCAATAACTTGTCTTCAGTGGAAAGTTATTGCTTTAATACTGAGATGGCCTTTGGTAGGGGAAGGGAAATCCTCATGGCTCTTTAAAAGGAGGAAAAAGTACCCCGGGTTTGAAGGATTACAAATTTCTTTTCCTAAGCCCTACTGATTGCCAGCAAAGACTCCATCTGCATGATAATGAAGCCTTTTGTGAGCTCTCCTTTTGTTTTGTGTCTGCACAGCAGAGAGCATAACAAAATTCTGGAGTGTTGTAGCAATAAAATGTGGGATAATAGTAATCCGCTGTGAAGAGCACTGGGTATAAAGCTGATGTATCCTTTCAAGGATGCTATATCAAAAGAGAAAAATCCTTCTTTCTGCTACTGCTGAATTCAGGCTCTTCCTCTATTTGTTGTCAGAATCAGAATCAATCGGGTTGGAAAAGACCTTCGAGATCATTAATCCCAACCTGTTACCCAGCATTATCTAATCAACTGTATTGTGGCACCAAGCACCACATCCAGTCTCTTTTCAAACACTTCCAGGCACAGCAACTCCACCACCTTCCTGGGCAGCCCATTCCAATGGTGAGACACTCTATGAAGAACTACTTCCTAACATCCAGTCTAAAGGAAACCTGACCTTCAAAAATGAGCTTTGTGCAAAGGGTTACTTGTCTTCATATTCATTTGGATAGTTTTCTCTGGGCTTGTTTCTGAGTTTCTTTTCAGTTGCTTCTCATTCATAGAATCATAGAATGGTAATGTTGGAAGGGACATCAAGGATCATCTAGTTCCAACTCCAGCCATAGGCAGGGACACCTCCTACTAGCACAGCTCACTCAAGGCCTCATCCAACCTGGCCTTGAACACCTCCAGGGAGGGAGTAGCCACAACCTCCATGGGCAACCTGTNGTCCTCACAGCAGAGCTGCTGCAGCCCTCTGATCATCCTCGTGGCCTCCTGTGGACCCGCTCCAATACTTCCATGTCCTTCCTTGTCTGAGGGCTCCAGAACTGCACACAGGACTCCAGGTGGGGTCTGACAAGAGCAGAGTAAAGCGGCGGAATCCCCTCCCTTGTCCTGCTGGCCACCCTTCTCTTGCTGCAGCACAGCACTCAGTTGCTGTCTGGGCTGCACTCACACTGCAGGCTCATGTTGAGCTTTTCATCACCCCAGACTCCAAGGTCCTTTTCCTCAGGGTTGCTCTCAGCCATTCACCACCCAGCCTGTATTTGTGCTTGGGATTGTGCCTACCCAGGTGCAGGACCTTACCCTTGGCCTTGTTGAATGTCATGAGGTTGGCCTGGGCCAGGTTTGAGGAGGCCTTGAGTAACCTGTGCTAGTGGGAGGTGTCCCTGCCTATGGCAGGGGGTTGGAAATAGATGATCCTTGAGGTCTCTTCCAACCTTACCATTCTATGATTCTTAATGGCATCAACCACAGAGTTAGGAACCTTCCCTTGTGCTTGCAGACTGTTTAGAAATTAGACCATATTAGAAACCCCTAAATTATACTTGCAGTTACTGCCAATGCCATTAAAAATAATGAAAGCAGTTCAACTATTTCTACGGTTCTTTCAGCTTTCTGGAGTAGTAATAAGGGACCTCAGAGATTCTGTATTCATTTCTTTAAGTATTCAGTGTATGACAGCAGTGACCAAAAACTCAGGGCTTGTGTTTATTGTTCCTACTTATATTCACCTCTTATGTATATATTAATCTAACATAAGCAGGAGGAATCACCTTTGACTGAATCCTTTTTCTTTTTGTTTTCCCCCTCTTTTCTTGCCCTCCCCTCTTTCTTTTTTGGCCCACTCATTTCTTTCCCACTCTCTATTTCTTTTCCCCTCTTTCTTTTCTTTTGCTGTCTCTCTCTCTTTTTCTTTTCTCCCCTTCTCTTTCTTTTTCTTCCGCCCTCTTTCTTTTTCTTCCGCCCTCTTTCTTTTTCTTCTGCCCTCTTTCTTTTTCTTCCGCCCTCTTTCTTTTTCTTCCGCCCTCTTTCTTTTTCTTCCGCCCTCTTTCTTTTTCTT